>PVNU02002731.1:0-42626 GCA_003013855.2 Liriodendron chinense | reverse complement strand
CATCTAGTAGTTTTAACACCTCTACTTTGACAACCTCCATCATGTTTGGATTTAGCCTTCTTTGAGGTTGTCTAGTCGTTTTTGTATTTTCTTCGAGGTGTATACGGTGAGTACAAACTGAAGAGTCTATCCCCTTGAGGTCCGCTATTATCCAACCTATGGCTCCCCTATGTTCTTTGAGTAGCTCAATCAATTTGAGCTCTTGGTCTTTCCCTAGGTGAGAGGAAATGACAACCGAGAATGTTTCTTCTTGACCCAAATATATATATTTAAGCTCAGATGGCAATGGTTTAAGGTCAAGTTTCGGTGGTTTGATGTTAGACAGTAGAGGTCTTGATGTGGTTGGTGGTAATCTTTCAAAATGGGGCCTCCACCGGCTAGTACCAACTACCGGTTTCTCAATATTCAACGCTTGCACTATTTCACTAATGATGGGGTCTTTGGAATCCTCGAAATATGCCAAGCATGTCTCCAAGCTTTCTAGTGGTTCAAGTTGGAGGAGCTCTTCTTCTTCAAAAGATTTGAGCATGTTTACCTTGAAGAGCTCGTCGTCATCAACATCTATATGCCTTTTACCCAAATGGAACACATTTACCTCTAATGCCATGTTCCCAAAAGATAATTGCATCACCTCGTTCCGGCAATATATGATTGTGTTTGATGTAGCAAGGAACGGGCGGCTTAAAATCACTGGTATTTGAGTGCTAGCATCTATAACCGGTTGTGTGTCCAAGACGATAAAATCCACCGGATAGTAGAATTTGTCAACTTGGACTAGAACATCCTCAACTATCCCTCTCGGTACACGGATGGATCTATCAGCGAGTTGCAACGTGGTTTTGGTGAGTTTTAATTCACCAAGACCCAATTGCTCATATACCGAGTACAGGATCAAGTTTACACTTGCCCCCGAGTCTAGCAATGCATGCTCAATCCGGTAGTCTCCAATGATACATGAGATTGTGGGACTACCGGGATCTTTGAATTTTTTTTTTTTTTGGGGGGGGGGGGGGGGGGTCTTTTGAGTGAGAATGACACTCACTTGCTCATTTAAGAAGGCCTTTTGTTGCACATTATATTTGCGTTTAATTGTGCATAGGTCCTTTATAAATTTGGCATAAGAGGGGATTTGCTTGATGGCATCAAGCAAGGGAATATTGATCTTGACTTGTCTAAAAATATCTAAAATATAATGAGAGTTTGGGAGAGATTTTGTAGCAACCAATCTTGAAGGGAATGGTGCTACGGGCTTACAAATGCGTTCCGTTTCTTGTGGGGCTAAGTTAGATCTGTCCTTATCCTCAGAATTTACCGGATCATTAAGTTTGTCGGCCTTCACCGAAATAGATTTGTCAATTTTCTTACCACTTCGAAGAGTGGTGACGGATTTGGCTTGCTCCATATGTTGGTTGGAGAGATTAGGGATGCTTACTTCATGTACTTACTTTGGATTGGGCTGAGGTTGGGCCGGAAAGGTCCCTTCCCTAACATTCAAGCGTCCCTTAATCTCATCAACTGAGACTTTAAGCTCTTGGAACATTTGATGATTTGATTGATTGATTTGCATTTTCCTTTGCATAAACGGTTTTAAGGTATCCTCCATCGAGAATTGAGGTGGGGCCATATTTTGCATGGGTGGCCCTCCTTGAGAGTTGGTAGGATTGCCCGTGGGAGCATTTTTCCAACTGAAATTTGGGTGGTTCTTTCAAGTAGAATTGTACGTGTTACCCACTAGTCCATTGAAAGGCCGTTGATAACCATGTGGCATTTGTGTGTTCTTGTAACACCTCTCGAAATGCAGGAATTGTAGGACAATCTTGCGTAGCGTGTATATTAGTGAAACAAATCCCACACGTGTTCTCAATAGCTTCATTGGACTTTGAAACTCCACTCTTACTAAGTTCCATGGCTTCGATCTTCCTTGTGAGGCTGGCTAGCCTTGCATTCACATCATCTTCCTCCTTGAGGACATAAATCCCTCCTTTCTCTTTTTCTTGAGTAGGCTTGGGGTTATTAGATTTATCCGAGGTATCCCATGATTGGGCATTCTTGGCCAATATATCCAAATAACTCCAAGCTTCATCTGGATTTTTGCTCATAAATTCGCCGTTGCACATCATCTCTACAAATTGGCGCATATTGGAACTTAATCCATCATTGAAGAAGTTCATGATTCGCCAACTTTCGTAGTCGTGATGTGGGCGAGCAAGTAGGATGTCCTTAAACGTTTCCCAACATTGGAAGAATGATTCACTCTCTTTAGCTGAAAAATTCATTATGGCTCTTCGAAGGGTGTTCGTTTTATGAGTCGGGAAGAACTTTTTCAAGAATTCCCTGGTCATCTCGTTCCATGACCCTATCGAGTGTGGTCTAAGAGAGTGAAGCCAAGTCTTGGCTCTTTCTTTTAATGAAAATGAAAAAAGTTTAAGTTTAATGGCATCTTCTGAAACATTAGTGTATTGCAAGGTAGCCACCACTTCTTCAAGTTTCTTTAAGTGCAAATATGGGCTTTCAGAGTCTAGCCCATGGAACTTTGGTATAAGTTGAGTTACACCGGGCTTCATATCAATATTTCCCCCGGTTGGTGGTAAGACCACGCACGAGGGTGTAGTTGCACGGGCCGGTTGTAGGTAGTCCCGTAATGATCTCATTGGAAGAACGTTATGTACCTCATTCTCTCCTACTCCCTCTTGATTTGCGTTTATAGTTGGAGTAGGGGGGGAGGATTCCTTAAAGGTGTTTGATCCATACTCCCCAAGCTATCACAATGCCCTTGGTATTTTCGGACTCGTCTATGGACTGATAATGGTCCAATTAGACTACCTTCGGATTGGAGACGATTGGAGTGGTCACGTTCCCAACGGGACATAAACCACTCAACTAAGAACTAAGCTAATCCTAAGTCCTAAAATCTGAAATTAATAAAAAATCTAAAAATTGAAAATATGCAAAAAGCACTAAGTTAGAAGGATATTACCCGATTCGCTTGAACTAGAGAAGAAGTCCTACAAAGCAAAACAATGTATTAGTTCTAGGAAATTAGAAAAACCTATCTACTTCTACTTCTACAACCACTAAAACAATCTAGAACCGTTATTTAAATTCCCTTGCAACGGCGCCAAAAACTTGTTCGCTCGCCTCAAGTGCAAGGCTGCGATGTAGTAATAATTCTTGGTAAGACCGAGGTCGATCCACAGGGAATTAGAAAACAAATTCTACACTATTCCAACAACTTAAATTGCAATGATTAAGATATTCAATTGAGAGAATTAACTTAAACAGTAGTTTAGAAAAATCAGGAATTAAAGGAACTAAGGCTTTCAAGGATCCACTTGTAACAATCCCATGTCAATCCAATCAATCCAAGCATAAACACAACTAGATTTGAAGTTCTATTTCTCATCTAGTTGGAAGATAAAGCATTAAACACATTCGATCCCACTTAAGTTAAACTTCCAAGTTCTAGTCCTATTCAATCATATAGCATTCGAAATCATAGCCTTCGGAGTAATAGCCATGCCTATGGACTATGGCATGCTCAAGGGTTACCATAATTCAAATCTAATCAAGAAAAACATGATAATCTCAGAGAATTGCAAGGAATCCATGTCGGAAGCACATGAACTCTCATAAAACTTCTAAAAATATCAACTTTATATGAACTAGAACATTCAAAATTCAAACTTAAAGTGAAACTACTTGAATCAAACTGAATTAAATATGAAATTGGCTACAAGCTTTACCTCTCAGCCCTAGCTGAGAGATTCTAGCTGAGCATTGTCATACTATAACTAGAACTCAAAGAAAAAACTAAAAAGCATAAAAACCTGGATGTGGGAGAGTTTGCAAACGCTCCACAACAGCTTCCTTCACCTCCCACGAAGTTCCTCAGCTTCTATGATACCTTAGGAAGAGACCCTAGGTGTCCTTTTATAGTGGGGAAGCTCTACCATGTCGGAATCTTCCAGAATTTGCGTAGCACTTACGCACTGCGCAGAAAATCTCAGAACTTGAAATAGAAACCACTGTTTACGCATGGTCGACCGGTCTTGACCGGTCGGACTGGTTGGAATGACATCCAGTGTGTACAGAGAGTGGCTGACCTGATTTCCGACCGGTCGGACCAGGCTGGTCCTTTGTCCACCGAGTTTTAGAGGGGGACAACAGGGTGGTCGACTAGTCAAGATCGGTCGTGGCTCCCTTGGCCGACTGGTCATGACCGGTCGGACCTCTGTTCTTTTCTTTTTTCTTCTTTCCTTTCTTCTCTTTTCTCTCTCTTTCTTCTTCCTTCTTTGGTCCACCTTGGGCCTTCGGTTAAGGGCTCCTAAATACGCTCTTTTAGCTAACATTCGTGCAAAGTCTCTCTCTCAATCCTACATTCACAGAACAAGCATTAGATGGGTCTTTTAAGCATAAAAACTATGCATATAATGTGATGTAATGGACTAGATCATGTATAAATTTGAGGCTCAACAACTGCTAGTGTGTGTAGTAGACTTGAACCTTACCCTGCATTGCTTCCCACAGACATAATGCTCGTAAAAATCCACCTTGCACGCCTTAACTCCTTTCAATTTTTATTTATTAAGTTCTATCATGCTCCTCTCGCTCATATGCCATAGCTGTATATGTCACAGATTAGTGTCATATGTGCTGAATTTTGCTAGTGAGGTGGTAGAGATCTCACCTATAACCGTGCTCCCAGCCAACTTGTACATATTTTCCATTTTATGTCCCTTCATTAATACCATTGCACCTTTTGTGACCTTGATTACACCGTCAGATGCGGTGAACGTGCACCTGTTTGTATCTAGAACACCCAAGGATATCAAATTCTTTTTCAGATATGGCACATACTTGACATCACCTAGAGTCCGTATGACTTCATCAAACATCATTACCTTGATGGTCTCTATTCCAATGGCCTTGCATGCTGTGTCATTCCACATTAGAACACTTCCACTATCATATAATTGGTAGGAATCAAACCAAGTCCTATCCAGGCAAGTGTGATATAAACATCCCTAATCGAGTATCCACGTATCTGTAAGATGACTCATACCTGAGGAAATCAAGAGGAGATATCATTCTAAGCTCTTTTTTGCTATGCTAGCTAATTCGCCCGTGTTCTTTTTATTATTGCTTTCTAGCTGAGATTGTTTCGTGGATCTTCTACGTCCCTGACCTCATTTCGCAACCAACCCCTTTACTTGAGAATCCTCATTACTTGATTTCTTCCATATCTCATTGGACAAAAGAGCTACGACGACTTCTTTTGTCTTTAGAGTATTCTTCCCATATAGCAGAGTAGTAACGAGATAGTTATATGATGTGGAAAGCAATGCTGGAAGTAACAATGCTTTTGTCTTCATTCTGGATTGTCTCTTTGAGCCTTAACAACTTGCTGCATATCTTCGTAAACAAGTTCATATGCTCTAGAAGATCAAATCCTTCATTTGTAGCCTGAAATGTTGTTTATTCTTGGTAAGGAACTTCGTCATGTATAGATCTTCTTGTTTCTTCCACATCTTCTAGGGGAGATTTCTCATATCTAGAATGTTGTATATGACTTCATCCAATATACATAGACAGATGACGCTCATAGCCTTCTCCTGAGTTCACTCTAGTCTTCTTCCGTCATCTTCTCCGATTTAATCTCTAACAATGCATTTCTCAACTCTCGTGATACTAGAATATCTTTAATCTTCTGCTGTCATAAATTAAAATTGTTCTTTCCGTCGAATTTTTGTATATCGAACTTTGACATTGACATCTTCGCTGAATTCCCGAATGTTCTTAAACCTGGCTCTGATACTACTCTGTTGGAGCAAACTAGCTCAATCGGTACACCACTATGATGTAATTCCAAGCCACAACAAACCCGGATCAACCCTAGGTATTAGAAATTCGAATCTAATACCACCATTAATCCTAAGCATGTTCAATAAAGATAGAACCATCACAATAACTGGAATAACCAAAACAAAAAAGTAAGCAAACACAGAACACAAGATTTTTTTATGTGAAAAGTCCTTTCAGAAAAAAACCATGGCACAAAACGACAGAGATCTCCACTATAATTAAAACCTTAAAGTATACTACTCACCTTATTCGATTATAGGATCACCCGATCTCCTTTTGCGATGCGCACCTATGAAAACCCTAGCCCCTTAAGAAAATCCCTATTGACTGTTGACTGTTCTCCCCATTGATCGATTTTCTCGAGAGTTTTTCATATCCATTGTCCCTTCAAGTTAAATATAGAATCGACAAGTTTATTTGCATGAGTCCTGAAATTCACCTCTCTGGCACTTATACCCTAGAGGTTTGACTTGATACCTAACTATCAAAGTTTGCTATTTTAGTTTAAGGGACTGTTTGGGTGTCACTTACAAGTGGCTTCATCTCATTTTATAGCTAATAGGAATTGAGGTCTAAAGTCACCAACTAATTGGACTTGGACCGGTGAGTTACGGTCTCCCCAGCAGATAACTAGGGATATATAGTCTACACGTGGCATCCAATCTGTCCAATTGGTTGGTTCCACCTCGAGGATAATCTTTTAGCAAAATCACACAAATGCACTCGAGTTTGCAACACGATGAGAATAAAGTATAGCCTTCAATAATAAATAAAAAAATTCAAGTATGGTCCACCTAATGTGTAGATTCGCTGATTTTTGCTCTCATGGTGGGGCCAATCTATTGGACGGTTTGAACATCCCCTTGGAGAATGGTAACTTAAAGTTATCTTTAATTCTTGAAAAGAATCTGTAATACATAATTATTGTTAATTAAAATGAGATGCACCCATTTTTAAGTGGCAGCCAAACACGCCCTAAGTTTGTTTTAAGAAGGATAAACCCAAACTAGGTCCCAGCTCTAGTAATTGTTCTACTGCTTACGTACATACCATAAAATATCCTCCTTTGATGCAATTCTGTACTCTGTATGCACCATTAGACATGAGAAGGATCAATATGAACCGTACATCACATGGTCCCCCTCGCAGGACAAAATGTGCTGGAATGGTTTCATCTAAAGATTCCGACAAATCAAATTGAGACATCTGGCGTTTGATTCACAAATTGATGATGCTCGGACACTTTCTGGCCCTGAATGGGAGTAATGTGTGAATGGTTCTTCATTGTCATGTGAAGCATTCAGCTAAAAATTGAGACATTTCACAGTTGATTTTAAAAAGCTTGACAATGTTCTGGTAAGTTGAAGGGTTACTATTAGAGCTGTCAACGGGTTTGAGCTTGGTTGGGTCCTAGAGAGAAGATTTTTGCTACACCCATAGCTTGCATAAGTAATATATGCATAGATCCCAGCTGTGGGTGACATCTGAGTATCTTGAGGGGTGTAGAATGCATAGAGAGCCTCTCCTCTCTGATCTCTCTGTTCCGAGAATCTCTTTGGAATGACGGGAGATCGGAAGTGGATTTCGTGCGAAAGCCTTCCAATGATGGGAACCTAGGTGGGGCCCATGGATGACGTTTGTGAGAACTCTGCCCCATCCATCCGTTTTGTGAGGTCAATTTAGGACGTGAGACAAAAAATGAGCCGCATCCAAGAATCAAGTGGGCCACACTAAAGGAGAAGGCGGGTAGGGAAGGAAGCGGATTGCGTAATGAGTAAGGGGCGAGGATTGGGTACTACTCCCACCAGTACCTAGCTAGAAATGGAGGGTCCTGTTAGGGGATTTGTGGGGTCCATCATGATGTATATGTTTTATCCATGCTGTCCATCAATTTTGAAAGATCACATGGTACTTTCATGTCAATTTCCCTGCCTAAATTGGATTATGTGTTGAGTACGTTACTCAGTGCGATAAGTAAACTCTATTGGTCCCACCATGAATATATGTGGTTTATCTACACCATCTATCTGTTTTCTCAGGTTATTTTAGGGGTTGAGCAAAAAATTGAAGCATATCGGAAGCTCGAGTGGACCATAGCACAGGAAACCGTGGGAATAGTGATTTCCACCTTTGAAACCTTCCTAGGGCCCACAGTGAAATTTATTTGTCATCCAACCTGTTCATAATACCACACAGATATGGATGGAGGTAAAAATTGTTGGGGTTAGGAGCCCCGCAGCGAAAGCAATCAAAGCAGGTGAGGAACACACTACAATGGCAATCAACAAGTAAATCATCACACACAAGAAGGCAAACTGAATTTTACGTGGAAAAACCCCTCACGTGTAAAAAACCACGACACAAAGCGACACTAATCCACTATGAATCAGAAGTTACAAGAGATTACAGAAGAAAACCCTTGAACACAGCCCACAAGAGAAATCCCAAGTTACCCGAAGCTAATTCTCACATTAGAAGGACAAACACAGCCCTTTCCCTCAACCCAGAGAACTCCAAGCTTCCTCCTAGCTATTTCTCTCACCCTAGAACCCTCTCAATCCCTTGGCCCATTAGCAGCAACCCTAATCTCGGATTACATCCCCTTAAATAGGGAAACCGAAATTAGAAACTCCTTGCGCAATAAACCCGCGCAAGAAACCTATACCAAAAAGGAAATTGCTGACTGGTCGGACCCCCCACCGGCCGGCCGAATGGCCCAGAAAAGTTCCAGCAAACCTGCTGTCTTGCTCCATCGTGACCGACCGGTCGGTGGTCTTCATGCTTGAAGGTTTGAGGCGTCCAAGCCCAACAAACTCCACGACGACTCAAATCTTCATGCAACACCTTGCCACGCACCATCTTTATCTCTACTTCGTCGTCATCATAGCTCCATCACTTCTCATGCCTCGTCGACTTCATCCTTGCACCTTCATCACCGGCTCGCTCATGTGGCCCTTGCTCGCACGCCACACACGAACAACCGTGGATCCCACAGCCAATCCCACAGCTCCACCATGAATAGTGCTCCCGATCAAACTCAATCGCAGTCGACAAACTTGATTGAGATATTGGCGTACCGATCCACCTTCTTTAACTCTACTTCTTTCATAGATACCGATCGCTTTCCATGTTTTTCTTTCGCGGAATCCTTCTCCACAACGAATCTCATGCTAGAAGATGTCATTGATGCCTCGCCTCAAATTCTCTCTGCCTCCTCCCCAACTTTTAGCTCTGATACCACTTGTTGGGGTTAGGAACCCCGCAGCAGAAGTAATCAAAGCAGGCGAGGAACACACCACAATGGCAATTAACAAGCAAATCATCACACACAAGAAGGCAAATCAAATTTTATGTGGAAAAACCCCTCACAGGCAAAAAACCACGGCACAAAGCGACACTAATCCACTATGAATCAGAAGTTACAAGAGATTACAGAAGAAAACCTTGGAACACAGCCCATAAGAGAAATCCCAAGCTACTTGAAGCTAATTCTCACATGAGAAGGACAAACACAGCCCTTTCCCTCAACCCAGAGAACTCCAAGCTTCCTCCTAGCTCTTTCTCTCACCCTAGAACCCTCTCAATCCCTTGGCCCATTGGTGGCAACCCTAATCTCGGATTACATCCCCTTAAATAGGAAAAACCGAAATTAGAAACTCTTTGTGCAACAAACCCTCTCAACAAACCCAGACTAAAAAGGAAATTGCCGACCAGTCGTCCTACTGGTCGGCCGGATGACCCAGAAAAGTTCCAGCAAACCTGCTGTCTTGCTCCATTGTGACCGACCGGTCGGTGGTCTTTATGGTTAAAGGTTTGAGGCGTCCAAGCCCAACAAAAATAAAATATCGCCAAGAATTTTTCATTGGTAAATGTTCAATTCACACTATTTCTGTGGAGTGATCCACTTGAACTTCGGATATGCTTCATTTTTTGTATCATCCAACCTGTTCATAATATCACACAGATATGGATGAAGGTAAAAAAAATAAATATCAGCTTGATCTAAAGCTTCTGTGGCTCCCAAGAATTTTTCAATAGTAAATGTTCAATTCACATTGTTTTCTGTGGTGTGGTCCACTTGAACTTTAGAGATGCTTCATGTATTGTATCAAGCCCTAAAATTATCTTGTAAAATGGATGGACGGAGTGGATAAACTACATAAATCATAGTGGGCCCCACAGAGTTTAGTCAGTACGGTTAGCGTACTGAGTCACGTGCGTGGATTGGGTACTAGCCCCACCAGGACCTACCTAGAGACGGACAGTTCTGTAAGGGGAATTGTGGGGGGCACCGTAATGTAAATGTTTTATCCACTCCGTCCATCTATTTTGATATATCATTTTAGGCTATGAAATTAGAAAAGAGGAATATTGAAGGCTCAAGTGGACCACACCAAAGGAAACTATGGGGATTGAAAGCTTACCATTGAAAACTTATCGGGGGACACCAAAGTTTTGGATCAAGCTGATATTTATGTTTTCCCTTCATACATGTTTATATAATCTTATGAATAGGTTGGATGGCATGTAAACATCACGGTAGGTCCTTGGAAGTTTTCAATGGTAGGAATTTAATCCTAACTGATTCCTGTGGTGTGGTCCACTTGAGCCTTCAATCTGCCTCCTGTTTGGGCCTATGGCCTAAAATGATCTTTCAAAATTGATGGACGGCATGGATAAAACATATACATCATGGTGGACCACACAGATCCCCTGATAGGATCGTCCGTCTCTAGCTAGGTCTTGGTGGGGGTAGTATCCAATCTGCGCCCCTTACTCATTACGTAATCCACTTCCTACCCTACCCACCTTTCCTTTAGTGCGGCCCACTTGATTCTTGGATGTGGCTCATTTTTTGTCTCACGTCCTAAAATGAGCTTACAAAACGGATGGACGAGGTGGATTTCTCACAAACATCAGCGGTAGGCCTCGCCTAAGTTCCCAGCGCATGAAGGCTTTAGAACGAAATCTGTTTTCAATCTCTTGCCATTCCATAGAGAGTCTTGAGAGAGAGAGAGAGAGAGAGAGAGAGAGAGAGAGAGAGAGTCGCCCTCTTCACATTTTACACGTCATCCACGGTTGGGATTTATGCGCAGGCCGTGGGTGCAGTAAAAATCTTCTTGGTCCTAGATTACCTATATACAAGATAATCATGTTTAGGTCTTGTTGAGGACAGATCCTTTAAGGTTTGTCCCTTTTAGGTCTAGGCCTCATTTTTATAACCTGAGCAATCTGATTGTGTACGGGTGCTCATCAGGTCTTCTAGGTCGGGTCCAACTTTAGTATGGTCAATTAAGGGTATCTACACACTTGGGTCAAATAAGGTTATTTATGTCAGAAACAAAAATGTGAAACCCTAAGAAACTGCGCCATGAAGACTCAAAGAAAGGGATCCACACAAGTATGTTGGAGCCAGATTCACACCTCCCTTGTGCACGAGCATCAGATATGTGCTTGGTTAACTAGTTTTTTTTCATGGTTTTTTGGCCTACTTTACCTTTGGGCTGGCCTCATGTGCACATTTATACAATAATATAATGGAGCATTTTATCAAAAGGTTATTCTAAGTAAAGCTTTCTAACCCCTTCACAAAATTTCTCTTTATCTAATGTGAGACAAAAGTTTTGTACTTGAAAAGTGAAAGAAAAAATACTTTACTTTTGACTTCTTTATTTCTAGATTTTTTATTTTTTTTATTTTTTTCCTCATGTTTTCTTAAATACTTCAATAATTCTCACTTATTTCAAAAATAAAAAAATGAGCATCACAAAGAGCTACTATGCTGATGTTGCCAAATCGTTTTGAACCTCATTTAGTGAAACGTATTTGTATTACAAGAAAAAAACTAAAATAGGCCTTGAATTAAATTTCTTTAATGTAGATTATACATCAGATGTACGTAGTAATTTAATTGTCTGTCAAGTGTTTAAAGTTCCACGTTAGGTCATATGCAACATCTTGATTTCATGAATGCTCTAGAGAATTAGCTCGATACTAATAGGAAGTGACCCCATTTCTAGACTCATATGGGTGAGTTCATCAATGGTATCTCTGTAATAATTGAAACCTCGCCTTGAAGGCTATAAACTCATTAAAGGATATACTCAACCTTAATTCGTTTCATAGATTTGCATTATTTATACAATAGGGAGCGACTCAGAGAAATAATTTCCTCATACTTGTAATGCATTTCAACCACGAATCACATAAGTTTTTTTTCATTGAATCTGATTCTTTAGATCTCCAGTCCTTGAGTTGCTATTTTCGAATGTTCATTTTTCAATGGGCTTAAGTTCTGTTTCTGTCGATATTCTCCAAACTTTCTCCTTGGTTAGGCTTTTGATTAATGGACTTGCTATATTCTTATTGGATCTTATAAAGTCTAGAGTTATTATACCATTCTTTAATAGTTGTTTCACATAACCATACTTCAAACGAATTTATCTAGATTTTCCATTATAACGCTTGTTATTAGTCATTTATATAAAGGCCAAGCTATCATAGTGGGTGGATATTGATGGTACTGGTTTTACTTAAAAAGGGCCACCTATCTACTTCTTGGCCACTTTCCCCTTCAATTAGATACGAGATACTTGATTTAAATATTTATCAACAATTTTTTTTGTCCATTCCGCCTTCTTCGTCGGTTGCTCTTAAAGTAACTAGCTTAAGCCAAGCTACTAATAATATTGGTATATTTTAATTGAGATATATTGTTACCATTATTTTGTTATAGCTTATTATTGGTGTCATATGGTGTACATGCATGTTTACATTCAAAGTGAATATATTTCTTAATATCTTTTTTATATAATAGGATTGGGTTGATGTTAGACTAGTTTCACTCCGAATGATTTTAATATCAAAAGTTAAATCAGTCTCTTCAAGGCCTTTCATATCAAATTAAGAAGATAATTTTTTTTTGTCTCATTAACAATGTTTTGGCTTGTAATAAAGATTAGAAAATCATCTACACACAAATAAACCAAGATAATATAATTTTTAGATACCTAAGAATAAATACATTTTTCACCTTTATTGAACTTTATTAAACTTAAACTCATTTGACATCACCACTTGGTCAAATTTTTCATTCAGATTGAGTCATGTATATTTATTCCTTTAATTCACCATTTCAAAGGATGGTGTTACTGGTAATTCTAAGCCGGCCCACGAGCTCAAAAGGCCCACATATAGGTGCTTGGTCAAGCCCTGTGTTAAAGGCTTATAAAGCCAAGCTGCCGAGCACTGAGACCTTCATATCGAGATCTATTGCACGATAGAAACACATAATAAGAGAGTTTAGACACCGAGTTCCATGGTCAGAGCCGACTAGGCCAGTCACCGCCATAAAGGCGCAACAAGTCCGGGGCAGATCTGCTTGATTCGGACCATAGAGACATCATGTCTCATCTCAGCTGAAAATCTCTCCGACCGTTATGGAATATAACTCCTAGTGCAATTATGACTCTCCTAAGGTATCCTAAATTGACTTTACCTCTTAATGGGCAACTGAATCCTATAAATAAGGGTTCCCTCTACATGATAAGGTACGCAACTTCTAATTATAAAAACCTTCCTCACAATTGTTCTACTCGCCTGACTTAGGCATCAAAGAGTCCCCTGTCGGACACCATGCCTCCCCTTTGCCTTTACTTATTATTTTGTGCAGGTCTGACAATCATAGTTGGAGCGCAGACTCGTTTCACCTTAAAGAAGACAGACATACAGAAGGGACCATCAGGCCAACCCAAGCCAACCTCACCCATTATCTAAATTTAAGCGACAACAGATTAAAACCATCTATGGGAAGCGACAAGCTGTGTTCTCACCTCTTTGAGTTTGACACTTCATCCTAATTCTTTTACAACCTTCGACCATGGTGAAGAAAATAAGGGAAAGTCACCTATTGTGGATGAACCTTCTCAACATGCTCTCAACGGGGATGAAGAAGCCCTACAGATGCCTTTTCAACACCCAACTCCTTCCCAGCAATCCTCGTGAGGAACGAGCCAATAGAGGTCTCGAAATTGGAAGTCTCAACTTATTACTCTTGAGGAACAAATCGGAAGCATGTTCGAGCGCTTGGTCCACGTCACAACAATGGTGGAAGGTTGTTCGGCACTGCAGCCAGCCAACTCTCAGGGGGCTGCAACCGAGCTCCCTCGACAGAGCCAGCCACCACAAGAATGATGTGCCCTGAACCGGCCCCTAGACGATGACGATCGTGCTAGTCGAGCTGTCCAGGCTCGGGCACCAACCACCATGGAACTTGACGCTTCTAACCTGCACCACACCCTTAAAGAGAGGTGCCAAGTTCGAAAGGGAAAAGCCACAGAGTACGTGGTAGAAAGCAATTCCCTTAGGAGGTGGAGATTGAGGAGATTAAGGGCCAGCTCGGGGATATTCGATAGGCATATCGAGCAAAGGCCCCAGTCTCCACGATGCCCTCTTAGGACTGAGCTCTTCCAAACCGAGCAAACGAAGAACAGATGCTGCTGAGCCTCGACCTACTAGAGGAAATCAAAGGGAGTGCTCAGGTCAGGGTCATCGCCTATCAACAAAGAGCGGCTTGATACTACAACTTAAGGGTAAAATAAAGAGGCTTTAAGGTAGGAGAACTCGTCTTATGAAAAGTCTCTGAGAGCACCAAAGAGCTTGGTTTGGGAGTCATGGGCCCGAACTAGGAGGGTCCTTATAAGGTCATCGATATTGCCTGACCTAGGACATATCGGGTGGAGGACCTAGACGGATGAGCTCTGCCACATTTGTAGAATGCAGAACACCTAAAGATCTACTACCAGTAGAGTCGACTTGACTGTACATGGACACTTCTAGTATCTACATGGGCCACAAGCTCAATCTCCTATAAGAACCTCGAGTGCTCTATCTATTTGTAATTTAAATTTTACAAATCAATAAAAGGTAATTCTTTTCGACATATTATTCTCTTCTCACTACTATCGCAATGATCTAAAAGTCCAAAAGGCTAAGGCCTAGGAAGGGCACAACAAACGAACTCTGCAGCCACCTGTCTAGGTTGGACGACACGGCCAAGACAAGGGAGAAGCCATATACGACACCCTCCAATTAAGCATGTTGCCTTTATTGTGCACTGAGTAAAATCATAGCTCACATGATGACCTAAGGGACCAACTTGAATGACTGAAAAATAAAATACTCCCACAACTAAACAACTCGGTGCGCAGCCATCGGGGGGGGGGGGGGGCATATAAGCTACGATATGTGCAATTAATCAAGTAAGAAAAGGGAAATATCATTCCATGTGATCAAAAGAGAGTTCTTACAAGCCCCTTCTAGGTTGAACTAAGATAAACATTAAAAATAATAACTTAAGAGGCCTAAGCTTGGGGGGTACGTCAGTAGCACCGGTAGCTTGGAGGTTAGCTTGAACCGTAGCCCCTCCCTCGGTCTGAGATCACTCCTCGGCCGCTCCCTCGGCTGCTTGAGCCCCAACCTGGGTTTGTTCTTCGCCAGCTCCCTCGACCGTATCTGTGTTAAGGAAGGAGAGGTCCAGGTCAGGATAGTGCACTTGAACTTCAACTCAACAACTCTCGTACGCAGCCTCATAAGTCTGGTCGAGCTCGGCTAAGAACTAGGCCGCCTCTGATGCCTTCTCTTCCACAACCTTCTCCAGGGTGGTTGACCTTCGCCGCTCCTCCTCGAGGGCCGCCTGCCCCTCCGAGGCTTATTGAAAAGCTTTTATCAGGTCAACCCCGACCCTCAGCTCGAGCAACCTCAAGCTCTTTCTCTCTCACTTTGCAACCTTGGCCTGCTCAATCTCTAGGGCATGCTCTAGGCCAGTGATCATCCCTCGTACCTAGGTGATGGTGTTCTTACAGGAGAGGGAGTAGATAGCTAACTACAAAAAAGAAGATGGGGGCTATAAGACTACTTAGCTAAAGGAAAGAAGAAACAAGTCGAAAAAGATCGGCAACCTACTTCCATAGCACTCGCCGCCATGGATTCTAGGATTCGCTCCTTAGGCATCTTCAGAAGGCCCTTCACTCTCTCTTCGGGCATCACCCGACGAGCCCATTTGAATAAACGGTATAGATACTCGGGGATCTCCGGGGACCGGGCCATGTAGGTACATGCCTGTGCCCCCTCAGCAGGGCCCCGAGCTCGATTCGGATGGGCCTCCAAGTCGACGACCTCCTGCGAACTCGCAGGAGGGGGGAAAACATCGGCGACCGAGGCCAACTCGGATCCTGCCACAGGGGCGAGAACAGCAACGGGTCATCTACTAACCTCAGTAGCGGGGTGGCCTTAGGAGTGGCCACGAGTGTCAAAGCTGCACCCTCAGCAGAAGTCATAGGGCGTTTAGAAACTGCCCTCATCTTCTTCACAGTAAGGAGCTGCACTGCCTCCTCTCAGAGGGGCGTCTCCTCTTCGATGATGACAGAGGTGGAGCAGACATCTCTGAAGCTAAGAGAAAGCCAACGAAATAACTAAGGATCGACACAGAGCACAAACTTCTAAGAAAAAAAGACCGAGCTGAGAAGTTACCTCCAGAGATCAAGCCGTCCTAGCGAAGGGAGGCTTCAGATAGGAGCTCTTTTTGACTCCTCTGGGCTGCAGGACTTTGGCAGGCAATTTAAACCTTCTCAGCTAAGAGGATATTAGTGTCAGGTTATTTCGCTTGTTGAGCTGTAATAGGTAAAGACAAAACGACATCAGCTCAGAATAAAGAAAGTGATGACAAAATGGAAAAGAGCTCGGTACGACGTTGTGACTTGGTGTGCTAAAGGCGTTAGGGACCCAGGAGCCCATAGTCCTCAACTCGGTAGATGACACCTCCTACTCGTTGGTTGTATAGAACCACTTAACCTTCCAATTCTTGGTGGAGAACAAAAGGTCACCTATCAAGGTTTCGCCCTTGCTCGACTAGGACGACAAATAGTACCATCCCTTGGTGCTCGGGCTGCCCTTGATTTGATACAAATGGATGAGCTCGTATGCCGAGAGCTCAACATTGCTGACCTACTGCCACAAGATGTAGCAATAAAAAATTATCCTCCAAGCATTGGAGACGAGCTAACTTGGAGCCAGGTTTAGACAAAGAAGAACCTCTCTCACTAGAGGGCATGGACAGGTAGATGAAGACCACAAGAAAAAAGTATAGAGCAAAGCGAGACCTCGCCCTCGTGAGGTCGGCTCGGAACATCTCCATCGTCGAGAAGATAAAGACCAATGATAGAAAGAATACCATAGTCCTTTCTGAGTTTGCTCAGGTCAAACTTGGTGAGACTGGACTTATAGAGTCAGTTTTGAAGCGACTAACCCTAGCCACAATAGAGGTAGAGGTCGGGTTATTAATCCTCTACCCCTCCTCTAAGGGAGGAGCCTCCTCATCCAGGATCTCTCCTGGAGCTTCCCGGAGATCGGAGATGACCTCCCTAAGAGCTGAGTCACCTACAGACTCCATTCGCACCGATTCAGTACGAGAAATGCCACCGGAGTCTTCCTTCTCCGGCAATGACATCAAAGAAAACCAGGAAGATGTGTAGACAGAGATGGAGAAGGGAAAGGGATGAAGGGCTCTACAGCCACAACCGGATGCAAGAAACAAAAACAAGTATCAGGCGAGCACCGGCACAAAATGATAACGAAGAAATGATGAGGATGCAGGGAAGTCTCTGGGAAGCACCGAGGCTCTGAAGCAGCAATGACAATGGTGGGTTCGGGGACTCATAGTGTCTAGAAAATGAAGAAGGAAGAATGAAACGGGGAAGGGAATTTACAGCCAGGAATGGGCTTTTTTTGCATTTATATGGGAGCCATGCATCACCACGTGATGACCTCAGGAAGTGAAACGATGCGTTGTCTCACCTAACCCCTCCATGTGTCAACTCTGGGTTCGTCCACATGAAATACTTGACATCTCATCAGATAGTCACCACCACGTGTCGCCACAAGAGTGGTCGAGCAGATGTCAAACAATTCTCCTGGCATGCGTACGCCATGCATCAACTCCTCATTCGCCCAAGCAACCGAATTGACTGTTGTGCCGTACAACAATAATGAAGATCCTTTGAAAATTTTAATAGGCATTAAAAACCTAGTTTCCCGCCCTCCTGATTGACAACGTCCGAAGAAAGGGTTTTGAAAATTTAAAGTCTCTCGTGCGAGCGCGAGACCAGCTCGATCTTCATGTTGTGGGTAATTTCGAATTGGCCCACAAACCATGAGGGAAGCCCACGAACCTAGGAGACCCACAAACAGGTGTTAGTGCACTTTTCTATGATTTACTAGTGCACCTTATTTGTTAATCACGTGCTTCCATGTGTTGTAATATCGGTTGAGCCTTGGAAAGCTGAAGACCGAAGATTCAAGTGGACAAGAAGCATCAAGGAAGAAGCAACAGGTAAATCAGAGATGCCTTGGTGACCCTAACCGTTAGACCAAAAAATAACCTTAACTTCTATAAGACTTTGACCCAAATAGGTAAACTTTCAGTCATCCTAGAATGACCTTAGGAGTCCCACAAGACCACCCTTTATAAGGCTTTAGAGGTAGGTGAGTTGCTGTAAGCAAACTGCCAATAGAACTCACCGTGTTGTCGGCTGGTCGAGCAGCGTCTTTGACCTGCCGAAGGATTGGTAGACAGGTTGAAATGACCCATTATCAAGACAACAGCTAAACATCAGTCTTAAAGAAATTCGAGCGGTCGACAGTTTAATTTGACCAGTCGATGGGCCTTGTCGATCTGTACAAAGCACTGGTCGACATGTCGAAAGTGGCTGAAAACTAAACAGTTTGGTCTCATGAACCACATGGTAATTTGACCGTTTGACACTCAATTTCGATTGGCTGACGGCCCATTTTGACCGGTCGATAGGTCTGATTGACTAATCAATAGGTAGTCGTTATGCCCATTTTCTATTCAATGGAGCTCAAACTTTATATATATGGAGCTCGAATTTTGGTCATTTTGGAGAGAAAATTTACTATATTAGAAGCCACCACTATAACAACCATTATTAGTATCCTAAGCTATCCAAATCATCTTCCTTTTGATTCATCATATGTTAGGGCATTCAAAGCTCAAATGAAGATGAACTTGTTCCCTTGTGATCTCTTGATGTTTAGGCACCAAAACCCATAGGTATATCTTTTGTTTAAACCTATCTAGAGATCCTATTATATCAATTCCTCTAGGGAACAATATTTTCATTAGTTGTAGATGATTCAACCAACCTCCTATCACCTTGGTCATCTCGAAAGAAGATCATATCCAGGGCGATTGATCATTGGAGCTGAGGCATTGACAATGTATCAGCAATAAGATCGGGGGAGCAATGAGGAGCTGCTTTAAACATGGGAGAGAGAGAAGAAGCAACCTAAGAAGACACTATAGAAGGGCCTTAATCTGATAAGTAAGTTGTCAATTGCAAGAGTCTGTCATGCTCTTTCCTTTAGTAGGTTAGAGTGTGAGAGTTTGTGACCCAAACTTACCCCAAGTTCTTTAGTAGGACCTTAACTCATTGGTTGAGCCTAAATTCAGGTTCTTTATTAGGACCTTGGCACATTTGTTGGGCCTAAATCTAGGTTCTTGTGTAGGACCTTAGCTCTTGTGTAGAGCCTAAATCAAAGTCTCTAAGAGGAGCCACGGACATGGGTGTGTACGTGTTCTACGGCACGGGTGCATACGTGTAGCTTGAGAGGTGAACCTGGAAAACCTCTGTTCGAGTTGAGAGGTGAACCCATTATAAAAACCTCCATTATAGGTTGAGAGGTTAAACTGATTTAAAACCACCATTTAGTGAAATTCGATGTACTCATGTGTTGAGTATAACAATCATGAATGGAGTAGGGAAACCGAACCACTATATATGCTTTGTTTTTACGATTGAATTGAGCACATTGGTATTCTAGCATTGTCAGTTTGATTAAGATTATATGAATGCTTGAATGGTATGTATGCAATACACTTGATAGGTAGATCCACACAGAAGATATATTTTCACTCTTTAGACTAGTTGCTTATTGCTATATCATTTTCTAGTTAATGTGATTCGACCCACTTAAGCTTAAAAGCTAAGTATTAGTTGCTTAATTAGTTTAATTGTTAAGTTAGTTTAAATTAGGAAAGAGTTTTCGAAAGGTCTTTTATCACCCCCCCTCTAGGACTTAGTCGCAGTTCCAATAGCTCCTCAAGCTTTCGCGCTTAACGTGTTAGTGTCGTGTTAGACTACCCATATAATTTCAATTAGTATCTGAGCAGGTTGCTCTTCAAGGACTTAACCACCTAGAGTAAGATCTGATACCGTATGTTTAGCACTATGTTTACCCACGAGGGGAGTAGTATCACGACACATCCTCCATATTTTGACGGTTCAAATTATGCCTATTAGAAGGCCCAAATATTAATATTGTTAATGTCCCTTAGTCCTATGGCATGGGACTTCGTTGAACAAGGTCGGATCACACCGGTGGAAATGTTGGAACAAGATGGAGTTGTTGTCACCCAACTTAAAAGAATATCTGGTTGAAGTGACCTAGAAATGTCTTTTTATGGCTATAATGTTAAGGGTCTTAATTAACACAATCTTTTGTGCTGTCTCACCCGATGAATTCAATCGCATATGCATTTGTGGGACTATCAAATCAACTTGGGAGACCCTAAAGATCACACATGAAGGAACGAGTAACGTCAAGTGTTCCAAATTACAACTCATCACCATACAATTTGAAAATATTAAAATAGATGATGATAAAACCTTTATGGAGTTTTACAGTAAATTGAGTCATCTTTGTAACTCCACGAGTGGCTTAGGAGAGGGGGTTCTGGATGAAAAAATATGTAGGAAAATTCTTAGGTCCCCTTGGAGAGATTTATCTCCTAAGTTATTGCATTAGAAGAGTGTAGAGACATAAACACAATGAAAGTAGAAAAACTTTTAGGTTCCTTATAAACTCAACTACACTTTAAGGTCCACTCTAGAAAGAAAAATACTCTCTTCACACAAAAACTCACATAAGAAAATTAAGAATGAATTTGAAGAAGAAATAGTGATGAGGAAGATGATGAAGAGAAGTTTAATAAACCATTTAAGAGATTCCTCAAAATGAATAGAGGGAAGAGTTGTGATAAGAAGGACAAGAAGGGTGAGAAATACAAAGGCAAATCATCTAAATCCAAATCTATCCGATGTTATGGCTATGGTGAATATGGTCATGTTGCCCTAAATTGTCTGGATAAGCCCAAAAGCAAATGAAAGAAGGCTGCGGAAGCAACATGAGATGATACAGAGGAGTCCAAATTAGAATCTAGCAACTCTCTGAGTCATGGACACTAAAGTCCATTATATATTTTAATGGCCTCCACCACAACCTCTCTCCCTTTTAATCTAAGATAGGATCTCGACCATTATCCCTTCTAGGAGAAGGAGTTCTCAAACCCTCATCATATGCTTAATTTTATGAGGGTGTTGAGGAAATTAAGTACCATTAGGATGAACTTTAAAAGAACATAGTAAGGGTAGCTAGAATCTGAACACTATAGGTAAATCAGAGGATTCCAGCCTCATTAGCCCTTGATGGTCTAGCCTATGCTTTCGATTGGTATCTTTAGTTGCTAAAACTGTCATCTTGCTAAGATTAGCATAATCTGTTTAATTATGTCCGACTGTTTGCTAATCTATGCCTTGGTCATTTATACTTTCATAAATATCCTTGAATGACCATTTAACATGATCACCTATGCTTAAGTAGGTATATATGTTGTGATCATGAGATGCATGCTCCATGTGTTCAATATTCATGTACCCTTTATCTCTTTTGTTAGCGTGTACTTATAGTTAAACTATTGACACTCTAACTTCTCTTACCTTAAACTTAATTGATGTATCATTAAGGGGATGAATTAGTTTGTCAATTGCTGACAAAAAGGGGGAGAAAGATCAAGTCCCACCAGAACAAGTTGCATTCTGTTTTTTGTTATAGGGGTTGATAAAGTATGGGGGAGTAATTCTAGAAGAGCATTGCTAGGGTTACATGTCCAAGTTATAATTCTAGTTATATTTTTTATAATTTGACATGTAATTTATTTATTGTTTTGGTATGTCATTGGTATGGACTATATATGACAAGGTCTACATTAGGTTTTTGTTACGTAATTGACAAAGGGGGAGATTGTTAGTCCATTTTTCTATGGCATACAACTGCACCTTATTTATCAATCACGTGCATCCATGTGTTGTAATGTAATATTCAAGTGGACAAGAAGCATCAAGGAAGAAGCAACAGGTAAATCAAATATGCATTGGTGACCCTAACCCTTAGAACAAAAAATAACCTTAACCTCTAGATGACTTGGACCAAAATAGGTAAACTTTTAGTTATCCTAGAATGACTTCAGGACTCCCAAAAGACTACCTTTGTAAGGCTTTAGAGGTAGGTGAGCTGCTGTATACAAACTGCCCAAATAATAAAACTTACTGTGCTGTTGACTTGTTTGTTGACTAGTCGAGCAGTGTCTTCGACCAGTTGACGGATCGGTCGATAGGTCAAAATGACCCATTATCAGGACAACAACTAAACATCAATCCTAAAGAAATTTAATCGGTTGACGGTTTAATTTGACCAGCTGATGGGCCTTGTCGACCGGTCGTTAGCACTGGTCGACAAGTTGAAAGTGGCTGAAAACTAGACAATTAAATCTCATAAGCCACAAGGTAATTCGACCAATCAACACTCAATTTCGATCGGCTGACGACCCATTTGACTGGTTGACGGGTCTGGTCGATCGATTGATAGGTAGCCTTATGCCCATTTTCTATCCATTAGAGTGTGAACGTTATATATATGGAGCTTAAATTTTGGGCATTTTGGAAATGATTAGTGTATTAGAAGCCATACTATAACAATCATTATTAGGCTCTAATCCTAAGCTACCCAAGTCATCTTCCTTATGATTCATTATATGTTGGAGCATTCAAAGCTCAAATAAAGATGAACTTATTCCCTTGTGATCTTTAGATGTTTAGATACAAAAAACCCATAGGTATATCATTTGTCTAAACCTCTCTAGAGATCCTATGAGGTCAATTCCTCTAGGCAATTATATTTTCATGATTAGTTGTAGAAGATTCAACTAACCTCCTATCACCTTGGTTATCTTGAAAGTAGATTATATGCAAGGTGATTGATTGTTGGAGCTGAGGTATTGGAAATGCATCGACAACAAGATCTAGGGAGCAATGAGGAGCTGATTTAAGCATGGGAGAGAAAGAAGAAGCAACCTAAGAAAGTGCTACAGAAGGGGTTCAATCCGACAAGCAAGTTGTCAATTGCAAGAGTCTGTCATACTCTTTCATTTAGTAGATTAGAGTATAAGAGTTTGTGACCCAAACTTATCCCAAATTCTTTAGTAGGACCTTAACTCATTGGTTGGACCTAAATTCAGGTTCTTTATTAGGACATTGGCACATTTGTTGGGCCTAAATCTAGGTTCTTGTGTAGGACCTTGGCTCTTGTGTGGAGCCTAAATCAAAGTCTCCAAGCAAAGCCACAGATATGGGTGTGTATGTGTTCCACCGGCAAGGGTGCATATGAGTAGGTTGATAGGTGAACCTGGAAAACCCTTGTTTGGGTTGAGAGGTGAACCCATTGTAAAAGCCTCCATTATAGGTTGAGAGGTTAACCTGATTTAAAACCATTGTTTAGTAAAATCTGGTGTACTCATGAGTTGAGTACAACAATCGGGAGTAGAGTAGGGAAACTGAACAACTATACATGCTTATGTTTGTGATTGAATTGAGCACATTGTTATTCTAGCATTGTTAGCTTGATTAAGATTATATGAATACTTGAATGGTATGTATGCAATACACCTGATAGGTAGATCCACACAGAAGATGTATTTTCACTATTTAGACTAGTTGCTTATTACTATATCATTTGCTAATCTATGTGATTGGACCCACTTAAGCTTGGAAGCTATGCGTTGCTTGCTTAATTAATTTAATTGTTAAGTTAATTTAAGTTAGGAAAGTTTTTAAAAGGTCTTAATCACCCCCCATTAGGATTTAGTTGTAGTTTTAGTAGCTCTGCAAGCTTCTGTGCGTAGTAGGTCGTTGCCGTGTTAGATTACCCTCATAATAAGTGAGTTCAGACACCGAGCTCTATGGTTTGAGCCGACTAGGCTGGTGACCGCCATAAAGGTGCGTAACAAGTCTGAGGCGGATTCGCCCGATTTGGACCATAGAGACATCTGGTCTCATCTCAACTGAAAATCTCTCCAATTATTATAGAACATAACTCCTAGTATAATTATAACTCTCCTACCGTATCATAGATTGACTCTACCTCTTAATGGGCAATCGAATCATATAAACAGGGGTTCCCTCTTCATGAAGAGGTATGCAACTTTTAATTACAAAAAGTTCCCTCACAATTGTTCTACTCGCCTGATTTAGGCATCAGAGAGTCCCTTGCCGGACACCGATGTCTCCCCCTTACCTTTACCTATTGTTTTATGCTGGTCTAACGATCACGGTTGGAGCGTAGACTGGCTTCGCCTTAAAGAAGACAGACGTACAGAAGGGACCATCAGGCCGACCTCACCTGACCCCACCGTTGTCTAAATCTAAGCGGTCTAAATCTAAGCGACAACATATGGTTTTAACATCTATTTTGGTGAATAGGTTATAGACAAATTAATAGCAATTAAGATGTAAATTGATGTTATTTTGAATATAAGGGAGTACATATCAAAGTAAATGATTCGTTATTTTAGTTTGTTTGAATTCCTTAGCTAGTAGCTTCGTCTTATATTTTTGTTTGAATTCCTTGTATAAGTAGCTTAGCATTAATATTCAATCGATTAATCAAGTTTATGTTTCTTTTAATATCATTTAAAATGTAAAGGTTTTACTTCAGGAGATAGGTTTACTAATTTTCACCAATTATTAGATTTAATAAATTTTATTTCATCAATAACAACTTCTTTCTAAAAGAAAATACCACGAGAGGTCATTGCCTCCACGAATGAAAACGATGGATTAGATAGCCTATTGAAAATTTAATTTTTAGGAGTATTTGTCTTTCCCAAAAAAAAAAAAAAAAAAACAAACTATATTCATGTAATTTAAAAAAGAGCAAGAAAAGTATAGATTGACAATCTCCTTTGAGAAGCAAGTATAGATTAGTAATAAAATTAAGTGGAACCGGCCTAACTTAACCCATAACCGGGTCTAAGATGGTCGACCCAACATATCCCATCCTAATAACTGGTCCAAGGTGGTGGACCTGAGCTGAGCTTGAGTCGACCTAACATTTAACCGTGTCCAAAATGGGGGACCCAACCTGAACCTGACTTTTAACTGGGTCCTAAATGGGGGACTCTTGTTCCTGACCTGATTTCTGAACAGTGGTGAAAAATTGGACCCAACCCATAAAGATCAGTTCGGGTCCGGTCCATCGGGTACTCGGACATCCCTGGTTCTAGAAACTCATGAAATGACAATCATGAAAATTCTCTCCAATTCGGTCATCCTTGTCGATCATGGATGGCAGTGTAGATACTTGTAGGATGCAGGAGCACCGTCGATATGCACAAGCCACTTTTGTATTTACATGAACATGCCGTTTAAGCTGTCCCTGTCCCAACCAACGTTGGTTCCTACTCATCTTTCAATTACCCATGCTGTCGGCCCATCCATTTCCATTTCCAAATATAACTATGTTGTAGCATGTCACATCAGTGCAAGATCCAATCTAGGATGTTTTTGTGCAAAAATAAATCTGGTCCACTCAGTAGATGGGACTCAATTTTGGAACAGATGTACGGGTTAGAAAACTTCAGCTTAGCTTTACAATGATCATCTATCTACAGTGGATATCACAATTTGGACGCTTAGCTCGAGGGAAAGGCCATGCGTACAATTTTCTTTGCCTGCATATCAAGCATCACACTCTACCAGAGTATCAAATAATTGCCGATATCAAACTTAGGCAATGCATCCTTGAATCGGTCTCTGTCCCAAACATATATCCATCATACATGTGGGGCCGGGCATGGGCAAGTTGATTGGAAACATTCATTTGATGGGCCCACTTGTTAGGTAAAGGAGTGGGCCACCAGTTTTTCATCCTTTCTTCATCAAGGAGGATATAATAGACTTGGTTGAGAATCATAATGTGCATGTCTGCAGTTGAGGATCATACAGTTCCTTGCCCTGCAATGGGCCAGGGTGGCCTGATCTTATAGGGTTCGGGCCTGCACGGCTTGGAAGGGCCCGCCAATGATGAATGGTCTGGCCCAGTCTACTGGGATGATCCAATCCTCTAGTGGGCCACTAATGGTAAGGAATCAATAATTTGAATACACTTATGAGTGGTCCCATTCAACCTGCATATGTAGTCTGAAAACACTCAATTAGAGGTTGTGTTTTAATGATCCAACCCATTTTAAAATGAGACTTGTCATGGGTGTATGATATCTCACAGAAAATTCTTAGATAAAACTATTTCAAAACTTTGATCTTATTTTTCTTACAGAGTAGGCAACCTAATTAAGGCTAGGGTAGGGCTTAAGGGATTAGGGCCAACCCAAATTGGGCCCTAGCAATGCCCATTGCCATCCCTATTCGTGCCCTAAATTATATGGATGAAAGTTGGTTAAGGTTGGCATAGTTAAGCATGGCTTGGATCAAGTTGATTTGGAATGAGGATAAAACCCATGGGCTATGCTTGTGTATGCTTTGAGGCTCGATGGCTTCTAGGTTTGGGCTTGTACCATAAGTAGGAAAGAGATTTTTATCCGAAAATTCCTCACAATTACTAGTTTCATGGAAAAATACCCTTTGCTTTCATATGCACGAAAGCAAGCTTCGAAAGTCGTATGAAGCGGAAACCGAAAAAAAACCCATGATAATTTAAAAACAGAAAAAAAATAAATTAAGAGCTTTGATAAGCACAAACATAAGCGCAATAAAGTTCGTGTACATGCCACATGTTCGTGTGAGATCTAATCCATCATCAGGTTAATTCTACCTTGTACATGTTTACCGAAAAGAAAATCGAGTTCGATCAACGTGGGGACCAATATTGGAAGCATGTAGATGGGTTTAGAAAAAAAATTCTTTCAAGTTTTTATTTTGCAAATTGTGGCCCACCTAGCCGGTGGATCAACCTGATTCTTGAGCTAGGGCATCAATGTAATGGTGCCATTTTAATGGATTGATTGGACCTTGGACCTATGGCACCATGCTCGTACATGTGGAATGGACATGAGCTTTATTACACACCATGTGAGCTTAGCAAATTAAGCTTATAAATTAAATTTAAAAGAGTCATATGATACTCAGGCTACATATGACGCATGATGTGCAGGACCTCAAAAATTGCACACATAGCACATATATATTAATTCAAATAAATTTGATTAGTCCTAATGACAGATTGATTGAACAATCATAGCCTCTGATTCATGGATGCTTGTTTATAGAAATAGGATCATTAGATTTTTCTCATTTTAACTTTCCAATAAATGTCCACCGATCTGTTACTCAGATAATTGAATAAGTTTAATTTTGGATTCATGATATATCTACATTGAGTACCATAATTTGGACGGTCCAATTTGATTACTTTTGTGCCACATGTGCAACTTTTAAATAATTTCTAAATGCCTGTGTATCATCCATCATGCTTTGCCAAATTATCAAAGTACTTTTTCTTATTTTAAAAACAAAGTAACTCTAGTAAGCTAACAGTACCACTAAACACAACTGCACGTGTTAATATGCTATGTGAGGGATGATCCTAGGTGGGCTACAGTTTGTAAAACAAACGTAGGACTTTGAAAACCTTGAAGTTCTTTCTAATCCGTCCACTTGTTTCCAATATTGGGGCTACATGTTGATCGAACCAGAATTTCTTCTTGGAAAAACATATGGATTAACCTGATGAATGGATTAGATCTTGCACCTGTGCACAGCTTTAATACACCTGTGCACCTGCCAAAGCTCTTTATTCTTTATATCATGGGTCTTCTTGATTCCATCTCCTTTCTCCAAAATAAGGTCAAATAGGTGTTTTAGGCCCTCACCATTTGCGAAAGCCAAATGCATTTTTTTCCCCGGAAACTAGCATTCATACTGGATAACGTTGAAAACTGTGGGG
Organism: Liriodendron chinense; assembly: GCA_003013855.2. NCBI lineage: Eukaryota > Viridiplantae > Streptophyta > Magnoliopsida > Magnoliales > Magnoliaceae > Liriodendron > Liriodendron chinense. The sequence goes on along the minus strand of PVNU02002731.1, from coordinate 14,612 downwards.
CCCAGCTTGCTTGACCTCGTTCGATTATATATAATCAGGATCTACTAAGAGCTTTATATACATTGACATTTAATAGCGACTTGGGTTTTTTGCCGGTTATTACAAGAGAGTCCCAAATCCCTTACTCTACTCCTCCATCCTTATATATGTTTGCTCAGTTGCAACCCTTGTATATCAATCCACCACACCATCAGACATGAAATCCTCCATCTTTGTAGTGAGGTCCCTTCTTTTCCTATTTTTTTCCACTTGTAATGGTGAGTTTCATCTTTATTTCTAATGTTCCACTGAGGGGCCCATCACTGTGATCACATGCATTTCCTGAACTTTTGGTGTAATTTACCAATGCACGATCTTGATCAGTTGGGTTACCAAGTGGGGATCTCCACTGTTTAATCAAGATCCAACAGTTGTGAATGGTTGCTCACTCCCAATGTTCAATGTGAGTTGTGAACGTGTTAAAAGACTGGGCGACTCGACTGGCTGATTTGGCCCTTGGTTGAGTTTTGACTTGCCTGAGTTGGCGCTAGCTGAATCAGCCAACCTGCCCGATATGGGGTGGTTCGCGGTATCAAACTGCATTGGGCCTGATCAAGTCAGAGGAAGGGTTGCACCAGACTCGTCTAAGAGATAAAATGTTGGAATTCAGTGTTCATAGAACTATCTGAACTAAATAAAATTAAAAATAAGAGAGAAAAAACTTATCAATTTATAGAGGTGTGATTTGGAATCATTGACTTGAAATCGAATTTTTCCTCTTGGACCACGTCCCAAGTGCATAAGACTTTCCGAGCAATCGACCTCCATGATACGACGACTATCACCAGTTCCATTGGTGCACTTTTTGTACTACATGGGCTCAAACCACTTATAGTCTTAACCTGAAGGAGAAAACACTTAAATCACTCTTGAAAGCAAAACCAATTTATTTTTTATTTTTATTTTTAATTATGGACTTTGAGTGGACACCTCAAGGGTGTAGAGATATCCTTTCATAAAGGGTTGTGACACTAAGTTTAAACTTGATGTGACTCTTACAGTCGGAAAAGCACAAACTTTCAAAACAAAAAGTAAAGGGGTGTTACCCTTCCAACTTACATGAAAAGACCCATCTGCGGATGCACGGACCTACACACCCGTGGCCATTGCCCGGCTGACTGGATATTTGGAAACACTTATTTATTTTAAAAATTAATTTAAAATCCAACATAAAACCATGATTGTTAATGATTACATTTGATTATTGGTCTAATACAATGTGTTTTGCAGCTGATAACTCCAATCTTTTCCGGGAGTACATTGGCGCAGAATCCAATTCCGTGAGTTTCTCCGATGTGCCTATAAATTCCGATGTCGAGTTCCACTTCATCCTTGCATTCGTGATCGACTATTCCACTGGAAGCTCCCCATCACCAACCAACGGGAAATTCAACATCTTTTGGGAGACCAACAATCTGGGCGCCAGTGATATTGCATCCATAAAGAACACCCATGGGAACGTCAAGATAGCTATCAGCTTAGGCGGGGACAGTGTGGGAGACGGCCATGCCTACTTCCAACCGCAGTCCGTCTCCTCCTGGGTCAACAATGCTGTCTCATCACTAACTAAAATGATCAAGCAATACGACCTTGACGGCATCGACATTGACTACGAGCACTTCCATGCGGACCCCAACACATTTGCCGAGTGCATCGGACAGCTGGTAACGACTCTCAAGAATAATCGTGTAATCTCATTCGCATCCATTGCACCGTACGAGGACGGGCCAGTCCAGAGCCATTACTTGGCACTGTGGAAGAAATATGGGCATGTGATTGACTACGTGAATTTCCAGTTCTATGCCTACGATAAAGGGATTAGCGTGTCGGAATTTCTAGGTTATGTCCATAAGCAAGAAGCTAATTACAAGGGAGGGAAGGTTTTGGTGAGCTTTATTAGTGATGGGAGTGGGGGTTTAGGGCCTCAAGATGGATTTTTTGAGGCTTGCAATCAACTAAAGAAGCAAGGGAAGCTTGAGGGCATCTTTGTGTGGTCAGCTGACGATTCTCAGAAATTTGGGTTTAGATATGAAAAGCAGTCTCAGGAGCTGTTAGGGTCGGCTTGATCCTGGGTTATGTATTATCTGATTTTCATCTACGCAGATGAAGCAAACTGCTCTTTTTTTTTTTTTTTTTTTTTTTTTTTTTTTTTTTTTTTTGTAAGATGTGGTCATGAATAAAAAGGGATTGTAGGATGGTTTAAAAACCCAAAAACCAGCTCATTGCTCCGCTAGGTGGGTCCCACCCCCCCCCCCCCCCCCCCCCCCCCCTCTCTCTCTCTATATAGAGAGAGAGAGAGAGAGAGAGAGGGGGGGGGGGGGGGGGGGGGGGGGGGTAACTGTTTCCTTTCACCATGACCCACCAATGTTCCTGATCAAGGTAAAAGTTGGGCTTGGGGCTTTTTTGGGTGCTGCATCACATGGATGACTTATATTTTGAGCTCACATCATGTGTGATGAGTTCTGTAAAAGTGCTCACGAATTCTCATGAGAACTATGCGAGAGAGAGAGAGAGAGAGGAATGCTCACCTGCTCATAGTGAGAGAGGAATGCTCACCAGCGCATGAATTCTCATGAAAACTCGTGAACACTTTTTGAGAACTCATCTCATGTGATATGAGCCAAAAATATGAACTATCCACGTGATGCAACACCCCAAGAAACCCCCAAGGCCTAATTTTTACTCTGGTCCAAAACTTTGGTGGGCCATTTATGCAAAGAGAGGCAAATCAAGTAGTACACTAGCTAAATCGAACCGAGCTTTGCACAGTTTGACTCGGTTTATTCAGCGGGAGACCTGGGCTCGGGCTTGGCTCAGCTTGGTCCTCGAGCCCAACAGGTAGGCTTGGCTTGGTTTGATCGAGCTTTCGAGCCAAATTCGAGCCTATTTGAGCTTAAAGCTTTCGAGCCTAAATTCGAGCCGAGCTTTCGAGCCACTATCGAGCTTGAGCATTTGAGTCGAATCAAGCTTGGGCTTTCGAGCCAACATCGACCTTGCCTTTCAAGCCAATATCTTTCAAGCCTATTTCGAGCCATAACTCACAAATTCACAATGCACACGACAAGTTACACAAATTGTGGCCACACAACATAAGTTACACAATTCAGAAATTACAGATTTAAAAGTCACGAATGGAATTAATATCCTCATTCCTTAATAGGAAGAGTCGTCTTCTAAGCTACTATCCAAATCTTCATGCACGTACTGATTGACATCTTTTGTATCTGAAGGTGGGGAGAGTTTTTCACTATGCTCTTGTATTGCCTGAAGTAGATCTTTTAAGCTTTGCTTGTGAGTAAGTTTGTACTCGGTACCTATTACTCGGTAGAATGCGCCAAGTTTAGATAAAAACTTTAATGGTTTGTTACTCTTCTTTTTCTTACTTGAGTCGCTCGATCCTGCCTTGGCATCTTGTTGTCTTATAGCCGAAGGTTGTTCTTGTTTTTTCGCCTCTTCAATATTAAGCTTTATGGCTTCCTGAATTTGTGCTTCCTTCAATTCTTGTCTTTTCATTTCCTCCTCTTCCTTAGTGGAAGGTTTCTTATTTAAATCAAGAAGTGCTTGGAAAAGAAGCTGACGCAGGGAGGACGTGGTAGGTCGATCACCGTCTCCCTAACCGATTGTTTCTCGAATCCACGAGAAGAAATAAAAGATAAAAGAGGAAATTAATTCCAAATAATTGCTTTATTGATAATTGAATGAATAAAAAATGAAATTACAATGCATATAAATAGGAAACTAATCCTAGGTAAAGTATCAGAATCCAACTCCAACTTAAACTCCTAGAAAACGCAACTTACTATAAATAGTAAACTTACTATTTATAGAAGTCGTTCAATCCTACTAGAACTCTTGGTTTTCGGCCAAAAATAGAAAGTTATCAAATGGCCTCAACCACGTTATTCTACTAAATATTCTAAGCCGTTTTCATGTTGGGCACTAACTCTAAAGCCCTACAGATGCAAAGTTATGATCGAATTAAAACTTATTATAAATAGTAAAACTGAAAATAAACTAGCCTAATGACTGTCGATACGGTCGAATCTCTCGATTCCGGCCTGGGCAACCCAACGTAGCGGGTTGGTTGGCTAAAGTAGCTCGAGCTACCCCAAATTGATATATTATACATCCCGTAACTCATTCCGGATTGTGAGATACAACCGATTTACGATCCTGACGGTCCGGATCACTTTTGACCCATCCTGACTCATTCTTTTGCTCCATCTGGGCCATGAAATAATCAGCGACCCGTTCTACATCAGAAGCTTAACCTCCTCAGGTTCTTTTGGACATGGTTTTGCATCTCCACCCTGACCAGAAAGATGCAACTTAAGCTGATTGGTTTTATAATAAATTTTTTGTCCATACAACACACACTGTATTTGTTTTTTGTCGGACATTGGGGAGTAGACAATGGAACCATAGTCCCTCCAGTTGGTCGATGGCTCAGAACCGGATGAAGACATTATCTACATTTATTTTTTTTAAAAAAATATAATTAATGTACTAACATAGTTAACTAGTTAAGAATTAAATAGATTTACAAAAATTAAAAAATTCAACATAAAGAAATGCAATAAATAATGAAACAACAAATATGTTCTAATGAAAATATAATTGCATAAAAAAAAGAAATGTAATATAAGTCATTTCATTACAGGCCACTGATGCAAAATTAGAAATGTAAAAAAAAAAAAAGATATTCTATTACATTACACCTATAATTCATCCGAATACAAGCCAGTAAATTGTGCGCTATCAGGCTGCTGATGTCGTTGCAGCTGAGGTCATTGTTGAGCCTTCAATTTATACATTTGGCAACCCATTACATCATATTATATGCATGGTTTTCATGTTTAAAATACTCATCTAATACATGTTCTTGGGATTGTAGGAATGAGAGGGAGACTTCGCCAATTCATGGTTAAAAGAGTCACTTTGTATACCTTTAAGATCAAAGAAATAAAGGATATGAGATGGAGGAACTATGCAATGCAATGGAGAAAGAAAAGTGTGAAAAAGTCACAATTTACAGCCTGACAGGCCGGCCGGCCACAACCACCGATTGGCCAGCCAAACCCTCCAGAAACAGCAAACTCTCTGGACTAATTTTATGAAGGCCGACCTTTGGTCCGACCGGCCGGCTGACCGGTCGAATGACAGGTCGGCCATGCAGTTTCTAAAGCAGATTTCAAATATAGGCAGTCCCATTTTTTATTTTTTGGCCCAGTTTTTTAGGGCCATCTTGATGATATTTGGAAATCTAACACATCCATGTCGAAGAGGATCTCGACACCGAAATAACTCAAGTGATTTCGTGTCGATCGAAGTTACGGATTGACCGTGATGACCAAAACAATATTAATTGTCTAGAAGGTTTCCAGATTTCGCTGTTCAACACTGAAATGGTCTAGGTGGGCCATCATTGATGATATGAAAAATCTAATTTGACCATCTTCTAGAGCACATCCATATATGAATAACCACAAAGTTTCAGATCAAAAGGATGTGTGGTTTGATCGTACTGGTTGAAGAAAGATAGACCATCCAGAAAGATTCAACTGCGTAGATTTTATAAAAGGCCTAAGTGTTCTAATTTTTGCATCCAATTCTGAAGTTGATTTGTAAAATTTAATCCATCTATCATCTAGAAGAGGAAGGTTTCTACCAATGTTCAAAATTTGAGATTAATTCGTCCTTTGTACACTCCGTAGCGTTGAAAGCAAGATGACTAGTTCTGGAGGTACCTGAATTGCTCAATTCTGAGAGGCAGTCACTTATTTGATTGGTGGGCCCATTTAGAAGATAATCTTAGAAATCTAAATCATTCATGAGGAGGATCATATTACAAGGAAGCTACAAATCAAATTTGAAGGCAATCCGACCATTGGTTAAGCCGTACGAAGCGAAACAAAATATGTTTTGTTGCGGTACTCTTGTTGTATTATAAAAGGAGGTGCTCTCTTTTATTTCAAGGCAGTCAAGGACGTGGGAAGCAAGGAGTTCAAGTCTTAGGAGGCTACCTAGCCTTATACAGCTAGTTTTTCTTCATTTTCTTAGTTCTAGTTCTAATTTTAATATGCTTTTTCTTAGTTAACCTCTTAGCTAGAGGTAGAGGTGAAATTTGTAGTTGGTTTCAATGCTTTAATTCTTTTATTTCAAGTACCCTTTTCTTAATTTTGGATTTTGAACTTCTAGTTTGAATAAAGTTTGGATTTTTAGATGAATTATGAGAGTTTGTGTACTCCGGACATGATTTCTTTGCAATTCTCTAAGATTGCCATGATGAGTTTGTTTAGATTCGAATTGTAGTAACCCTAGAGCATTTTATAGTCTCTTGGCATGGCTGTTGCTTTGAAGGATACAAGTTTGAGTTCTATGTGCTTCATTAGAACTAGAAATATAATTTCCAAATTTAAGTGGGACTGTTTATTCTTGAATGTTATATCCTCCAATTAGATGAGAGATAGAACTTTGATTATAATTGTGTTGTGCTTGGATGAATGAATTAGTATTGAACTACTACAAGTGGATCCTTGATGCTCTAGTTCTTTCCAAATATCAGATTTTCCTGTTTTATGTTAAAAACTATTTTCCTAAACTTCTTGGATTCTAGTTGTTGGAGTAGTTGGAATTGTTTACTTCTTTTCCTATGGATCGACCTCGGTCTTACCAAGAATTATTACTACATCGCAGCCTTGCACTTGAGGCGAGCGAACAAGTTTTTGGTGCCGTTGCCAGAGAAAAGGTTAAACGGTTCTAATTGTTCTAGTAGTTATAGAGTAGTTTTAGTTATGTAGGATTTTCAGTTTTTATAGAAGTAGATTTTCTGATTTTTTTTTAGATTACTAACAATTTTTTGTTTGATTTTGTAGGACATTGTTTCCGACATAGATCTCACTCTATTGGGTAACATCTCCCCATCTCGCTTCTTTTTGTTCTTTTTTCTAGATTAGGGTAGTTTTCAATTCTTTAAAATTTCATCATGTATGATTGGATGAATGGTGTGTATGAGTACCTTTTGGAGGATGAGACGTCGGATTGGGGGGCCCAAACTCATTGTGATCAGGATCCCTTCAAGCATGAGTATTTTTCTGAGATTCAAAGAAGCTCCACTACCCCCCCCCCCCCCCCCCCCCCCCCCCCCCCCCCCCCCCCCCCAAGATGATGCGTGATTACATTAATGAAAGTAATACAAATATTGAGACACGATGTAAGATGATGAGGGAATACTGAAACGAAGTAAAATCGAATAATGATCACCTGGGGAAAACATTATGTGATTACCGGATTGAAAATAACATGAGTGTTCTACCGGTTATGGTAGGAAGTGTGCAACAACAAAAGGAATGGGTGAATAGTGACCAACCGGTTAAGACAATGCGTGATCAATTGTATGGATATGCCTATCAACCATCATATAACTCTTCATCCTACATTGCGTACGGTCTTAATTGGGGAAACCACAATTCTCCTTGTTCAAGTGAAGAACCAACCGTGGTTATTAACAATCACCCTAAAACGTCTTCCTCTTGTGATGACATGAATACACAAATACTTGAGGAAATATGAAAAAAGTATGTAGATGAATAATCAAATCAAGCTTACTCGCCATCTTGTGAAGACGTTGAGCCCGAAATTGGGGGCATCAAATCAATCCCCTCTAATGAGGAGGATGAGGCTACCTAAGTCCCACCTTCTTCGGATTTAATAAATAGACTTTTAGAGGAGATTGATCTCGATGATCCCAATGTCATCATCAATTATGGTGAGTCCACAATCTCTTTTGGATGCTTTAAACTTAATGATTAAGAGATTTCAATGACGGTTGACGAACCTGAGGAATCCATTAAATCTGAAAGCGATAGTGGCGTTACTTACAATGAGGGTGCAGTGGATGCTTATGAACCTATGGTTTCTTTTTCCCAAGGGCATAATGATTATGAGTCTCTAGAGGATATGCATGCTAGAGAGATGGCCGAGGTTGATATTTTTGAGTCACTCCACCTACTTAACATGCTTAATTTTAATGTGGAGAATGGGACTCTCATGAGTGAAAATTCAGATTCTTTGGAAGAATGCTTGGCTCACTTTGAAAATTCAAATGACCTCATTATTCAAGAGATTGTTAAAGCCTTGCACACTTTCGACTTGGTGCCTCATACTAGTTATGGAGAACCTAGTTTGGAAGAATTCCACTCCATGAAGGGTGAGTCCCTCACCATCAAAACTGAATTTTTGCACTCACTCAAGCAAGATCATGATCCTTCATCCGACTATCTCGATTTCCTAGAGGAATGCTTGGCCCACTCTTATGATCTTGATGATGAGATGATTAAGGAGTTGGATATTTTGTTAGACACGGTGTCGGTGCCTGAAAAACACATTTCCATTGATTTACACTCTTTACCATTATTTGTGGAAGCACCGTACAATTCTAAAATTGTGGAGGAGACAACTTTAACCAATGAAAACTTGATGAATGTCTCTCCACCATCATGGGTCATTCAGTCCATTGAAAATTCTGATTGGGAGGACCCGTTTTTAATCAATCATAACCCAAATCAGAATTTGAGGAGATATCTTTTTGCTGCTCTTATCTCCTCCTATCATGCATGTGGTGCACATAAATATTGGACTTTAATGAAGAAAAGCATCCATGTTTACTGTCGAGTAGGACTTTTGATGGTCCTCATGGGAAATCTATTGAAATTCATGAAAATCCTACTCAAATTTGATCATGTAGTCAATTGGACTAATCAAAGGTAGGTAAGTAGGTTAGGATTTATTTTTCTGCAATTAGGATTGAATAAGTCTCATCGAGACAATGGAAGATGTTAGAATTGATCAAGTTGTTACCTCAGGTGCTCTCGTTCTCACTCTCCCTTGTTTTATTTCATTGCTCTCATGTCTTGCATACTGCATATCTTTTTACATTGAGGACAATATAAGATTTTGGTTGGGGGGTGATATTCCTTAGATGAATCTACTAGCTTTGTGACATTTCGAGCAATTATGTAGAAATTTTTTTATTTTTCTAAAATTCAAGACTATTTTGGAAAACTTTGTTTCTATGTATTCGGGATGATACGAGTATAAGAAAGGAGATACGAAGTGAGTGATGACAAGTCTTGAACTACCTTTAATATAGCGGTTTTATATGTGAATTCCCCTATTTATATGATTGATTGAAAATTTGAACACTTTTACACTTAGTTCACATTACACGATTTTCATGGTTTGAAAGGATTATGTAAATTTGCTGATTGGCTAGACTTAGATTTGAGGTGTTGAGGAACCAAGCCGGGGTACTTTGTCCATCCTTGTCCATGGAAAAATGACGAAAGATATGGATTTCTAAAAATCCTATCTAATATAAAAAAAAGGGAATGGAAGGATGAAAACATGGGAATGATGGAGAATATGGTGGAAAATTTCAAAAAGGGCTACCTATTACCAATTGGGGGATGGTTTACCCGTAACCAAAGCCGGAAATGGGACGTAATGTGAAAGCCGTCGGAAGGACGGTAAGGCAAATTCCTGTCATAGGCTTGTTGTTGATTTGTGCACCTTGAGATCCATAGTTTAGTTGATCTATGAAGAAGATAATCCCAAAAACTCATGAGATGAACATTCACTATGCACACTAGGTTGAATTTGTTCAAGTTCTTCTATTTATCAATCAATCAGCAGGAATTTCATATGAACACTTATTATGTTTTGAAAGTTTAAGGCTTCAACTTCTATCACCTAATTTTTTCTGACTTTTACACTTGTGTGTCTTGGGATGTATAGAAGAATAGTTTATGAAGGAGAGTTGGTTTTTGGAGATTTCATCTTGCTTCATGCATGTTTTACTCGGGATTAGCAAAATGCTGGTTGGGGGGGGGGGGGGGGGGGGGGGGGTGTTGAGCCTCCAATTTATACATTTGCCAACCCATTACATCACATTATATGCATAGTTTTCATGTTTAAAAGACTCATCTAATACATATTTTTGTGATTGTAAGAATGAGAGGGAGACTTCACCAATTCATGGTTAAAAGAGTCACTTTATATGCCTTGAAGATCAAAGAAATAAAAGATATGAGATGGAGGAAAGATGCAATGCAATGGAGGAAGAAATGTGTGAAAAAGTCACAATTTACAGCCTGAGCGGCCGGCAGGCCACAACCACTGACTGGCCGGCCACAGCCACCGACTGGCCTGCTAAACCCTCCAGAAATAACAAACTCTCTAGACTAATTTTATGAAGGCCGACCTGTGGTCCGACCGATAGGATGACAGGTTGGCCATGCACTTTTTTAAAGCAGATTTCAAATACAGGCAGTCCCATTTTTGGTTTTTTGGTCCAGTTTTCGAGGGCCATCTTGATGATATTTGGAAATCTAACACATCCATGTCGAAGAGGATTTCGACGCCGAAATAACTCAAGTGATTTTTGAAATTGCGTCGGAGCCTAACACGACACCTTACGCATACACATGCGGAAGCTTGAGGAGCAACTAGAATTATGGCTGAACCTATAGGAGGGGGGTATAAGGACCTTTTTTAAAAAATCTTTTCGCGTACTTTAACAAATCAGCAAATCAAAATACGTAAGCGATTAACACTTCGGCTTCCAAGCCTAAGTGGGTCCAATTAAAAGACTAGCAAGAGATAAGAGCAATAAGCAACCTAGTCTAAGTGACTCATGTGGACTATAGAGGATGGATCAAGAAATGCTCAAGTCAACATGAGGTAGTGAAAGTACATCTTGTGAGAGTGGATGTGCCTATCAAGTGCCTAGCATACATTCCTAACTAAGCATTCATAATTAATCAATTAGAGAAATGTGCTCAAGAACAATCACAAACACAACGATGTATAGTGGTTCGACTACTTGTCTACTCCACTCCCGGTTCAAGTACTCAACCCCTTTGAGCACACCGGCATTCACTGGGGAGTTTAAATCTGGTTCCTCCCAACCAAGGTGTTTTAACTCGGATCCACCCAACCGGGGAGTTTACAGGTTCCTCCCAACCTACACGTTTGCACCCATGTTGGTGGCTTCCCCTTGGAGACTTTGTTTTAGGCCCGACTAACGTGCCAAGGAACGGCTGACGTCCCTAGATTTTAGGCCCAACTAATAGGCCAAGGATCGGCTAACGACCCTGGGGCGAGTTTGTCAAACAAACTCTACACTCAACTCCCACAGGGAATTGAGTGGATGGACTCTTAACAAGACAACCTACTTGTCGGATTGAGCCCCTTGTTCAGCGCCGCTTCGGGTTGCTTCTTCTCGCTCTCCCGTGCTTGAATCAGCTCCCCTTGTGCTCCCCCGATCGTTGACGCCGTTGCTTTGCCAAGGCTTCAGCTCCAAGATCAGCTACCTTGCATGTGATGCTCCATTGGAGATGCCCAAGGTGCTAGGAAATGGTGAAACCTCTACAAATGGTAGGAAATGGGTTTCCTAGAGGAATGCACCTAAATGGACTCCTAGGTAGTGTTTAGACAAAGGATTTAACTATCATCAAGGTGTCTAAACCCTAGGAATCAAGAGGGATTAAGTCCATTCTCAAGATGCCATTGAATGGCCCAAGCTTGTGATGAAAACACAAGGAGAATGACTTGCTTTAGGTTTGGGATAGAGCCTCTAATGATTTCTAGCAATAGTGGCTTCTATCTCCTCAAAATTCCCTCTCTTAGCTCAAAAACGAATCCCCCATCTTAAATAGATTTTCTTCCAACGGTAAAAAAACGGGCAGATTCGCGCATCTCCGATTGATCGGAAGAAGGTCCGATGGATCGGAGACCTGTCCGATTGATCGGAGACAAGTCCGATTGATCGGAAATCTATCCAGTGAAGTCTCTGGAAGATATTCCGATTGATCGGAACACTGTCCGATTGATCGGACGGACCCCTTCCGATGGATCGGAAATCTGTCCGATTGATCGGAAATATGTCCAGTGGATTTTCAAGGTTGCTGGAAAAATTTTCGATTGATCGGAGCTTCTGTCCGATTGATCGGAGTCCTATCGGAGCCAGTGTCCGATTGATCGGAGTCCTATCGAAAACTGCTGTTTGAGCCTATTTGATTACAGCAGCTTCCACCTCTTTAATTAGTCTAATTTATCATGTTTTTCATGGAGTTCTAAGACTAATGATGATGACTAAAGGTATACCTAGTTGGTGCAAGTCATCTAAGAGGTTATGGGTTAGGTTTTGGTCAAGGCAGGGCACACTAAGGCATCACTTTTACCTGTTTCTTCTTCCTTGATGCAGCCGGTCCGTCTTGAGTCTTCGTTCTTCGTCTTCATTAAGCTCAACCGACACTAGACCCACTGACCTAAGTAATTGACAAACAAGGTGCACTAGTATGCCATAGAAAAGTGCACTAACAATTTTGTGTCGATCGGAGTTACGGATTGACCGTGACGACCAAAACAATATGAATTGTCCAGAAGGTTTCTAGATTTCGCTGTTCAACACTGAAATGGTCCAGGTGGCCCATCATTGATGATATGAAAAATCTAATTTGACCATCTTCTATACCACATCTATATATGAATAACCACAAAGTTTCAGATCAAAAGGATGTGTGGTTTGATCGTACTGGTTGAAGAAAGATGGACCACCAAAAAGATTCAACTGCGTAGATTTTATAAAAGGCCTAAGTGTTCTAATTTTTGCACCTAATTCTGGAGTTGATGTGAAAATCTAATCCATCTATCATCTAGAAGAGGAAGGTTTCTACCAATGTTCAAAATTTGAGATCAATCCGACCTTCGTACACTCCGTAGCGTTGAAAGCAAGATGACTGGTTCTAGAGGTACCTGAATTGCGTGATTTTGAGAGGCGGTTCGCTTATCTGATTTGTGGGCCCATTCAGAAGATATCTTGGAAATCTAAATCATCCATGAGGAAGATCACATTACAAGAAAGCTACAAATCAAATTTTAAGGCAATTCGACCATTGGTTAAGTCGTACGAAGCGAAACAAAGTCTGTTATGTTGCGGTACTCTTGTTGTATTATAAAAGGAGGTGCTTGTTCGCTTCCCAAAGTGTAGGGTTGCGATGTAGTAATAAACTCGGTAAGATCGAGGTCGATCCACAGGGACTTATGTAAGATTTCACAAACCCATCCACAAGTGTCTATTGAAGTCTACTAATCAGATTTTTGTATGAAGTTGATGTAAATAATAAAAGTTGAATTAAATCGAAAGTAATTAATTATAAGAAGGCACTAGGGGTTCAAGGATCCACTTGTAGCAATCCTTGATGTTCAATCCGCTGTGGTTTCTTATTCTCTCAACTAGAGTCAACATTCAAGTCCATCTAGTCGGATGATAAAGCTATTAAACCAAACAGTCTGTAATATGTAAGTTCTGTGCATAAGATTCACTCAATGTATGCTGAGCTGAGCATACTCAATTGCATAGGTCATTCCCATTTTCTATAGGTCCAGTTCTCAGTCATAACCATCCTCAAGTCCTCTCACAAGACAAGGCTAGATCAGGATTTGAACTGGATTCAAATCACATGCACAGTCATTACATATTCCAGAAAATCAACAAAAATAGAACTTTGGCATGAAGTCCCTTTATGAAGAGCTTAGTACTAGAGCGCACTCCGATTCCTCGGATCATACAGGTCTAGACCGTTGCAAACGAATTAAGAAGATAAGTAATTCATCCAAACATCCATGAGTCATCACAAGACTAAGAAAAATTACTTAAAAACTTGTATAAACTTCAAACCTTAGTTCATAATCATGAATTCCAACTGAAAACCACTTACTACGAATTAAAACATCTTGGATTCACTACAAGCTTCACCTCTTAGCCCTAGCTAAGAGGTTTAGCTGCTCATGATCCAAGGAAACATGAAACAACTACAAAAAACATGAAAACAGCAAAGCAAACCAAAAGGAGTTGTGAAACTCCAATCTCCACTTCCACAGTCTCCAACCTCGCTTGAACCCTTCTAGGATCCCCCACGAACAATCCCTAGGTGTCCTTTTATAGTCTGGAGGCTCCATAACTTCGGAAGAATCGAGAAATTGCGTAAGACTTACGCAGCGCAGAGAAAATCGGACTTAATTTGGAAACTTCTAAGTCAGTATGCATGGCCGACCGGTCATGACCGGTCGGCCCTTGTTTATCCTTAGTCCAGCAACCATGTCCGACCGGTCATGACCGGTCGGACGTTTTCCTTTATACTCCAGCAGCCATGGCCGGCCAGTCATGACCGGTCGGCCTTATATAATTTTCCTCCAGCGACTATGTCCGACCGGTCATGACCGGTTGGACATCTTCAGCAGTCCCCCAATGTACATAGCTGACTGGTCTGGACCGGTAAGGCTTCCTTGGCCGACTGGTCACGACCGGTCAGCCTCTTTTTCTTCTTGTTTTCTTCCTTTCTTTCTTCCACTTTCTTCCTTCTTTGCTTTCTCTCTTCTTTTCTTCTTTGGTCCTCAAGTAATCTCCATTAGAATAGTTCCAAATGAGCTCTTTATGTCTTCAATTGAGTAGAGTGTTGAGCTCTTAATTATGCATATTCTAACCCCAATTCATCACTCATTGTGCAAGG
>PVNU02002729.1:0-78786 GCA_003013855.2 Liriodendron chinense | reverse complement strand
TTCTTTATCTTGCTTCTAGAAGCGAAGCCTGTCTTGTTGATAGGGTGTCCTGCTGGACAGTCATAAGAGCATTGAAGTCTACTTACACTTACGAGAAAATGCTTTTCGAAACTGAAATACTATGTAACTTGCAAGAGAAGGAATGCATTTAGTTACCATATTTAGATATACTAAGTGTGAGAATGATATGGAGGCTTGTTTAGAGTGAAAATGGTATCAAGGCTTGTTTACGTATCGAGGACAGGCCTTAGATGCACATGATTGCAAAGCAAGCTTAGTAAAGTCAACCTCAAATAGCTGGGACAAGGCTATGTGATGAGGACATCTGAGCACCGTTCAGAGCATACGAGAGGAGGAGAGCTTTAGCCCTAGTTCCAGCATCTCTATGGTTGGATGGTCATTATAAGGGGCCTGCATCGAGTACGTAGCCGCGTTGGAAGACCCCACATGCATATTTATACATCTTTGAATACCCCACACTGAGAAGATACATGTGGGCTGTATATAGGAGCTTATTAGACACATCTAGACCGTTAGATTGAGTGGACGCTTTCATCGGACCGTTGGATCATTCAGACCGTGATCATTGGGCCATCTTGGCCGTAGACATCATGGGACATTAGTTTAGACATCATGAGTCATTAGTTTGGTTATTTCCTTACTTATTTTGTGGGCTGTTTTTTGTTTTAGTTGATTTAGGGTGGTATTTTGGATATTTTAGAACCATAAGGGTGTTTTTGTAAAAACACCCCATTTATTCTATAAAGGGGTGGGTGTGTGAACCTTGGAGCATTATTATGCATTGAATGAAATTTCTCTTTTGCTTTTGAGCGACAAGAAAACCTCTTGTGAATGGAGATGGTGTGAAGTCATGGAGTAATTCTACTTATCTTTTTCTCTGCTTCATCAAGATATTATCTTCCTTTTCTTCTCCTCTCTCTCTCCCTCTCTCTCTCTCTCTCTCTCTCTTTCTCTACTTCATTCTCTCTATTGCTCTCTCTTCTTTTATTTTCCTTTTGTCTTCCTCGAAACCACACCCCAAACCCTAATCCATCCAAACCTTAACCCAATCAAGCCCTAACCCATCCAATCCCAACCCAACCTACCCCGACCCAAGCCCGTGTCTGTACAGCTATACAGACACCTGTATGGCTGTCCGTACGGACAACCCCCTTGTTCCGTGGCCCTCTTGCTTTGTCTCCCTCGTCGCTCTCCATTCCTTGTCATTTAGCCCTAAGCCCCAAAACCCTAGCTCTCAAAACCCTAGTTCTAAAAAAAATCCTAGGTCTCAAACGCTAGTTCGCAATCCCTAACTCTCACAACCCTAGATCTCCAATTCCTAAACCTAAATCCCCAATTCCCAAAATCTAACACCCTAAACCTAAACCTAGTTTAGCCAAAAACCTTAAAACCAAGTGAATCCCTTTGAACTAAGAATAATCCCCTATGCTAGATGGAAGTTCTACATTCCATAGATTCTAATCAATTTATATTTTGTTAGATCTGCATTGTGGAATTATTTACGGCTTTGAACTAGAACATGTTTTGTTACTTGGATTCTTTAACTTTGTGATAGAGTAGTTTATTTTGTATTTAATTGCTTTAATTAATCCGTTATTTAGCTTCAGCACATCATTCTAAGTTAGACCATCTGCCTTGCATCAAATTTTGGTATTAGAGCGTAGGTTGAGCATAGGACTTTTGTGTTGCATTTAGAATAGGATTTTCATATTGCCGTGTCTAGGATTAATAATCTTCGCATTCTCATAACATTGCATCTAGAGTGTTTAGTTCTTAGGTTCCTCATTAAATTCCTGGTTTATGCCCACTCGTACTAGGCATGGTTTTGGTCTACATCCCACAATGAATTCGGAATAACTTGCCGAGGCTATCAATGCCATCAATAACTGTCTCTCAGCCATCGAGGCCCAAAGTAGAACCATCGGTAACCAACTGGTAGCCCTCAGGAATGATGGACCAATACTCGCATGAGCCAGTTGAAAACCTCCCTCCTGCAGACCCGACGATGGGGAAGATGACTAATCTCAAGCTCGTGAGATCAAGTTTGAGGAAAACAGTTAGAGGACGTGGAAGGAAGGTCGTGGCCGTGGTAATGGCTGTGGTGGGGTGTGTACCCAAGCACCCCTTAGAGAGTATCAAGACCACCTGATTTTTTTTTTTTTTTTTTTTCCTGGAAAGGCTACAAATCTTTATTAGAAGTTGCCGAAAAGCAAAAAGAATAAAAAAACAAACGGCAAAAGACAACAAGGAAAACTCAAATGCCCAGCAGGGCCAGCAATTACACAAGGACCCAAATCCATAAATCCCGAAGCCCAATCCTTAACCCAAGAAATAACTCTTCTTGAGGAGACCTCCGTCGATTCCGACTGTTTTCAAAGCAACTCTTGTTCCTCTCCCCCCAAATCCCCCATAGTAGCCATAATAGCCAAGTGCCAGAGGACCTTTCCTTCATTGCCGACTCCCTCCCTCATCCCAGGATGCAAGGAAGGGCAGGCAGAGAGATGCCAAACAAAGCCCAAGAAACATAAAGGTCGCTTAGACCAAGATGTCGGCATAGCCCAAGACCACCATTATTTTGATGAGCGAGTAATGAAAAGTGTAAAAGTTGAGGCACCGAGTTATGATGGTCGCTTAGACCCTAAGGCCTTCCTCGATTGGCTTGCGGACATGGATCCTTATTTTGAGTGGTATGATATGTCCGATCGCTGTCGGGTGAGCTTCGCTAAGATGAAGCTGGTGAGCCAAGCCAAATTGTTTTGGACGAATGTTGAGCGGAAGATAGAGAGGTCTATAACCACAATTCTTGAGGCGATTCGACTCTCGTGAATCCACCGTTAAGGCCACTCCCCAGGGAGCTAAGTCTAGTTTTAGGAGTAAATCCAAAGCCTATACTGGTACTGAACCCAACAATAGGGATGTGAGGGACAAAGGTCTAGCTAATACCAGTTTGAGGGTAGGAGAGCATGCGAGGTGTTACAATTGCCAAGGATATGGTCATTTCGCATATTAGTGCTCTACGAAAGAGAGAGGTAAGGCCCTTGTAATTGGTGAGTTTGATGATGATGCGAATGATTAGGGTGATTGCAAAGAAGAAGAATATCAGCCTGAAATTGGTGCTAGTGATGAAGAAGATGGAGGAGTTGAAACCGTACCACTTGCAGTTATCAGATGTGCCTTAGCCCAGGCTACAAAGAGTGATGATTGACGCAAGAATTCAATTTTCCACACTTACGTTAAGTGGGCGATCTGAACGGTAAAGGTGATAGTTGATAGTGGTCGTTGCACCAACATGTTCTCTGCTAGCACTATATCTCGTTTGAGTTTGAAACCCATTCCTCATCTTCAGCCCTATCTAGTTTCATGGGTTGATGCATCCTTGATACCGGTTTCTCAGTGGTGTCTCATTCCCATTCATTTTGCTTCCTACAAAGACACTATGGTGGTGATGTTTTGCGTATGGATGTAGGCCACACATCATTTTAAGCAGACCTTGACTGTATTATCGTGATGTGACACTATTCGGCCGCTCGAATATATCTTCATTTATGTATAAAGGTAAGAGGATAAAGCTAAATCCTCTTCCGCCCAAAATCACCTTGGAAAAGAAAGAGGACGTCAAGCAGGGTGATCCAAAAGATGTGAGGAAATCCCAGCCCAAATCTCTCCATATAATAAACACCAAAGAGTTTGATAGGGAGATTAAGGCTGATTCGATGGTGTATGCCCTCTTGGTAAGAGAGCTCACAACCAAGGTTAGCGTAGAGTTGCCACCTGAAGTGAATCCGGTGTTGGAGGAGTTTAGTGATGTTTTACTAGTTGTAGAGTTTGTATATAATAGTTCAGTCAATAGGTCGATAGGCATGAGTCCTTTTGAGGTACTGCATGGTTACTAGAGCTGGACCCCGAGCTGAACCGAGTCGAGCTTGGCACAACTCGGCTTGTTTCGACCAACAGCCTACCCTCAGCTCGAGTTCCGCTCGGCTCGGTCCTCGAGCCATACTGGCCAGCTCGGCTTAGTTCGGCCAGCAGCTCAGGCCAACTCGAGCCGAGTTCAAGTTGATTGCTTTCTTTTCTTTTCTTTGCTTTTTTCTTCTTTTCTTTACATTTCATTGATTGGGTCTTGATGTGTGGCTTTGATTTTCCATTTTCTGAAATGAGAAAGTTATCTTTTTTGAGCTCGTTCTCTGTTTTTTGGAACTTGTATTGATTTCAATCTCCATGATTGGTTTTTTGTACTTCTGAAATGGAATTTTGGGTTTTTCTTGGATTAGTGTTTTTTTTTTCCTTCATTTTTTTAAGAAATTGATGTGAATTTGTTTCTATTATGTTGAAATGGGTTTTGGGTTTTATTGGGTTTGATGGGATTCTTCTGGTTTGTTAGAAAGGTAGGGGCTTTTAATATTTGCATCTACATTTGAATGATTTTTGGGTGTTGATTTGATTTTTTTGGTTTTTTGAAAAAAATAGGTCTTTTTTTTTTAAAAATTGTTTTGTTTGATGGGTTTATCCTGTTATTCCTGGAAATCTAGGAAACCATCATTGATTTTCCACTCCATTTAAATGATTGAATCTTCATTTTGTTTTTTGTGGTGCTTTCATGGGATTTGTTTGTGTTTCCAAGAATTCTAGCAGCCCACATTACTTTTTTATTTTGTTTTTACCCTCTATTTGAATGATTGGGTCTCGATGTGTTGACTTGTGAGTATTTGTTTTATAAATGGAAAAAATGGGGATTGTGATTGTGTTATTCTATACCTGTTTCTCTAAGAAATCTAAGGCTGTTTGAATGAATGATCTTAGTTGTGATTGGGTTTTGTTTACTTGTTTTGCATATATGACTTTCTTCTATATTTTCAAAAGATTAAGGAATTGTTACTGATTTCCATTGTTTTTCAACTAATGACCTCCATTCATTTCTTCTAGAACTATTAGAAATTTAGTTAATTAAGTCTTCTTCCTTCTGTGTTGTGGGTTGATATGAAAAGACTTCTTTGGTAAGCTGAATTTGTAGTTAGTATGAACTTCTTTTTAATAATGTTTATCAACTTGGACTTGTTCTAGGAATTTGGGTCGTTTTCATCGACTTTATTAATTTTTTGCTGATGGGGTTTCTGTAGAACATTCGGAAGTTGTTTTTATTTTTTATTCTTAAATCGAGCCAAGTTGAGCCGAGCCGAAGCGAATTGAGTTGGGGCCAAGCTTCGAGCTGAGTCTAGTCGAGCTCGGGCCAGCTTGAGCTCAGCTCGAAATTTTTTTGAGCTCAATTTAACAGCTTGACTTAGCCCAAACCCAACTTTCGAGCCAAGTCGAGTCGAGTGAGTTAACCGAGCTAGGTTGGTTTGTGCCCCAACTCTAATGGCTACAAGCCTAAGAAGCCTATAAATCTCATCCCTATGTTAGTCTCCCATAAACCATCAGAGTCTGTAGATGCATTTGGACGACATATTCATGATTTGCATGCTGAAGTCAAGAAATAGATTAGTATGAGCAATGAAAAGTAGGGTGTAATGGTTCAGATAGGGCCCGAATGGTTTCCACGAGGGATTGTGAAGAAATTACAAGCCCGTTGTGTAGGACCTTATAAGATATTGAAAAGATTGGGCTCCAATGCGTATGCTATATATCTTCCACCTGTTATGGGCATTAGTTCTACATTTAGTGTGGAAGATCTTATGTCTTTTAAGGGTCCAACATCTCCACCCATTAGCCTTTCTCTCGACCTAATCAGTGACCCATATCCTGATCCTTTTCATGACACATGGCTCTTGCCCGATCAACCTTCCCAGCCTTTGCTTCCTTTACGATCCATACCTACTAAAAGAGGAGATAAAAGGTATTTTGGATGAACATGTGGTTTCTACCAGACATGGAGGTTTCCAGAAGTATCTCGTCAAGTTAAAGAACAAGCCAGAGTCAGATAATACATGGATTATAGAGACTGAGCTTCAACGACTAAACTTGAATATCCTAGAACGTTACCGCAACTTTATTTCACCAGAGGTGAACTCTTCTCAGCCGAGGGGAGTTGATGAGGACATTCGAGCACCGTTCAGTGTATACCAGAAGAGGAGAGCTTTGGCCCCAGTTTCAACGTCTTTATGGTTGGATGCTCATTATATGGGGCCTAGATCGAGTACGTTACCCGCGTTGGAAGACCCCACATGCATGTTTATGCATATTTGAATTCCCCACACTGGGAAGATGCATGTGGGTTGCATATAGGAGCTTATTGGACACATCTAGACCGTTGGATTTAGTGGATGCTTTCATTGGACCGTTGGATTTCGAGCGTTGGATCATTCAGACCGTGATCATTGGGCCATTTTGGCCATAGACATCATGGGACATTAGTTTAGACATCATGAGACATTAGTTTGGTTAGTTCCTTATTTTGTGGGTTGTTTTCTATTTTAGTTGATTCAAGGGGGGTATTTTTAATATTTTAGAATCATAAGGGCGTTTGTATAAAAATACCCCAATTAGTCTATAAAGGGGTGGGTGTGTGAACCTTGGTGCATTATCATGCATTGAATGAAATTTCTCTCTTTTGCTTTTGAGTAACAAGAAAACTTCCTGTGAATGGAGATGGTGTGAAGCCATGGAGTGATTTTACTTATCTTTTTCTCTTATTCTCTTCTACATCAAGGTATTATCTTCATTTCTTCTCTTTTCTCTCTCTATTATACTTCAATCTCTCCCTTCTTTTATTTTCCTTTTGTCTTCCTCAAAACCACACCCTAATTAAACCCTAATCCATCCAAACCTCAACCCAATCAAGCCCTAACCCATCCAACCCCAACCCAACCTACCCCGACCCAAGCCTGTGTCCGTATGGCCATACGGACACACGTGTACGGCTGTCTATACGGACGACCCCCTTGTTCCGTGGCCCTCTTGCTTCATCTCCCTCATTCCTCTCCACTCCTTGTCCTTTACTTCAATCCTAAACCCCAAAACTCTAGCTCTTAAAACCCCAGTTCTAAAAAGAAAAAAAAAAAAATTTCTAATTCTCAAAACCCTAATTCTCACAACCCTCGATCTTCAATTCCTAAACCCAAATCCC
Organism: Liriodendron chinense; assembly: GCA_003013855.2. Classification (NCBI taxonomy): domain Eukaryota; kingdom Viridiplantae; phylum Streptophyta; class Magnoliopsida; order Magnoliales; family Magnoliaceae; genus Liriodendron; species Liriodendron chinense. The sequence continues at coordinate 71,702 of PVNU02002729.1, read as the reverse complement.
CAATTCCCAAAATCTAACACCCTAAACCTAAACCTAGTAAGTCAAAACCTTAAAACCAAGTGAATCCCTTTGAACTGGGAATAATTCCTATGCTAGATGGAAGTTCTGCCTTCCATAGATCCTAATCGATTCATATTTTGTTAGATTTGCATTGCGGGATTGTTTCCAGCTTTGAACTAGAACATGTTTTGTTACTTATATTCTTTAACTTTGTGATAGAGTAGTTTATTATGTGTTTGATTGCTTTAATTAATCCGTTATTTAGCTTCAGCACATCATTCTAAGTTATACCATCGGTCCTGCATTACTATGATAGTGATCATGATTTAGAAACTTTCAGCTCTTATCTTTATCTATTACTGTTGCATAGTCCAATGGATAGATATTCTTAGTTTGATGTCCCAATGTGATTTCAATTATTTCCCTTATCTATGTCACAAATTGTTCCAGAATAAAAAATACACTGCTAACACATTATATTCTTTTAACTCTGAATATTAGATGCTGAGATAATTGAGGGGCCATCAAGAATATCGGTTAATTGTCCTATAAGGTATGCTATAGCATCCTGGATAAATCTCTGACATTGCAGTCATTCTAAATGTTTTCTATGTACTTGGTACTTGGTCTCTACTGTGCTGTTGCATCATCATCCTCATCATCTACTGTGCTATTTATGTGGATTTACAACTTGGTTTTCTGCTTCACCCACTCCAGCTTCCTTTAATGAATGGTATCCTAAATAGATGGACATTTGATGGGTACAAAAGTGTCCTTTGTTATTCAGGATGAGTTGACTCTGCTGGGCATTTATTTGATGTGCAATGACAAAGATCATTAAATAAATGCAATGACAAAGTATCATGCTGAGGCTACCAGATAATTGATTTACTACTGATAGTTTGCTTTTTTATCTAATGAATTATATTTATTTCAATCCTGGTTATGTATATTTTGGTGACCTTCTCAAGTTAGTTTGGTAGCTTACATGCTTGGAAAGGCAGAAGTTGACCAGCCATAGACTCCTAAAGTTGTCGGTAGGAATAGGATATATAAATTTGCATAACTGTACCCCTTAAGTTGACCGTAGGATATATAAATTTGCATAACTGTGCTCCTATGAGTCGCATGAAGTCAGAGTATGGAGTTAGTTTGATAGCTTAGACAATAGGAAAAGCATAAGCCAGGATCAATCAGAAATTCCATAATTTATAGTAGAACTAGTTGAAATTTGTGTGAGGAGTACATTCCTGGAGCTTCAATCATCTAGGCCTTCATGTGGCAACATGCATGGTGATAGGGACTGTTGAATTTTTAGGGAGGCTTGAATTGGCCATTCCCCAAAAATCATGGTGAGGGGACCACTGTCTGTGCAACCAGTTGCCTGAAAATGGAAGGTTAAGTTCTACAAAAATGAGCAATGGTCCATATTGAGTGAGAGAATTCATATCAAAATGTGCACTCAAGATCATCCAATCGCAGCTACTTTTTGGTCTGGCCTCCAAGTTTGGCATATACACGCTTCATGTACATACAATGGAGGTGTCCTTCCAGGAACTTAATGAGTCTGATGCAGGATGAACTAATTATGGTGCATTTTCATGAACATATATAATCCAGTGGAAATAAACTGCAATAATAATATAGAATTTAGCATCAACCATTATAAAATAAGAAAATCATAAAAGAGACGTGCAATAATGCGGGCCATCATCACAACCACGAAGTATGAAGTTCAAGTAATGCATAGGTTGGATCTGGTGAGGGATGGAACCTCCCGATCTTGCGTGGTCATAACCCAATCGCACAATGGGATTTACTAGTCCAGGAGATCAAATTATTTCTCGGATTAGGGAATCAGAAATTTGAGAATTTGGGGTTTTGGATCAATTCTCAGATTTTAGGGTTGTAGAGAATGAGAGAGTAAGTTTAGAAGAAAGAGGGAAGAAAGGAATTACCTTAGAAGAAAGTTGGAAGAATGAGGGAAGATGAAAGTAGAAAAAGATTGGGGAAGAAGATGAAGATCCACAGAGAGAGAGGGAGGGAGGAAGTAACCAAAGTTGTTTTTTTTCTTTTCAATAACCAATAGCATAATGAAAAAGGTTTAGGGCAACACCCTTATAAAATTCGGAATTAGCATAACTACCAAAATACCCCTACTAGCAAAAAAAAAAAAAAAAAAGACATTCGCACGAAAAAACGTGCACACACAAACCCAAAACTCAAATAAGTAAAAGTGTATACAATAAAATCAAATTTAAAATGTCCGATGGCCTCCGATGATGGCACGATGAAAGGGGGCCACGACGAACCAACGGTCCGATCACATCATCATCGCGATCCAACGGTCCAATCATCTCCTCCAAGCAACTTACACATGTCCTCCCAATGTGGGGTCTTCTCAAATGTCTCGAACCACATTTGTAAGGTCTTCGATGCTCCTCAAGTCGTCATGAACGATCCAAGCCCTTCATCAGGCCAAAGAGATGCATGCGTCGCTCGCATGATAAACCCTAAAGGGATTGATGTTCGCATCATTCTCCTCGACCGAGAAAAGCTCGACTCCGTCGAGATAAAGCTCTTGTGGCTCTCTAGCAAGTTTGGATTAATTCTTTGCAATTCCACTTCTATTAACCTTGTAGATTCTGACGGTGGTTTATTCTTTCATTTGACAAGATATCTTTGGAAACTTCCATCTCTCGTGGAAACTATCTCTTCATCCATGATCCTTTCAATTTCTTCCTTTCGAGTAATAGGGGGGGGAAGGGGTGGAGTAGGTTGTGAAGCAATTAAGTATGACCACGAAAGAGAAGAATGATCAATGGTAGGATTAGGGGAGAGGACTAGATCTTCCACATTAAACGTTGGATTAATGCCCATTTCAGGTGGAAGGTCTATCCTATATGCGTTAGACCCAATTCTTTACAATACTTGGAATGGTCCAGCATTACGGGCTTGTAATTTCTTAGTGGTACCCTGTGAGAACCGATCTGGCCTTATCCTCACTATTACATAGTTTCCTTCCTGAAAATCTTGCAATCTACAATGCGAGTCAGCTGAAAGCATATAATTATCATTGCTTCTATTAATCCGCTGTCTAATATATCTATGCAATTCATAAATGTGTTGTGCAAATGCATTGGCTGACTCTGAAGACATTTAGGTGACAGACATTGGTGAAACTAAAGGACGCTTTGAAAAAGCAACGGACTCGAAATAAACAATTTTATGGAAATAAACAACCCTATAATCTAGAACTTGAAAAACTATAACAAAAGGATACTTCTCATGGGTGACACATAATTTCTCATTATAAGTGTTATAAATAAGGATGATGTTCAGGCATCCTAACACTTGAAAACACACACTATTGATACCAAGTCTTGAGCAGATCTTGGCATCGGCCATTATGTCCAAAATATCATCAAGATGCGGGATAAGGGCTTTGACCATCATATCCACCATGAAGTGAATACGTCGCAAGGTGGCGTGACACTTGACTGAAGCTTTGTGGACGGCTAGGATATGCCCACATGTGCGCCATATGCTATTGTTTTTTAAAGTGAAAAGGGCAGGCATGGCACACAAAACAAAACTCCAACTCAAACTTTCCTTATTGAATTCTTCCTCGAGAAGTTTATCAAATTGGCGCTGCATTTCTGTGTTTTCTGCGGGGTTCATCTGGTATGTTGGAAAGCTTGACAGGACCGATCCAGGGACAAGATCGATTGTGTGCTGAATGTCCCATTTGGGTGAAAATTTATCCCATAAATCATCTGGTGGGATATCATAAGTCATGTGGGTGTCTACCATCATATCCTCACTAGTCTCCTTTTCAAATTCATTCGTGTGCATTCTTGTGGGAGACCTAGATTGAGACTTTATATCACTTAAGTCACACATGACATCTGGTAGTGGTGCGGTCTCAATTTCTTCGACCTTTTCATCAGTAGCACACACTTCGTCATTCTCAACGATGATGAGCGATGCCTCGATTTCTTTCATTTCATCATTACTGATGTCGGGCACGTACTCTTCCACTTCATAGACATCATGTTTGGATTCTTCCAACTGGCCATTCACCATGGTATTATCTCGCTCCCAAGGAAATATAATTGGTGTTAAACACTCAAATTGATGTTTATGAAGTGGAAGAGTATAGTCAATTTCCCATATTTAGAGTTACTAGTTAAGGATTAGTTATGTTGCAAGGGTTACACGGTATGTTTTTTTTGTTATTGATCAATAGATTTGTTTCTTTTTAGTGTTTGATATGAAACCATGGAAGTCGAGAAATTTCTCTTCCATCACAGCCGTTGTTGTGTCATGCATATAACATTTGGCAGTTGGTAACAGTTCTAGTGGCGAGGATGAACATGATTCCATGGTGAATTCTCAGTGAGTTTGAGAATGGTCACTATATGGTTTTACCCGGGGCAGATTTTCTGTAACCACTAATCCTTGTTGGTAATAAACTAATAATTAAGCTTTTATTGGGGCTGGTAAGTTATCAGGGTGTGAATACAATTTTGGTCGTTCTTTTGTTCTTTGAGCTCTTTTTTCTTGACTAGGATTTACCATCTGTTGCATTCACACCCTACCTTAAGACATTTGGTTTGTATCTGCACTTATGAGCTAACTACTGTATCTCTTGTTGATTATTAACAGCTATAAACGTATCAATACTCCTGTTAAAGGACACCTCTGTAGACACCATCAGGTGAGTGTTTCATGCTATATCAACGTGATTACAGGATTATAAATCAAGTTCTTCTTCTCAACTTCTTTGCTTTATGCAGTGTTTTGATTATGATAACTACATGGAGATAAACTCAAGAAAGCCGTCATGGCGTTGCCCTCACTGTAACCAGCCTGTTAGCTGCACCGACTTGCGTATTGATCAAAATATGGTTAAGGTAAGTACTTTTAGTTGAGCTTTGATCACAGAACACCGTCCTTTGTGAATAAGCCATACTTTCTTGGTCAGGTATTGAGAGAGGTAGAAGCAGATGTTGCCGATGTGCTTATCTCAGCAGATGGGTCTTGGGAGGCTGTCGCTGAACATGATGGCCACCCTGATCAACTGCCCAACAGGTCACTTACAGGCCAGCAAGATGGATTAGAGCAGTGCGAGCCTAAGAGGTTGCAAAATATTCTAGTCAATGTTGTGGATCTGACCACGGAAGAAACAGATGGCCTCAATGTTGTGATAAATTCTACGGCAACAGAAGCTTTGATGGGCTATACAAACCATGGTTGCACAAATTCCTGTGACACTGAAGATAGAAAACCTTTTCAAGATGCTCTTCAAGGTTTGCCTGTTACCGAAAATCTTTCCGAGCCAGCAGTTGTCAACAGTACCTCAGAGATGGTTCAAGAAGATCCTTTTCAAACAGTACATGAGTTCTGGTCGAGGATTTTATCATCAGCTTCTGCATCTAATGGATCAGTAGTCTCCACCACTGGGATGGATGAGTACTCATCCATGGATGCTATGCTGGCACCTGTTCTAACAGATGCTGTTTCCCCTGCACTTAATCGAGTGCCCAGGGATGGCTGCAGTATTACTCAATTACCAACTGTTTCCCAGAATGTGTCACAAGCTGGGCAAATTGTAGGCACTGAAAACTTGCAGTTACAACAGCCACGATTTGGAAATTCAATTGTCATCAGTGAAACTGAGAGGCCATCAATTCCAAGACATGTCAGTAGAGTTCCTGTTGCAATTCAGGCCCTTCCAGCTCAGACACAAGTACCCAATTTACATCATTCGAGGGCCCGTGCAAATGTACTGGGTCCAAATCCTATGATTGGCAATGGCAACCCTCCTAATGTTCCTCAAACATCCCCATCTGTGGCAGCCACTCAAGATGATTTCAATGTGGTAAGTGGTGGCATGATAAATCAGCATCTCTTTGGCTTCTGACATTGCTTCATCTTCTTTACAGCTTTACACGATGGCACATGCTAGATTCCTATATGGTTTTTCCTGAAATGCAAATCCATGTTATGTGATTTCTCCCAGTAAAATAGTTCCTCTTGCAATCCACCATCAACATATTTCATGATTCAGGAATGTATTATTTTTAACCAGTGTTATAAATGGGAATTAGCGTCTATGCCAGTTTAATATGTTGTTCATAGCACCTCACATGAGCATGTGAATATTAAAATCATATCAAAATTAATTATTATCATGTTCAAAATGATTCTTGATATTGAATATGGCATTAACTGGTTCTATATGTTTGCATAGTTGAAGTGTTTTTAAAGTATAGCCCGAAACCAATATGTATTGCCAGATAATATTTTATGTATGGGTGCACCATATATTGCACTTTTGGGATGTAGAAACATAGTGGTATTGCATGGGAAATATCACTGGATTTGAGAATGTGTCAAAGTCTGAGGGAAACATGGGGAAAATAATGGAATTTATCAAACTTACGGGAGATGTTAATGATTTCACACTTCCGACTCAAAACATTACAAAAAACAACTATGCATAATAGGTTTCTGTTGTATAGGGGCCCAGACTGCATTGACATATGAAAGTAATGCAATTCTATGATCCAGTGTTTTAAATAGTGGTAGTGTTGGTAGCGTTAAACCATTGTAGTGTGCAGCATAAGTAGTGTAGCGTGTAGCGTAAGCTACACGATACTTCTATTTTTTAATTTAAAAATAGAAAAAAATATGATAAATAGTAAGGAAAAAAAAGGCCTAAAAGATGATTCATTTTTTCAAGTATAAGCATGTTCAAATAAGTTATTAATTATCATTTATCAAAAGCTAATACACATGCATAAACCAAATCAAATCATTATCACATCAACAACTTTTTAAGCAAACTACTTTAATTAATAATATCTAATTGAAATCACACGTCACAAGTACGAAAAGAAATTAAAATCCCACAGGTTGAGAGTATTAAAGTATAAAATATAAAACACAATTACCATTTATAAATTAAAAAAGCGCAGCGCATGCTATGTACGCTACATTTGCTATGCATACGCTACGACCCCTATGACGTACACTGTAGGGGATTTATGCTATTTGCTAACACTACATAGCGTCATGGCTATGCAATGCTACGCTATGCTATGGGCGCTATTCAAAACACTGATTATATCCAAAATGAGTTCAGATCATTCAAATCTCATACAATAATAGTAATAAAACACAGATGATACATCCAAAAACCAAAAAGCAGTACATCATTTGTATATATTGATTTTGAAAAATAGAAGGGTGTGGCCAATATGTAGTTTAGACTATAGACATTGTTGGAGTGTTAAAGTCCCTTGATATACATTGACACGCCATCCTCTAATGGCTCAAGCTTTTAGAGCAACTGGTTGTTTGACATGGTATTAGAGCAGAAGGTTAAGTGTTCGAATCTTGGGAGCAACAAATATGCCCCAGTTGATATATTTTCCCATGGGGGGCAGCCTGGCCTATTTATGGTGTGAGTGTCCCTCCACCCTTGCCCAGTATGTTCCCATGCGGAGTTCCACCCTGCACGTGCGGGGGAGTGTTGGAGTGTTAAAGTCCCTTGATATACATTGATATGCCATCCTTTAATGGCTCAAGCTTTTAGAGCAACTGGTTGTTTGACACACATCAAAATAAAATTTTTCCACACTAAAATGGTGAAAATGGAAGAATTTCAGATTTCCCCAATTTCCTCGTTTTGTTCTTCAAAATTTGTCTCAATCCATGCTAGTGTGCGAAAATCATGCATAGATATGGATTTGCAACTATTTTCTTTTGGGCCGATGTGAAATTAGCTCATGTGGAGTTTGTCAAAACACACTGGCGCTTGCTCACACCCCCATAAAAAAGAACTAAGATTATTTTTATTTTTAACATTTTCTTCTGATTTTTCTGGATTTTGGCAAGATTTTAGTATGTGTCATTGTCATCGATACATTGTACATGCGAAATCATCGATGATATGTCAAGGTATTCCAAAATGGTTACACAAAGGTTGTTTCTTAACGGTAACTGTGGTTAACTGTTATGCGTTATGGGGCTGTAATGGTTGTCAGGAAAAAAAAGGCCCATAACGGGGCCAGAACATTTTTTATTTCAAAAGAAATAACAGCTGTTATGGCTTGTATCATAACTAATATATATATATATATATATATATATATATATATATATATATATATATATATATATATATATATATATATATATAGCAGCTCTCAAGTGTAATTGTTTGGACTATAAATTATGGTCCACCCAGCAGATAACTTTCAACCTGTGATGTGTGTCCAACATCCAACCTGTCTAATAGGTTGGCCCTATCATGAGGATCACTTTCAAAAAACTTTAGCCACATCCACTTTTCAAGTGGGCCACAGTTGTAATTTACTATTTATCAATGTTTAGAAATTGTTTCCTATGTTGTGGTCCGCCCAATAAGCAAATGGAGCTGATGTTTGAACTAGGCAATCCTCATGGATGTTTCAACCCATTAGAGGGATTGGATATCACATGCTCGACTGGTTGGAAGTTATCCACTGGGTGGACCATAACATGTGGTCCCACTGGTTGGACTTGAGAGTTTTATATATATATATATATATATATATATATATATATATATATATATATATATATATATATATATATCATCCATGAACAACAGTTGTATCACGTGTATTGACCTGAAACATTACGATACGGGGCGATATGACCCCGTATTGTTTGTGATCGGTATGATATTTTGAAGCCATGTTTACATTCATAATTAAATGCTATTGAAATTAATTGGTCTTGCAGATCTGTCTACATTTTTATCAAATTAATTAAATGTTTCGAGAAAAAGTAATTTGTTTGCACTTTTTTCCTTTTCAACAAGTATCCGCCTGAGTAATGGAGAGGAGTTCAATCTGCATTGCAGATTCGCACTAGTTTTGCTTCAAATCAAACTAGCCAATTGTTTAGATATGGCGGGCATAGGCCACATCTTGATTTAGTGGTGGATACCATTTCTGCACATTATTGAGTTCCAAAAGCTATAATATCTTATTTATGTATATGTGGACATTAGAGTTACTCTAGTTTGGCTTAATTTCAGCGCAACATTTGGTTTTGTTGTGTGGAATTCTTGTATAAATTTATTTAGTTAAAGCATTGACTAGTATGGTTGGACCCTACTATTTGTGCTGCTATAAAAAGATCTTGTGATTTTATCGATGATAAACTTGGCAAGCTTTTCACCTTTCACGAGATCTGTATGGATGACATACCCTGCTGGCAGTAGATATTATTCCCTTACCCTTCACTCTTAACAAGGTATTCTTGTTTGGATGCTAGTCATTTTTGCAGAACCAGGATGGTGAGGACATTCATTATGTTTCAAATCAATCAGTCCAAGTTGGTACAAGAACACCCTCAGAGCAGCAAAGAATGGGTTCTTTTGGAGCTTCTATTGGGCTTTCTCCTGGTCACCAGAATCCCCACCATCAGCGCTCTCCGAACCTAAGAGTTCCTCATACCATCAGCCAACCTGCGAATGTGGTTCAACAATTTTCTCTTTTCCCTTCAATGCATGTTCAGCCGTCAGCCCAAGGTGTCGTTGGTCTGGCAGCGGCAAGCACAACGGACCACCACACTCGACTGATTCCTCAGCGCACCTCGCAGATGGCAAGGACTCCTGGAGTGACATCTCAACTGCAGACTGCTAGATCAGCACCATACACAGCTCCTGATGGTTTAAGACTATCCTTTGGGGAGCATAGATGGAAGTTTTCTGGTGGGACACAATCAATTCCCATTCCTGAGAGTTTCCCCGAAATGCCATCAGAGCAGAACTGGCGGCCTACAGGACGGATGAGGGGGAGCCTTGCTGGGAGGGCTTATTCTGCAGCTCTCAGCCAATTCATGGTTCAACCAACCATCCCTGTACAAGCCAGGACACCGATCACCACCATGGCTGCCGCCAGTTCAGAGCACCTGCAGGTGCATATTTCCAACAGCATCAATGCCAACGGACAGCCCCTGGGATACTCAACAGTTGGTCCTGCAGACAGGCCTGGGAGCTCGAGCATCCTACCTGAGCAATCATCAATGCTTTAATTAAATTCACATGCTAACGGGGGTAGGAAGGCATCAGAATCTATCGACAAGATAATAAGTATTGTCCTTCACAAGCATACATGTAAATACCATGACCATTTTTGTGTACCAAGGTCATGAAATTTTGTAAAGAGGTTTCTGGGGCTGTTGGATGGTACGTGAGATTATGAACTAGAGAAGATGGCTATTTTTTTTGGTTGTTGTACAGATTGGGTTCTGAATTAGCAACATTGAGGTGCGGATTGTTTCCTGTGGTTTTGGTTTGGCATTTGTTTTCAATGATTATTGGGATTGGTTATTTTAGGGGAATCTGACATACCGGCACCTTTTTAAAAAAGGTTTCAAAAGCCTACATTAATGCGCATAGCATTCCTTCTAACGGCCAGTTGGGTGGGCGTGCAAGCAAATGAATTGGCTGCTTGGGTGAGCCCCACCATATGTTTATTAAAATCCACCCTGACCACCAGGTATGTCACCTCATGCTAGGACCAGGGCTAAAAAATCATTCTCATCTGTGATTCAGGTGGATCACATGATTGGAAACAGTGTACAGGGCAACAATTGCCCTCCAAACTGTTTTCCTTGGTATGGTCCACCTGAATCCTGAATGGCCTGGTTTTTAGGCACAGGCCAAAGTTTCAGTAATGACTGGAGTGGATTTCATATATTCACCACTGTGGGCCCTATAAAAGGGTAGACGTCTGCTTTCTTTTGGTGTGGTCCATCTAAATCACGTCAGCCTGGTGTCTTTTATTTATTTATTTTTTTGTCTCTTAGCCTAAATTAGGATTGCCTATCTAATGTTAGGAGTGGATGTCACGTACACATCATGGTGGGCCCTGCCAAAAGTCAAGTCCGGCCTCCCTCGAGGAAAAAACAGGGAATAAGAATTGTATAGTAGGCTGCTCTTGGTTTTGACAAGCCCACTGTGATGTTTATGTAAGATCCACCCCGACCATTAGATATTTAGTCCCATGTTCGGCTTAGAGATAAAAAAAAAATCAGGCTTACCTGTGTTTTGGTGGGCCACAGCAAAGGTAACAGCTAGGAGAGATACATCCACCCTTGATTTTTAGAGGGCCTACTGTGACAATAATAAGAAATCTGCTCCAACCATTAGATTCTACACAAAAATTTAGACACATGGACGAAAAATCATACTGCTCCATGTGATTTATGTGGACTACACTAATGTAAACAATTTGGGGGGTGAGCATTTCGAACTGAAAAACCTATCCTCTTTGGCTAAACCAAAAAACCTCTAAAAATCCATTTTTCTACGTTTTTGGCTAAATCTAAAATTCCATTTCTTTTATCATTTTTTTTTTTTATGAAAAGCTCATCTTCTTCGTTTTTCTTGGTGACAAAATTTACCATCTTCTTCGTTTTTTCTTTTTGAAAAAACCCATATTCATCTTCTTCGTTTTCCCCACAAATCTAAGTTGTAAAATTACAAACTTACAAACAAGGACAATGATATATTACATAATTTCTAAAATCACAAACTCACTAAACAAAGAAGGGCACCAATACATCAATTAAAAGGACACATAAAATTTTCACTGCGCATTCGGTGAATTCATCAATTACAGCGTGAAATCATTGATCACAACGTGAATTCATTGAATGCACAATGGTGAATTCACACCTTGATCGGTGAATTTTCACTGTGCATTTGGTGTGATGAATTCACCGATCATAGCGTGATTTCACCGAATTCAAATTCAGTGAATTCACCAAATACACAGTAAAAATTCATCATTCACAATGTGAATTCACTTATCACAGTGTGAATTCATTGAATTCATCATTGTGCATTCGGTGAATTCATGTCGTGAATGGTGAATTCGCCAAATGCACAGTGAAAATTCACAGATCACAGTGTGAGTTCATCGAATTTCACGCTCGGTGAATTTACGTTGTGATTAGTGAATTTTCACTATACGTTCAATGTGAATTCATCGAATTTGAATTTGGTGAATTCACTGATCACAATGTGATTTCACCGAATTCAAATATAGTAAATTCATCGAGCATTGTGTGAATTCACCGAATGCACAATGAAAATTTACTGATCACATCATGAATTCACCAAATTTCACGCTGTGATCGGTGAATTCATGTTGTAAACGGTGAATTCACCGAATGCACAATGAAAATTCACCAATGACAGCGTGAATTCACCGAATTTCATACTATGAATTCCCATCATTTTTACAGTTTATCATTCTTTGCCATTCAACATTCACGTATTCGACCACCCATTCATCATTCATATACACCATACACATTTTCGACCTCCCATTCACCATTCACATATACCATTCACCATTTAGATGTACCATTTTTACCTCCATTCACTATTCACTCGAGCAAACCATAATGATATTTGGACTAAGAAAGATGAAGAAGAAGAGATGGGTTTTTTTAAGGAAGAATAACGACGTAGAAGATGAATTTTTTAAGGAAAAAAAAATGAAGAAGATGGGACTAGTTAAGGGCATTTTCATCTCATGTGATTTGGACTAGTTAAGGGCATCCAGTCGGTGTGGATTCTGTATTATGCTCTAATATGAATGGGTGCCACCATTTGGATGGACTGTTGGTACGCATGCAAAGTAAAAACATACCACATACGAGGCAAACTCCATCTCTACGTTGATGCCTGATAAATGTGTCACTTCGATCCCATGCGGTAAGACCCAAATATCAGTACTCTTTTACTACTCTCCTATGTGAAGCCCACTTGAGTTTTGGGTCAGTGTGATGTTCGATATCAAGCTAAATGGACGGGGTGGATCTCCTTTACATAAATCATCCATCCACTCCAACTCTACATTGATGCCTGATAAATTCGTCACTCGATCCCTCCTATCCCAGGCGGTAAAGACCCAAATATCAGTTCTCTTTAACTACACTGTTTCCTATGGCGAGGCCCACTTGAGTTTTGGGTCAGTGTTATGTTCCGGATCAAGCTCATGGACAGGGTGGATCTCCTCCAGATGAAGTCATCCATCCACGTTAGCGAACAGTCATGCCCTTGGTCATGGATTTTGGTCTCCTTGGAAAAGGGATTTTTGGTCCTTGAAAATGCATTCCATTTGAGAAGTGTATAAAAGAAAGTCTTATATAATTTTCATGGTGTAATTGCAATAAGAAGAAGGATAGGGAATGGTAGAGATTATTCTCTAATTGTAGGTTTTTTGTTGCAAAATTTCCTTAAAACTTTTATTGTAGGCACGTTCTAGATGGAGCATAAATCTGAAAACGTGGTAACCATCAAATGGATAGCTAAATATAAAATAGCCAGGGGTCCAAAATCAACGGTAAAAAAAATAAAAAATAAAAAATAAAATCAAATGGTCACTGTCATATGCTCAGCATGATTATTGTGTCATACTCCAGTGCCAGGTCAGCAATTTGGATGTTATGGATTTCCATACAGCTGGGTCATTTGTACGGCATATGAGTCCATCACCACCCTTTTAAAAAAGGTAATGAACTGTTGTAAGAGTCTAAATTCTGATTTCAGCGATTTTTAGCAAAAGCCAACCAACCAACCAACCACGAGAGATTCCACGGCCTAGTTCAAGACACACCGTTTCAGTCCCAACTTAACCAGCTAGGGTTGGGCCTTTACAGAGGCCTAATTGCTTACCTTGAAAAGGAAAGTGATGGTGATAGAAGCGCTTATATATGATATATAGATCAGTAACAGATATTCTTTTTTATTTTTTATTTTTATTTTATTTTATACATCAACTCCACGTTAGGTGGGTCACAAACACAAGACCAAATACCAAAATTAAAATCTTGAAAGATATTGCATCTGCTTCAATAGAGGGCTTAAGCTCTCCATGAGTTTCTCGCAAGGATGGTTGTGAACTCCCTCGTACGTTGTGACCACAATGCCCGTGTCCTTGGATAGCCGTTGCACCTGTTTCTTCACGTTGCACGTGTGATGTGTGCACCGATAGTAACTTCTTCATTATATTTTATATATGAAACCAAGAGGAAAAAAAACGAGGGAAAAGGATCAATCTTAGTAAATAGCTTATTCCGATATGGAAAGGTGAATATAATTAGAGAAATAGAAGCTAAAAGAGAAGCTCAAGTCTATTAAATTCAAGCTATTAAACTTGTTCTGCATGTGTAATTCCATGGCAGATGGTATTACGCTCCCTTGAAAGCTCCAGTGCCACGGGTGTTTTTTGTGAGAGAGATGAACCGCTCTTTGGTTGCCACTCTTTGGACAGAATTAAGTTGGGGATCCATGATGTTTATACAACATCAAGCTCATTCATAAGGTGATCCAAATAGGATGAAGGGAAAATACTAATTGAAGCTTGATCCAAACTTCAGTGGTCATCATGAAGGTTTCAATGATGGGCATCCACATCCATACCTTTTCCTTTCTTCTGGCCTAGTTGATTTTTGGATCTGTTTGATTTTTGATCCCATGCCCATGATCTGGCTAAACTGATGGATGGAGTGGATGTCACGCATATGTAAGGGAGGGCCCGGGCTCAATTGGTTTTTTCGGTCCAATCGAGATTGCTCGATCGTCAGGCTGACCACCGATCCCATGGGACTGAGGGTAATTTGATAGTCTGGCTGCATATGATGCTTGATACACATACACTTATAAATGGTATACGTGGCATAGATTGGAGAAAATTAGTAGAAGGGCCTGTAGCCCAGCTGGTTGAGTCCGACTTTATCAACCAGCTGGTCTCAGGTTTGAGACACACCAGCAGTACCTTTAGGTGCTTTCGGTCAGGCTGGTTCAGGCATTTGGCCGGGTCGTGTGGGTTATGTTCAGGTGTTTGGGCTGGGTCGTGTTCAAATAAAAAAAAAGTAAAAAAGATTGGAGAAAATTCCTATTATACATATAAACAGTTCAGTACATGTCCATGCATCTCATAGAAAGTTCCTATTACATCCATTGTTGCAAGTATGGCTGATATTCTCAATATCCGATATCACCGGTCAGCAATACTGATAGTATAAAAAATTCCAAATATATTGTAACGTATCATTAATGTATTGATATAACCAACGTATTACGATATTTTTTTTTATTGTATAAAGTCCAGATATCAATTATATCACCAATGTGTTGCCGATATTACCAATAATATATATTGCCGATCATGTATCTATATGGTAAAAAATCTATTTATTAGAAAAAAGTTATTTCAAAATTTTAAATTGGTGCATGGTTGTGTGATGAAATGTATGTATGTATGTGTGTATATGCATACATGCATGGATAAATGGATGGATCGTGAATGTATGTATGTATGTATATATGCATGGATGGATGGACAGATGGATCATGCTTATGTGTGTACATATGTATATGTTATTGTATAATGTATACATGCATGCATGGATGGTTGGTTGGATGGATGGATCATGCATGCATGTATTGTTTGTATGAATGTTTGTGCATGCATGTATTGCTTGTATCTTTTCCATGTTTGTGAGGCCTCATATTTTTAGAAGAGTTTGGATTGTCTATTTTAAAGGCTTAAGAAATTCCAGTACTGTCGTGTCTCATTGGTCCATGTCATTTTAGATGACTACGGCTAACAAAATACGTACGCTGGGTTTCTCTCTACCAAATGGATTGCTAGCTACTAAACCCAACTTTTAATTGTGGAACTTTTCTAGGTCCCACCACAATGTTTGTGTTATATCTGCACCGTCCATCAATTCTTCTAGATGATTCTAGAGCATGAGCACAAAAAGGAGGTACATCCAAAGCTCAAGTGGATCACAACATACCGTGGGAATTGAACAAACTAAGGTTTAAACTTTTCTAGGGCCAACCATGAGGCTTCTGGATTTCTCTCTACCAAGTAGATTGCTAGCTACTCAACACAACTTTTAATGTGTGAAACTTTTCTAGGTCCCACCATGGTGTTTGTGTTAGATATGCACCATCCATCAATTCTTCCATATGATTCTAGAGCATGAGTCCAAAAATGAGGTACATCCAAAGCTCACATACCTGGATGAAGTTAAAATACAAATATCAACTTGATTAGAGGCTTCGGTGGCCGCAAAAAGTTTTCAACGATAGCATCAATTTCTACAATTTTTAGTGGTGTGGTCCACTTTACTTTGGATTTGCATTGTTTTGGGGCTCATATCTTAGAATGATTTGAAAAATGGATGGACAGTGTGGATCTAAGCAATACATCATCATGGGGCCCACATAAATTTCACATGTCAAGAAATTCTGTTGCTTGCTGTATGGTACTAAGGAGCGGATTAGGTGAGGTCGGGAAGGTGCAGCCCTTACCATGGGGTCCCACCTTGATGTGTATATTCGGTATCCACTCCATCCATCCATCCATTTTTTTCATATCATTCTAGAGCATGATCCAAAAAATTAAGAAGATCAAATTATCAGGTGGACTATGCTTCAAGAAATAGTGGTAACTGATCACCCTACCATTAAAAACTTCTTAGGGTGCATGTTAATGTTTCTGTAATTTTATTTTCCATCCAATGTGTTGAAAAGTTCACATAAGCCAAACAAATATTAGCTTGATCCAAAACTTATTTGGCACATTAATAGTCAATCGCCATTGTTTCCTATGGTATAATCCACCTGATAATTGGATCTGCTTATTTTTTGAATAATGCCCTAAAATGATATGGAAAAATGGATGGACGGGGTGGATACAGAATACACACATCAAGGTGGGCACCACAGTTAGGGCCGCATTGTCCTAGGTGAGGCTGGAGTCTCATCTTATAATCCGCTCCCATGGTGCAGCGCATTTTAGGTTGAGAGCAGAAAACCAGAAGTGTTAACATGTGAAACTTCTGTGGGTCCATCATGACGTATGTATTAGATCCACACCGTTAATCCATTTTTTCATACTATTTTAGGGAATTAAACAAAAAACGAGGTAGATCCAAGGCTCAAGTGGACCACACTATAGAAATAGTGGGAATTGGATGCCTACTGTTGAAAATTTCTTGGGGCCACAGAAGGGTTTGATTAAGCTGATATTTGTGTTTCCCCTTCATCCAGGTCCGTGTGACCTTATGAAGAGGGTAGATGGCCAATAAACCTCATAGTGGACCCTAGGAAGGTTTCAATGGTAGTCGTTCGATCCTCGTTGCTTCCTATGGTGTGGCCCATTTGAGGTTTGGATATGCCTCATATTTTTGGGCACATGCTCTAGAATGATATGTAAAAATTGATGGACACCTTAGGCCTCATTTGGATCCTCGCCTAAGGCCTCAACTTACCTTGAGAAGGCCTTGCCAGTACGATGCATATCTTTGGGCTCTCATTAAAGAAAACTTCTTATGTATGCATATTTTTAATCCTTTCTATTCATAAATATGCAAATATGTATCTTTTAGCATTTATTGACATATCGTTGAAAAATTCCACTATTTTCCTCATGTTTTTCCAATGTTTACCTATGTTAGCACTACATGCTTTTAGGCTCCCAATAAAGGGAAAATTCTGTGCCTTCTTTTGTTTATTTTTAAATATGCAAATATGTTTATTTTAACATCTCTTAAAGTTTCATTAAAAATTTCTACCGTTTCTCTATATTTTAATTTCTATTGTTTTCTTCATTAAGTGATACATTTATGGGGATCAATGATAATATTAGCAATATTTATACATGTTTTTATATTCTTAGCCAGCATACATATAATGATACTTATAACTTTGGATACATCTAAACTAAAAACTATAATTCAGAAGGTTTAATTTGAATTAATTGTAATCCGTGCATGCAAAATTTAAGTACTATATATTTTCTCGGCACCCGCATGTCATCCATCGCAGTTCGCCTGGGTATGAAAAGTTTTCGATGATGCTCAGGCAGTTGTAGGAGGCTTGCATGTACTCGGGCACTTAGAGATTGTACATGTAAGATACGTTAACGCAGACTAAAATGACTAAATTGTGGACCCTAATGACTCTTTAATCACGGGCACAAGACCAGACGTTTTAATGAACCTAAACTCTGATTCATGGACAGTTGTTATCGTTGGATATTTTCAAACTATCTACTAAATGTCCAGTAATCTAATAGTTAGGTGATTAAATTAGTATTATTATTATTATTCATGATACATTTAAAATAGGCACCATAATTTGGACAGTTTAATTTGACTTTCTTATATGTCATGTATGCAATTTTTATGCGTCTGGTGTCATTCATGATCACGCTCTACCGGAGCATCAAAGGTTTTTCTTTGGGTCCGAGGGAAGGAATTGGTCTCTTCTCTTCGGGGCCGGTTCTCCAGGCTAACTTAAGGAATGATCATTAAGCCGGCCAAAGGAGTTGCGTTCCCCCACAAACCTTGGATATTGTTTTGCGAGGAAATCCATCTCTTGATCTCTTTGCCCAACGACTAATACAATATTAGTATGATTTTCTGGCCATACTCCAGCAGTGGAAATCTGGTTTGGACGGTTAATATGAGATCCGGAAACGCGCTCTGGTGAAAAAAAAAATGGCTCAGTTCGCTCATTAGGTAGCAGGTCATAGTAGCATGAGAAAATGGGGAGTTGGAGAAAAACGAGAATGTCACTGCATGTGTGATGAAAAGAAGATGAAGGTTGAGATGGAAGGTCTGGTCTGGTCTGTGGGAATGGGATGAAACCGTAATGCAAGGCCAAGCTGCGTTGGGGGATGTCATGATGTGTGTGTGTGTGTGTGTGTGTGTGAGAGAGAGAGAGAGAGAGAGACCTGGGATATATGCTGTTCTTGACCGCTTTCTGCCCGTACTTCCTCCACCGGTAGCCATCGTCGAGGATGTCATTGGGACTCCTGGTTTGAAATGCGAACCTTGGCCTAGTCGCCTTCTTCTTAGTCCTGCCCACAACCACCTTCCCCTTTTCATTCCTTTCCTGCTCTTCCTCGTCCTCTTCCCCTCTCCTCACCGGCTCTGGCTTTTGTTCCGCAAAGCCGCCTCCAAGTAGAGCCGCCCAGTCTAGATCAGGAGTGAGCAAGGGGCTGTCGAGGAGTTGTGAGGTTGACGCAGAGAATAAGCTACAAGTGGGTTCGTGGGAAGTAAGTGGGGTTGGTTCGTCTCCTTGCATGGTTTCTATTCCTAATGATTACAAGGACGGAAGAGTCGGAGAGGAGTTGAATTTATTTCATGAGCTAAAGGTTTTGGAAGGTGGGAAGAGGTTGAACTGAACAGTTGAGAAAGAGAGAGAGAGAGGTATCCTCTTTTACAAACAAAGAAATGAATATATAATCATTTTTCTCTCTTCCAACACCCAAGCTCAGCCACCTAAATTTCACCTACTTTTGCTCAACTGCCCGCCTGAACGGAAACGTGTGTAACATGTCTCCTTGTTACGAAATCCCATACTATTTTCCAAACCATATCATGTACGGACGCGGATTGTGTCGTGAGACGCTTGAGGATCTTGTGGGGCCCAACATGAAGTATGTGTTTATCCACCTCGTCCATCTTTTTTTCCAGCCTATTTCAGGGCATGAGACCAAAATTGAAGTATATCCAAACCTCGAGTGAAGCACACCACAGCGAAAGTGGGAATTGAACGCCGTTGATAACTTCTTAAGGCTGCAGAAGTTTTGGATTTAGTTGATATTAGTGTTTTCCCTTTATTCATGTCTGTGTGACCTTATGAAAAGGTTGGATGACAAACAAACATCACCGTGGGGCCCAAGAAGGTTTCAACATTGGATGTCATCCTCGCTATTTTCTGTGGTGTGTTCCACTTTGGATTATGCTTCAATTTTGGGCTCATGCCCTAACATGAGCTGGAAAATGGATGGACAGTGTGGATAAAACACATAAATCATGGTAGGCACCATAGAGAGTACTCTTCACACCACAGAAAAGGAAGGGTGGTTGGTGCCTCACTACACAATCCGCGTCCATAATATGCTACTTGCTATGTTAGAGAGCCGCGCGTCTATAAGAAAAATATGCGGTCCGAATGGGTCTGACGGGGTCTACGCTTAAATAGTTGAATTTGGACATTTGGAAAGAAAATTTTCAAAGGCTCACGGTTATTTATTTATTTACACACGCACGCACACCCCTCACGCCCCCACGGACTCACACTACAGCGGCTTTTTTTTTTTTTAACCACAATGGGTACTCAAAAGCTTGTTAAGTCTACCACTATGGCATGAGTAAGGGCCCTGCTCCTGTCTAATTTGACATATCAATGGTCACGACCGTCCTCCTTGCCTAATTATTTGACCGTTGGCCAGTTGAAATAATGCCCAGAGGATACATGGTTCTGATCAGCCGACCATCTCTGCCTGAGCCTGTTCATGATCCTGAGTTGTGCGGTCAGTGGAACCATCTCCTAGAAATTAATGTGCATGAATGCATGTATTTGTATTTGCATCTTGCCTCGTACGTGGCCACGTTGTATGTCTAAGCTTACCATTCTGCATCACTTTTTTAATCTGCCAAAATGGTTGGGGTTTTTTCTTAAAAAAAAAAAAAAAAAAAAAAAAACACAAAGATTTGAGCTATCAACCTTTAAGCCGATCTTTCAAAAGTACTTACAAACTGACTTTGTGCTTGGTTTCGTGTTTGAAAAATACCAACATTATTACCTTAGTTAAAACCTCACCAACCCAGTGCAAGTAATCTCTTTTGGAGACGAGTGTCCCTCGTTCTGTCTCCTCTTTTTCTTCTCCATTCGACCGTACGTGGCCCATCTTGATGTTTGTGTTATGGTACTCGAACGCATAACTTCATTTTGATACTCTTGTAAGTCTACCTCTAGGCATGCGTAAGGACCATGCTCCTGTTTAACTTGACATATGAATGGTCACGACTGTCCTCCTTGCCTAATCTTGCCTAAATATTTGACTGTTGGCTAGTTGAAATTGTTGGTAAACCGGTCATTGGAAGCACCGAAGAGAATCAAACAAACACCATATGACAATTACTCGCACATGCACACAAGACAACGCAAAGATAATCCAATTTTTATGTGGAAAACCCTTACGGGAAAAAACCACGGCACAAAGCGATACCTCCACTATGAATATCAGAAGATTATGGAGATAATTAACCCACAAGCAAAGCCCAAAAGATGAACAAAATCTCTCTCAACCTCACAATCCTTTCCCCAACACAAATTATGACATCTTGGTATGTCTTAGGATACATCTAAGCACGATTAAGAAGTCCTTAAATAAGCTTCCCACTGAAAATAAAAATAGCTTACGCAAGATCTCGTAACCATGCATGACACCGCCTCACCGATCGACCGGTCACAGCCCATGGCCAATTGGTCGGGTGAGGCACAAATTTGTCCAGAGAGTTCTGCTGATAAATTAACCCATTCCACCTCTTAATTCAACCGATCGACGACCCACAAAAAATGTCTAGAGACTTGCTGTGCAATCTGTCCAAAAAATGACCGATCGGACCGTAGCAACCGACTGGTCGGTGGACTCCATCTCTGCACAATTTGAAGTCTCCACCAACAATCTCCACCGAGGCTTTAAATGTCGAACCACATTTCCTTTGCTTCATAAAACATCTCATCTTCAATTATATTCTTATTGCTTCTTATGCACTACTGCGTCTTCATTTGATTTTCGCCAATCCTAGAGAAGTTGCTCAGAACTTGAACTTCTCTGTAGGAACCACTTTGGTGAGTATATCTGCCGGATTCATGTTAGTGTGAATCTTCTCCAGAGTAATGTCTCATTCCCTAAGCACTTGTCGGATAAAATGGTGATGCACATCAATGTGTTTAGTACGAGAGTGATAAACAAAATTTTTCGCCAAATTAATAGCGCTAGAGCTATTACAATTAACCGGCATGGCCTCCTAATGAAGCCCCAACTGATTTATCTGCCTTTCAACCAAACAACTTCCTTGAAAGCTTCTGTCATTGCCATATACTCAACTTCAGTAGTGAAAAGAGTCACCACCGACTAAAGCTTAGATATCTAACTAATTGCTCCACTCGCTAACACAAACGAGTAATATGAAATCGACCTCCTACAATTCGTACTACCTGCGTAATCAGAATCGACGTACCCAACCAACTTATCTTTTGACCTTTGAATGTCAAGACGTAGTCTTGCGTACCCCGAATGTATCGAAGTAGCCATTTCACTTCTTCCTAATATTGCTTGTCGAGGTAAGACATAAATTTACTAACAACACCCATAGCTTGTGAAATATCATGTCTTGTATAGACCATGGTAAAATCACGTCACTTTGATAATAATTGTGGACGCGTATGTATGCAGAAGCTTAAAAGAGCAACTAGAATTATGGCTAAGTCCTGGGGGGGGGGGGGGGGGGGGGGTGATTATAAACTTTTTAAAATTCTTTTCGCCTACTTAAGATGATTACTAATTAACAATAACTATGGAAGAACACTTCGGCTTCCAAGCCTAAGTGGGTCCAATCACGAGATTAACATATAATAAGCAATAAGCAACCTAGTCTAAGCATGCATAAATTAACAAATGATTAAACTAATCAAGCACCTAATCTATGAAACGTAAGTATAATATATGAGAATGAATCATAAAGCTCAAGTCTACTATAATTAGTGAACATATATCTTGTGTGTGAATGTGCCTATCTAGTGCCTAGTATATATTCTAATTAAGCATTCATAATTAAACAATTAAACATAATGCAAAATAAGAAATGTGCTTAAATACAATCTCAAACACAAAGATGTATAATAATTTGAATTTAGGTCTACTCCACTCTTGGTTCAAGTATTCACCCTTTGAGCACACCGGCATTTACTAGGGAGTTTAAATCAGGTTCCTCCCAACCTAAGTATTTTAACTCGGATCCATCCAACCGGAGAGTTTACAAGTTCCTCCTAACCTACACATTTACACCAGTGTTGGTGGCTCCTTGTAACGCCCCAGATCTTCGAGATTTATTTAAAAATTTTTAAAAATTATTTTAATTAATTATAATACATTTACCCTTGTTTCAAGAATAACAGACCATCCGTAGGAGATCCAATAGGGTACCCTTTATTAAAGTTGCTTGGAATAACCCCATTAATAATGTAGAAGGTTTAGATTCCGATAAACTCAAAAATTTATGATAATTACGAAAATAGCATTAGTTAAATTTAAGTTAACCTGCTATTTTTAAGTATGCTAGTTTACAGAAATTATTAAGATGCAAAACCCTAGACTTAATCTATTTAGCACATTTTAGCCATACACGTCGAATTTCAACCCTTTGATAATCCTACAAATGCCCTAATCAGAAAATGGATCATAAGTGGGCCACCCAATCTCGGATCTGTCCCAATTTTTGTGTCAACGCCTAATTTTAAGTGGCCGACCTTCTGGATGGAGTAGATTTCATATATACATAATAGTGGGACCCACCGTGGCCAAACCCCCTGTTCGAGTCGGCCGGCCTGCGACCAGCCCGCGTTAGGCTCGGCGGGCGTTTTATACAGCCCTAGGCTGTGCGTTCGCTGCCACCGTTGGCCATCCAAACCGTCTATTTTGGGGTGCCGTTTCGAAGATCTGAACCGTCCATCCTACTTGTAGCCCATCAAAACCCCCTCCTACCAAAAAGCACTTTATTCCATCCCGTATCCAGCCCGATCTCTCCTTCTAAATCTACCGTTGGAATCTTATATCTTTCAATCCGGGATTTGTCTTTGCGTAGGAAGCTGGGAAAACTTCTAGTGATCCTTAGGATCCCTCCAAGCTAACCAACGTGGAGAATCCCCTCTAAAATCGAGCTTTCTAATTTTTTGAAGATTTTTCTCTAGAACCTTCTCATATGCAAGAGACTTATCAAACGGCTGTGGAGCTTCGATTTGTGGACCCCACCTAGTTAAATGGACTAATCTAAACCCATCGTAGGTGTCCGATTAATAGATAAACCGTCCGTTTGTAAATTTTTATTTTCATCCCTTTTCTTTTCTTAAAACTTCACGCCGATCATTTGATCGCGTGTGGACCCCATTTCAAAATCTACCACATCCATTTTCTGTCCCATACCTATCATAGCTCATGTCCAAAACCTCATTTCCATTCGTTATGTATACGCTTTCCAAATCTGGCCTGAAATCTCGCTTTAAACCACTTTTTATCGCAACCGCGTACATGTAGCTGTGCATACCCTCTTCTTACCCTCAAATTTGACCCTCCTAAGCTAAACGAAGCCTCTCCCAGCAACAATAACCCTCATGCATGAATTTGAGAAAGAGAGAGAGAAGAAAGTGAAGAGAGAGAGAGAGAGAGAGAGAGAGAGAGAGAGAGAGAGAGAGATTGTTTGGTTGTTCCAGTGACGTGCTTACCCCTACGGCCTTTTATCGCGTCCGGTTCGTGAGGTAAGGATTTTCTTTCAAGCCTTTCATTAATAATGATACGATTATCCTAAGTTCCTTTTGTAACATATGACGTTATTTTGTTTTGAATTGTTGATCTATATAACATGAAGATTAATGTAGGATTTACAATAATTATCATTATATAATGATGTGAATTCATGTTTGGATATTTATTAAGAAACATGTGTATTTTTGTCATTTTTGTGAAAACTATGTATTAACTCACGTGATTTATGTTCTACAAGTGATATTGGCTTTCATATTATTAAATGCAATATGTGTATAAGATTATTATATGAATATTTCATTAATGTACACTCTTTGTCCCTAAGTTGATAAAATCACTTGATGTAAAGAGATGAAACTCGTGAGGGGTGTCCATGATGGAAAGATATGTGTTGACTTGATTAAGAGAATGCAATAACTGTTTGCAAAGAGATCCTTACATGTACATGACACTTGGTTGGATCTATATACATTACATGAGTGTTTTAATGACTTTGGCGATAACGTACAACATTGGCTTCTTGGTATATGATGGAATCATAAAATGGGACAATAAGTGGACACTAATAGGATATAAATTCTCATGAGTGGGGGTTGGTGCCATGGACAGTAAGCCCGATCTATCGGCCTATGCTGAGTTGTTTACAACTCTCCATAGTGACCATTAAGTTCTTTTAATATGGCTGGATGTGAAATTACTTAAATAAAGGTGAAACCAAAGTCATGCATTCACTTGGCTTCATATGGGTGTACGGAATTGAGAATAGGCTAGAGCGTCCTACTTCTCCCGTACATTGCTACATGTAGATTTGGTCTATGAGCGTCCCGTTTCTTATGTGGTTCGGCAAAACCATGGGCTTGTGCATCTCAAGAACCTCTGGTGACTAGTGGCTAGTGTGAAGTCATAACAGGGAGTCCCCCGCTTCATGTATTGTGATTCTAGCCAGGGTAACTTAGCCAGAGCATGCATTCCATGCATTGCATTAATAAGACTTTTCTTTGATTGTTTTGTTTTAAATAAAAATATCATTGTGTTGCGTTACTCTGAGTTTTGTTCATTATTATTCTTGATTATCTTGGAGGGAATATTCCCTACTATGATAGCGTTTAACGCTATCCTAAATACAATTTAAGTGATGCAGGTGAAGATCGAGGTATTAAACTCGATTTTCAAGAAGAAGAGTTCAATGGTTCGTACAATCACATAGCGGATGATGATATTAGAGAAACTTAGTTGATGTTTTCATTTATTAAATATTTCTTTTGAGTAGTTGATACATTTATGGAATTGTAATAAGTCTTTCAGAGAAGACATCGTTTGGTGTTTTGATAAATCAGTATAGATATTGGTTGGTTCCCTTATTTAAACATTGATGATGACGTACTAAGTTTGATAAAATAAGATGACAATTGTTTCTACCATATTTCCTTATTTAAAAAATTAGTCATTCCATAAGTTACTTGAGAATTTGGCCGTTGTGTTATACACGAGAGTAAAAAATCTCGGGTCGTTACAGTTGGTATTAGAGCATAATCGGGACCTCTGGGTGAGAAGCCTGACCCTTTTCATAATAAATATCCCTTAGGGCTTAGGTTCTCATTAAATAGAAACAAAAACACCTAGGTTTAACTCCCATTAGATGCATAATATGCTATGAATCTAGAGACTCAAACATAGGCCCCTTGAAATCATTAGGGTAGCCAATGAATGTAAAAATATAAAATTTTAGGATTTTTAAGAAGTGGATTCCCACTTTTTCTTAATTTTGGGGCTCTCATCAATTATCCATATTTATATCAGCGTTACGTTGAGTTGTGAGATTTATCTCCTTCAAATTTTAAGGATAACTATTTTATTTTGAATTATTTTTGTTAGGATAAATTTCCTGACCCGTTAGCAATCCCACTACTAAGAATCATATTTCCAGAACTGATAAATTTTTTACATTTTTTTTAGAGATTTTTAACTCATCATCGAACACTCTCATAAAATTTTAGATTAATCCGACATGTAGATAAATCGTGAAAATTCTATCAATAGAGAATATATTGCGTTGAAAACTGCTGGACTGTTATATTTTTCAGACTTGTAGAGGTCAGAATCATATCTTACCATAAGAATTTCATTTTGTAAAAAATTATATTGATTTCTCACCTAGCCGTCAGATTACTCTCCAAATTTCAGGTGAAAAAGATGTTCGGTTTGAGAGATAAAATTCTGAGAGCGCTTGTAAGTCCTGTGTTCTAGATTTGACACTACCCTAGTTCCTTAGCTTTGAAAACCTCTGAACCACTTGTTTAGGGTTAGTATCGTAAGATGGCACCATTAGAAGTATTCCTTAGTCTATGCCCATACATCTTTACGAATTTTAGGCCCAACTCTGTTACTTTAGTTAGATTATCGTAACCATAAAATGCCATTTACCAATCCCTCACATAGATCTTCGACCATGTCTAACAGTGAAAGTAAATAGGATCTCGTAAGGTTTTAATGTTTTGTATTGTTAGATTTTAATTTATATGATCTTTGTTGATGTTTTCTTTGTTGGAGAATATATGAAGGTCCCCACAATTTTAGACTAAATCGGCCGCACGAGAAGGTAGAATCATACATAATATATTGTGTAAATGATTGGATCCTCGTTCAAATCCTGAGGGTTGACACTCGGAATTTCGAATGGATACTAACGAACTCAATGCTCAATTGTGAGTAGAAGATCTAAGTATCGGATCCGAATATACTTAAACCGTTCGCCCGTGATGTCGACACTATAAAAACTGCGTCCTTGTTCGAACTGGAGGACTTCTGTGCCTTCTCTTAAAATGTGTGTGATTGTTTCCATCGGATGACTAGAATAAAATAGATGCATAGATGACCCTACGATGTAGAAGCTTAGCCGCTTAGATCCTATAAAGTGCTATAATACGGTACCCCTAATCTCAACTTCCCGTTGCACCTTTAGTCGTTAAAGGATCATTGATGATTTCTCATTCGCTTGGTGACCTGCTCGTTATATATCCACTCCTTCACTTGACCATTCGATCATGCTAATTAATCTTGAGGACGAAAGTCTTATTTTTAAGGGGGGTGGATCGTGATCGTGTCTGACCCAGAATAGTTCAGATAGTTAGACGAGAAGTCACGAAGTGAGATTGCCTTCAATCTTTTATCGACGACACTTAGGAAACTTTGGGGACGAAATTTATTTTTAAGGGGGGTAGTTTGCAACGCCCTAGATTTTCGAGATTTATTTGAAATTTTTTGAAAATCATTTTAATTTTATTTTAATTAATTATCATACATTTACCCTTGTTTCAAGAATAACGGACTATCCGCAGGAGATCCAAAAGGGTACCCTTTATTAAAGTTGTCTAGAATAACCCCATTAACAATGTATAAGGGTTAGATTCCCCTAAACTAAAAAATTTACGATAATTACGAAAATGTCATTAGTTAAATTTAAGTTAACCTGCTATTTTTAGTATGCTAGTTTGTAGAAATTATTAAGATGCAAAACCCTAAACTTAATCTATTTAGCACACTTTAGCCGTACACGTCGAATTTCAGCCCTCTGATCATCCTACAAATGCCCTAATCAGAAAATGGATCATAAGTGGGCTACTCGATCTCGGATCTTTCCTAATTTTGTGTCAACGCTTAATTTTAAGTGGTCGATCTGCTGGATGGAGTAGATTTCATATATACATAACAATGGGACCCACCGTGGCTAAACCCCCTGTCTGGAGCGGTCGGCCCGGGACTGGCACGCGTTAGGCCCGGCGGGTGTTTTATACAGCCCACAGGCTGCGCATCCGCTGCCACCGTTGGCCATCTAAACCGTCTATTTTGGGGCCTCGTTTCGAAGATCTGAACCGTCCATCCTACTTATAGCCCATCAAAACCCCCTCCTACAAAAAAACTCTTCATTCCATCTCGTATCCGGCCCGATCTCTCCTTCCAAATCTACCGTTGGAATCTTAGATATTTCAATCCGGGATTTGTCTTTGCGTAGGAAGCGGGGAAAACTTCTAGATGATCCTTAGGATCCCTCCAAGCTAACCAACGTGGAGAATCCCCTCTAAAATTAAGCTTTCTAATTTTTTGAAGATTTTTCTCTAGAACCTTCTCATATGCAAGAGACTTATCAAACGACTGTGGAGCCTCGACTTGTGGACCCCACTTACCTAAATGGACTAATCTAAACCCATCATAGGTGTCAGATTGACAGATAAACAATCCGTTTGTAAATTTTTATTTTCATCCCCTCTCTTTCCTTAAAACTTCACGCCGACCGTTCGTTCGCGTGTGGACCCTATTCTAAAATCTACCACATCCATGTTGTGTCCCATACCTATCATATTTCATGTCCAAAATCTCCTTTCCATTTGTTGTGTATATGCTTTGCAAATCTGACCTGAAATCTCGCTTTAAACCACTTTCTATCGCAACCGCGCACATGTAGCCGTGCATACCCTCTTCTAACCCTTAAATCCGACCCTCCTAACCTAAACGAAGCCTCTCCCAACAACAATAACCATCATGCATGAATTTGAGAAAGAGAGAGAGAGAGAGAGAGAGAGAGAGAGAGAGAGAGAGAGTTTGGTTATTCCGGCGATGTGCTTAGCCCCTACAACCTTCTATCGCGTTCGGTCCGTGAGGTAAGGATTTTTCTTCAAGCCTTTCATTAATAATGATATGATTATCCTAAGTTCCTTTTGTGACATATGACGTTATTTTGTTTTGAATTGTTGATTCATATAACATGAAGATTAACGTAAGATTTACAATAATTATCATTATATAAGGATGTGATTCCGTGTTTGGATTTTTACTAAGAAGCATGTATATTTTTGTCATTTTTGTGAAAACTATGCATTAATTCTCTTGATTTATGTTCTACAAGCGATATTGGCTTTCATGTTGTTATATGCAATATGTGCGTAAGATCATTATGTAGATATTTTATTAATGTACACTTTTTGTCCCTAAGTTGGTAAAATCACTTGATATAGAGAGATGAAATTCATGACGGGTGTTCATGATGGAAAGATATGACTTGACTTGACTAAGAGAATGCAATAATTGTTTGCTAAGAGATCCTTACATGTACATGACACTTGGTTAGATCTATTGTTGTGGTTCCAAAATGTAGGGGGCCTCAAAACAAGCAAAATAACCACACAACTCCGAAAGAATCCCAAGAAACGCCTCCCGGTGCACGGAAAACGGAGACTTACAAAAAATTCCCTTAGCCAATTTTGGTTGAAATCTTCAACGGGCCCCGCGAATCACCGTGATCGGAACCGTCTGGAATCGAACACATAACTTCATTATGATTTATAATGAACAGTGCATCTAAGTTCACGATTAAACGGGACCCATAAACCCATCAAAATTCAAAACTCAATTTGGAGCGTTCAAAAGTCCGTCAACGCACCCATAAAATCAGACTCCTACGCACCTGAAAAATCAGCAAAAACAATAATTGATTCAAAGGTTGCATGGAGTCCCACGCACCCCAAAATGGGTCCACGCACTCTTAAATTCTGCACATTTCAGGATTTTGATTTAAAGGTTGCATGGAGTCCCACACACCCCAAAAATGGGTCCACGCACCCTTACATTTTGCACATTTTAGGATTTTGATTTAAAGGTATTTCGATGTCCCACGCACCCTAAAAATGGGTCTACGCACCCTTAAATTCACCACATTTCAGGATTTTCATTTAAGGGTGCATGGAGTCCCATGCATCTGAAAAATCAGAGTCCCACGCACCCTAAAAATCAGACATTTTCAGAATACATTTTTGGATGCGTTGGACCTCCACACGTTGATTTTGAGGTGCGTTGGAGGTATTTTAGGGGTGCGTGGCACGTGACAACCTCTCATTGGCCGAGTTTCGGTATTTTCGGGTATAAATACCCCGTCCAACTATTCATTTCTACGTCTGAAAAAGAGAGAGAGCTTCTATCCTATGGGTATTTGAGATCCCTGTTGGAAAACCCTCGCCGGAATACTTTTTCGATCATTGGAAACCCTTCCCGGTCGCCGGAATACCTTTCCGATCGCCGACATCTTCCACCGGAAGATCACTCCGGCCAAGACTACCGCAGGTCTGAATTCAAATTTTTCACAAGTATGGGCATGCACCCAAAAATTCAGTCCCACGCACCCAAAAATCGTCCCACGCGTTCATAAATTCGATGAAATTCAGATTTGCATATTCGGTCCCACGCACCTGAAAAATACCCCACGCATCCATAAATTCATCAAAAAATTAGGCACTTAATTTTAAGGTGCGTTGGAGTCCACAACTCATAAATTAAGTCCCACGCACCAAAAAATTCAGCCAATTATCGAAAATGTTTACGGGTGCTCCGGACTCAATTTTAAGTGTTTTCAAGATCCGTTTGAACCCATTTTGGGTATTTCAAGCGTTCCGGACGTAATGGAATGGTCAAGTGATCATTTCAGGATCTCTAAATAAGCAGGATTGCGTGTCTTCGAGGTTTGACCCGATTCAAAGCAATGAATGAAATGACTTCTCGGAAAGAAGCGGCCAGCATCCAGAACTATGCAAATATATCATTATATATGTCTACTGTAAGATATGATTCGATTAAGGTCAAAAGCTAGACAAACGGGACCATGGTTATCACAATAAACTATATCAAAGAGTTTCAATTCACTACAAAGCAATTGCTATGAGCTGCCACAACACAACAGTCGATACCCTACCCATTCAAACGGCATCCGTCGGTTGGCCTATTCAGGTATACACAACTGCAGATTGGACTTCCCGAGGTCACTTGTTCATACATGATAAGCGCGGGCCCAGAGTTGTCCTTCTCAGTCATAAACCCTGACAGTCTTAAGCCCGGATCTCCGGTCAAAACATAGGACAGACATCTGACTAATACAAAGATGGTTCAGTCCATAACAAAATAAATACAGGTCTCTACGACCACAAACTCTAAGACCATAGTCCCTGCTGACTAGTCTTCTGCCTTTTAATCAAGGGTCATCGGTCATTCGATGTAATTAAAGGCTCGTGCCAGATCACGGCCTGGAATGTACAAGATCTCAGGATCTCTGGAATAAAATTCGCCTTACGATGTCTCTTTTTGTGTACTTTTTGTGAATGCTTGTGATTTTCTATGAATGTTTCTATCACGCAGAACCCCGGATCAACATTACATAGAAAATGTCCTTGCTTTCATTTTCTAGTTCTAACATCTATATACATTATGTAATATCTGTGATTTTTTTATGATTTATTATTTAATTTAAAAACCTGAATTTGAATTTATAAAATTAAAATAATAATAATTTGATGTGTGTAAGGTTGATAATATGTTTGATGTATGTTTTTCATGGAATAATTGGGTAGAAAAGTGGAATTATAAACTACATTCGATGTACATAAACTTTAGTAATTCATTTTAAATATTTTATTATCTGTGAAATTAATCTGAGCTATAGATTGATAGATTAAATCATGTAGAATCCAATAGTGTAGTCTGATCGACCCAGAAGCATTGAAACTAACTACAAATTTCACCTCTAACTCTAGCTAAGAGGTTAACTAAAAAAACATATTAAAACTAGAACTAGAACTAAGAAAAGAAAGAAAAACTACCTGTAGGAGGCTAGGAAGCCTCCTAGTACTTGAACTCCTTGCTTCCCACGTCCTTGACTAATTTGAAAGAAAAAAGAACACCTCCTTTTATAATGTAGCAATAGTATAACAACATAACAGATTTTGTTTCACTTGGTACGACTTAACCAATGATCGGATTGCCTTCAAATTGATTTGTAGCTTCCTTGTAATATGATCTTCCTCATAGATGGTTTAGATTTCCAAGATTATCTTCTGAATGGGCCCACCAATCAAATCAGTGACCGCCTCTCAAAATCGAGCAATTCGGGTACCTTTAGAACCAGTCATCGTGCTTTTAACGCTATGGAGTGTACAGAGGTCGGATTGATCTCAAATTTTGAACATTGGTAGAAAACTTCCTCCTATACATTATAGATGACTTAGATTATTCAAAAAAATTTCAAAATGTGGCTCGAAAATTAGAACACTTAGGGCTTTTTATAAAATTTACGAAGTTGGAATCTCTTTGGATGATCCATCTTTTTTTAACTGGTACGATCAAACCACACATCGTTTTGACCTGAAACTTTGTGGTTATTTATATATTGATGTGCTCTAAAAGATGGTCAGATTGTATTTTTCATGTCAGTACTAGTGGGTTACCTGGACCAACCACTACGTGAAAAAGCACTAAATTCGACTCCGTCATTCGACGGTCCAGAACCGTCGAATATAACGCGGAAAAATTCGACGGTCTAGACTCGTCGAATTAAGGACCTGAAATTCGACTGTTAAAGACAGTCGAATTAGCTCAGTCGAAATTAACGCTAGAAAAAATTCGACGGTCCAAAGACGTCGAATTTAGGACATTAAATTCGACGGTTAATGACCGTCGAATTAGCACAGTTGAAAATTAGCGCGCGAAAAAGTTCGTTTACGTGCGAAAAATTCGACGGTCTAAAGCCGTCGAATATAGCGCCTTTAAAACGTCGACGGTCTAGAACCGTCGAATTCTTGAAAATCCAACATTAAAAAAATTATGATTTTGAAAAAAAAATAGCTGACGTTAAAAAAAAAAAAACTAGGATTTTGAAAAAAGAAAATGAGCAATATTTGAGAAAAATTGAGATTTAAAAAATCACTGGGATTTTGACACAAAAATTAACATTTTGAATAAGAAAATTAAATATTTTTAAAAATTTTGACTTTGAGAAAAGAAAACGTTTAAAAGTTTGGAAATTATTTGGCAATGTTTGGAAAAAAATAGATTTTGAAAAAAAAACAATTGAAATTTAAAAAAAATATATTTAAAAAAATTACATCTTGAAAAAATTGATATGTTTGAGTAGAATTGATAAATTTGAAAAAAAAAAAATGTTTTATGATAAGTTTGAAAAAGTTCAAAAGTTTGGAAAAAAAAAATTGGGATTTTAAAAAAGACTAAGATTTTGAAAAAGAAAATTGAGCTTTTTAACAAAATTGGAATGTTTGAAAAAAAAATATTTAAAAATATTTTTTTGAGATTGAAAAAAATTAAGAAATTTGAAATGAGTGGACAAAATTTACTAGTGGACATTTATTGAATGGTTGAAAATAAAAAATTACAGTCATTGAGTTTATCATATTGATTTATGCATACCCACAAGTTAATTCACTTGTACAAAAAATGAGGGCCTAAGTATAATGATGTGTAATTACAAGAATAGCTTATAATGATGAGATTGATTAAATTCTATAATCAGGTAATCGTAAAGTTGATCTGAATGGTCAAATATATTTGGAACATGCTGAATAGGTTATAGAACAAAATTCAGCCCAATCTGACATGAAACGAATTAGATCCGTCCAAAACACTCTTTAAATGGGCACGATTAGTTTGTCTAGATCTAGACAGATTTTGGACAATCTGATCGATCAAGATTGAATAGTAAATGACTTTAGAAGTTTAGATTAAATTTTAGTCAAATCTAACTGTTGGATTGCAAGATATGACCCATCATATTGTTGATCAATTTTGTCTGCCTAATATCTTTCTCATTTGAAATCTGATTAAGGTGAGTAGTGACGAGTCAAATTGAAGATATTGATGAGTAGAATAAAGTAATTACTGGATCAGAATTCTAAATTGATCCAAATGTTTTGTTCAAAATTGCATTGGGACTTGCTGACCTCATGAAAATCTAAGAAATGTGCAGTCATCGGACCCTAAACTCTAATTTAGCTGTTGAGATTTAGATTTTAAGTCTTGAGATTTGGTATGGCATCATAAAATGATATTTAAGAACAGATGAACGGGATATAATATACATAAAATATTTCAACTTGGTACTCACACGGTTAAAGTAGTGTGCATGGATTGGCTAGTGACCCTGACTAGCCACTAGTTAGTACTGATCGGTGCTCTATGGGCCCTACAATGATGTATGTGTTTCATCCACACCATCCATACATTTTTTCAAATTATTTTATGGTATGAGCACAAAATTGAGATAGATCCAAATCTAAAGTGGACCACATCATAAGAAATAATGGTAATTTAGTGCCTCACCATTAAAAATTCCAAATTGCCTGTCTCAAGTGTACCATTTCTATGGTTCCACCATAATGTATGTATTTCATTCACCCCATCTATACATTTTCCCAGATCATTTTATGGTATGAGTCCAAATCTCAAGTAGATCTAAATCTCGATCAGATAAACCCAATCACAAGAAACAATGTTAATTAAATGTCCACCATTAAAAGCTTCTTCGGGGCCACGGAAGTTTTGGATGAAGCTGATATTTGGACTTTTTCCCTACACCCAGGCCTGTATGACCTAATTAAGAGGTTGGATGTTAGGGTCATATAGCATTGATCAGGGTCACTAATTTTTTATGAGGTTGCACCTACGAAGGCTTGTGCTAGCCAAGGCCCATCCAAAGCCCTACAGATTTAGGGCCTGTTTAGACCCATCCTTGAAACTGGGGTTTGACATCTAAACGGATATTTGAGCCAAACCCCAATTTGCATTGGACATCTTAATGCACTTTTGTAAAAACCATCTCACCCCTTCTCAAGATAGGTGCGAAAAAGCTTACTCGAGACTATCGAAGAATCAAGCATCAATACCCCTTATGTGGAAGTGTGTCCAAATGGAACCCTAGGTGAATCCAGCCCTAAGTGGTCTGGGCCTAGATGGGCCAAGCCCATGACAACACTAATTTAAAGCCTTCATGTTCGCTTCCCCAAGTGTAGGGTTGCGATGTAGTAATAAACTCGGTAAGACCGAGGTCGATCCACAGGGACTTGTGTAGGAATTCACAAACACATCCAATAGTGTCTATTGAGAGCTAACAACCAGATTTTGTATGAAATTGATGCAAGTAACAACTTTAAATTAAATTGAAGGTAAACAATTATAAAAAGGCACTAGGGGTTCAAGCTCCACTTGTAGCAATCCTTGATCTTCAATCCGCTGTAGTTTCTCACTTTCTCAACTAGAATCGATATTAAGATCTATCTAGCCGGATGATAGAGTTGTTAAACCAAACAATCTGCCATATATAAGACCAATGCATATAACTCACGTAATGCAAGCTAGGCTGAGCATGCTCAATTGCATAGGTCAGTCCCAATTCCAATAGGCTCAGTTCACAATCATAACCATCCTCAAGTCCTGTCACAAGACAAAGCTAGATTATGATTTGAGCTTGATTCAAATCACATGCACAGTCCCACATAGCACAGAATTTCAGAAAAGTAGAACTTTGGTAGAAAGTTCCCACATGAAGATCATAGTACTAGAGCGTACTCCAATTCCTTGGATCATACAGGTCTAGACTAATACAAAATAATTAAGAACTTAAGTAATTCTCCCAAACATCCATGAGTCATCATAAGACTACGAAAAACTACTTAAAACTTGTATAAACTTCAAATCATTGTTCAAAAACATTAAAACCAATCTTAAAACCATCTTAGCACGAATTGAAACATCTTAGATTCACTACAAGCTTCGCCTCTTAGCCCTAGCTAAGAGGTTTAGCCGTTCATGATCCAAGGAAACATGAAACAACTAAGAAAAACATAAAAAGCAGCAAAACAAAGTAGAAGGAGTTGTGGAACTCCGAAATCCACTTCTGCCGCCTCCAACCTTGCTTAAACTCCTCTAAGATACCCTAGGAACGATCCCTATGTGTCCTTTTATAGTGGGGAGGCTCCGCAACTTCAGAAGATTCGAGAATTTGCGTAACACTTACGCAGTGCGCAGAGAAAATCGGACTGAAAATAGAAAGTTCTGATTTTTCATGTGGCCAACCGGTCGCACAACCGGTCTGAGTGACTGGACGACCGGTCTCGACCGGTCAGACCTCACTAAGGAACAGTCTAGCAAGCTTTCTGTAAAGAAAAATATCTGGCCGACCGGTCAAGACCGGTTGGACTGGGCTGGCCGACCGGTCACGACTGGTCTGGCTGTCTTGGTTCTGTGTCCAGCATTTGCAAAGGGTTGGCCAGACCGATCGGACGACCGGTCCTAAGCTATGGACGACCGGTCGTACGACCGGTCACAAGTGTATTTCTCTGTCTTCTTTTCTTCTCTCCTTTGCTTCTTTTGCCCACTCTTTCATGCTTGGTCTTGTGGTCTTCAATGCTTGCAATTAGCCTCTTTAAGTCTTCAATTAGTAAATTATCTCTCTTATTCTTACAAACACAAATCTATGCATTAGATTGGTCTTTAAATCATGAAACCATGCATAATGAGTGATGAATTGGGATTAGAGTATGCACAATTAAGAGCTCAACACTTCACAACACATGTTTTATCCTCCCTCACTAAACAACATCTATTGATCATCACTAGGCCCAGAGAGATTGGGACCTCATCTTCTCGACGTCTATGCCGATTCCTCCTCACTTCAGTTGTGATCGTCGTCTTCACCGTCGTCTTCACCATCTTTCAATTGAACCAACCACCAAAGAGATCTCAGAACGTATGGATCACCAAAAATTGAAATTAAAAAAAAAATCAAGATTTGGAAAAAAATAATTAAGATTTAAAACAAAACCACAATTTTGAAAGAAATTGACATTGTGAAAGAAAATTGGCTTTTTTAACAAAATCAAAAAGTTCAAAAAAAAAAAAAAAATTGAAAAGAAATTCAGAATTCGTATTTTGAAAAAACATTAAGAAGTTTGATAAAAATTTGAGATTTAAAAAAAAACTAATATTTTGATCTGTGAGCCCCCCACCATGATGTATGTGTTTTGCCATCCATACAATTTTTCCCGATCATCTTATGGTATTAGCTCAAACTTAGGTTGATCCAAATCTCAAGTGGACCACATCATAAGGAATCGATGTTAATTGAATGGCCACCATTAAAAACAACTTCTTAGGGCCATGGAAGTTTCGGAAGAAGTTGATAGTTGTTTTTCCCTACATCCTTAATCAAGAGGTTGGATGTCAAATAAACATTACAATGGGTCTTGGGAGGTTTTTAATGGTGGACATTTAATCACTGTTGTTTTCCTGTAGTGTGGTCCACTTGAGATTTAGATCCGACTCATTTTTTGGATCAAGCCATAAAATGATCTTGAGAAATGGATGGATGGCGTGGATAAACCACATAAATCACGGTGGGCCCACAGAACCTTTGACAGGACCGTCTCTCTCAATCCGTCCGTAAAAAAGTCACCAAAACAATCTTTTCATTTCCCTCTCGTGAAAAAAACCATTTCCATTTCCCTCCTCTCGTAAAAAAGACCCCTAAAAATCTCTCTGTGTGTGTGTGTGTGTGTGTGTGTGTGTGTGTGTGTGTGTGTGTGTGTGTGTGTGTGTGTGTGTGTGTGTGTGTGTGTGCGTAGGGAAGATCTAGGGTTGAGCTTGAGCTTGAGATTTTTCGAGTGTCACCATCCCTTGCAACCGAATATTATGCCTTCAACAACGATAGCGTATTTTGCTGCTTCACTTTCTTGATGCAGAAAAGCTTGTTGAATGACGATTTCCCATTTGCAGGTATTTGAAATTGATTTCTTCTTCTTCTTTTTCGTTCCCTTTAGGAATCGATAGATCTGATGAGGAATCGGATTCCTATGCTGGCCGCTGCAGAAAATGTTGCCAGACAAGAAGCTGGACGCTACTGGACACGTTGACGATGATGATGGCACTGTAATGAATCACCAGAAATGATGACTGTTGAGGTGAGGATGGCGCTGGTTTTTTTTTTTTTTTTTCAATTAGGGATGGGGTTTTCAATTGGGGATGGGTTTTAGGAAGGCGTGGGGATCAATTGTAGGGTTGGGAAGGCGAAGTCTGGGGAAGATCACAGTCAGCCTGAGCATGACCTCTTTTAATCTGCATTTTTTACATTTCTTTGGTGATATGAAATATTTGGAACTTCTTAAAATATGTAAGAGAGAGGTTTGCACGAAGGGTGTTTGATGAAATGCCTCATAGAGACGTGGTTTCTTGGAGCTCCATGATTGATGGATACGTCACTTGGTAGGTATGTTTTTGAATGGCCTAGATTACAGATGGTGGTTCTTGGAATGAAGCAACATCCAGTTATGTATGTGGATTACTGATGGTGGTTCCTGGAATGAAGCAATGACAGTCTTTTAACTTCATCTTTATGTCATTACCTCAGGTTTCCCTGTGCTTAAATGTGGGCTCTGTTGATTTAATTTACACAGGTCAGATACTGCTTAGAAAAATTTCTCTGGTTCAATTATGCATCATTCAATGCTATTAAGGAATTACCGGTCTTTCTCATGTTGTCTTACCCAAAACCAGTTTAACTATATTAGTTTATCACCCATTCTCATAACTGCCACCATTTTATCCTTCAAGTGAAGTCTTTATCTACAGTCAGCTCCCCAATCATAGTGTTTATCCTTCCCCATATACAACTATTTGCCTTTGTCAATCTATTCGGTTGATCTCCTTTCCACCTTATCTTGTGCAGGCATGTTATATGCATCCTCCTTTCCATTGTATGACTAACTCTGTATTCTTATTTGATGAAGGTCCCACATTGATGCATTTTCCCTCATCCAGACATTTTGGTATATTCCTCAATTAGTACCACTTTACCATCATCATACTTATAGATGGAAAAAAAATCTTAGTTTGCTCCTCAACTGCTGACCATCATTACTACATTATGTATCTTGTGTTGTTGTTGTTTGTCAAATAGGTTAATCACGATGATTATTTTATGCCAATCTTGAAAAGGCTTATGTGAAATGCTTAGTGCTTCTAATTTGTATAAGATAATAACAATGATATGTCAAATTTTCTTCACTTAACCTTGGACCTGTCCAAGGTTGAGTGTTGTTGTAGCTCTTCAAACTGCCAAGGCTCTCTGTAGGAAGACAAAGTCAGCCAATCAGTTGAAAATGCCCTGCACTCTTTGTTCCATTGGTTATTTTGGTATCTTGTTGCAGCAATAGCTCCTATGACCCTTGGATATTCACACCATCCAAATATGGATTCAATCATCCAAGACCACCATCCTTCTGTCAAAATAGGTTCAATGCTTTTTGCTGTTCACTTCACATCCATGGACCTATGATCCTGATTTTTTTTGTATTTATAATTCATGCATGTATACTTATGAATTTGTACAGCTTTAGAAGAATGTT
This sequence comes from Liriodendron chinense, assembly GCA_003013855.2. NCBI lineage: Eukaryota > Viridiplantae > Streptophyta > Magnoliopsida > Magnoliales > Magnoliaceae > Liriodendron > Liriodendron chinense. Next base: position 32,038 of record PVNU02002729.1, on the reverse strand, counting down.
GTGCTGATCTTTTTACTAGTGCAATGCTTATATACTCTAAGCCCATGTTTCTCTGCTAATTCTGAATTAGCTCTCATTGTTTATGGAAAGGGCAAGCTATTATTACAGAAAAATATGGCTCTGCTGGATGCACCATTGGAGATGATGGTGGATTTGCTCCAAATATCTTGAGGCATGTTATTTTCTTCCTTACACTGTTATATGGATTCTCAAATTCATGCACTTCTTGTTTATGTTCTTTTTGTCTTCATTCAGGACCTACAAATATAATATTTTGGCTAAGATATAACCATATTCCTTTTTGTTTTTTGCATTTTTTAATGCATTGTCATGTTCAATGCCTCATTTGTTTCTAGCACTGAAGTTGGGTCTATTTCAGTATTCTCAAATAAGACCCATCTAGAAACTTAGGTTTGGAGATCGGAAGGATGTTTACCATACTTGTGGGAAGCTAGTGCAATGGGTATACTTCTTAGTCTATTTCTAGCCCACGTGGTGTGCTGTACATGAGCTATTAAATGAAGACTCATATTGCTAGATGAATTCTTTTTATTAATGCAGCTGAATCAAACCAAGAATTAACCGAGTCTGATGAGGAGTTTCAATTTTGTGAGATTTGCAATAATGAAGAAGTAATTTTTAATTTCCTTGTTTTACATTCATTAATGTTTTGTTACAGACTGTTATTAATCATCCTTCAAGTGTTTCAATGCAGGAAAAGAAGTTTCTTACCTTGAGGAGCAATGAAGGGATTGTGAAGGATCCATTCCAGTACAGCCCAAGCCGCTTCAATTTAAGTAGCAGTTTGCTTACCTTGAGGTGCACTATGGAAATGGAGTGACAGTTGCCCCACTTGAGAGGCAACATGCCTCTTTACCCAGGTATTTACATTGTCATTTTATGGTTAATATGCTGCTCCCATTTGGATTACCGGACCATGGAAATGGAGTGACAGTTGCCCCACTTGAGAGGCAACATGCCTCTTTACCCAGGTATTTACATTGTCATTTTATGGTTAATATGCTGCTCCCATTTGGATTACCGGACCATGGAAATTAGTCACAGTGCAAGCTGGTTATTGGTGGAATTCTTGGCCTTATCCAAGTCATTTCTCTCATTTTTTGTGCAAGAATTTTGTTAAACCTCATGGGCGTGCACTCAGTAAGTGCATTCATTTTAGAATAATTCTACGGGAAGTTTGAATTTGTTGCTCTTGTTGTTTGCCACTACTTTTATTAGCTTCCCAATTGAAGCGCCAAATTTACTATCCATCTATTGTAAGTAGTATGATTTGAAAGAGAATAGAAACATGGCCTACTATTTTGATTCATAAGCTGGTTGATTTATAGCTCCGAAAATATGCAAGTGTCGGATTCTCAATACTCAAATTGTTTGTAATGGCATAATCTGAACAATTCACGAATTATTCTAGATTTAGTTTTCTTTTTGAAATTTTGTGAAAAATTTGGGCAATTTTTAAAAATATCATAGAAACTCTAATATATATCTTAGTCTATACATACAGAGATGCATATGGATACATCTTGTTGTGTGCATTTATATTCTCGAAGGGAAGAATGTTTACTTCAACCAAAAAATGATACAGGCTAGTAATTATTCTTTTTCACTCTTGGAGGTGTCATGTTCTCGATGGTCAAAACTTGGGTGGAAATTGAAGGGTTGTTCTAATGAGGTGTCATGTGAGTGCTAACCTATGAATGATTTATGTTCTGTTGTTTATAAAAAAAGAAAAGAAAAAAAGAGAGAGCTTTTATTTTTATAGAGGCACCAATGTTGAGATGTTTTGATAGGTTATTTTAGATGAAGGGAAATGTTTTGATAGTCATATGAGATGAAGGGAAATGTTCTGACAGGTTATGAGACTCAAGGGAAGAAATGGATATTTGTACTGTAATATTGTTTTGATGTGGCGCATTTTGTTAATCATATTGTGACTGTTAGAAACTAGTATGATATTGGAACTCATGCTTTTAGACAGACTTGCTAAATTGAAATTAAGAATCAAGTGGAAATGACCAAATTCTAGTTTCCTTGGCATACATATTGAGGATTGTGGGCTCCAAATTGCAATAACATTACTTTCAAGTTGCACTTGAAAGAAATGAAATGGCAATTCAAAGGCAACTTCAAATTATTAGCCTTTATCATTTCCATTGCTTTGTGGAAAAAAATTTGTTTAAAAACCAAAATAAAATACAGATGCAAATATCCATCTAGTTGGTGGAAGAGAGTAACTAGCGATTGTGCTTACCATACCATTGCTTTGTGGAAAAAATTACTTATGGTTTAAAACTAAGAACAATTGCATTCTCATATTTGTTTCTATGAAATCTTTTTAATTAGGATGGTGATGTTTAGCTGGACATGTTAGTGTGAGTTGTTTGGTGCATGTCAAACACTCGTTTATTGTGTATCAAGCTTCTCATTTGGTTTGGTGCATTTGATTCACAAGAACATTTATATCAGAACATGCATCAGTTATTCCAAGGAATTCTTGTATTCTTTTGACTGCATAGATTTTCTTCTAGTTTTATTGGGCATGATGGAAATTTGATTGGCGTTGCAGGTGATACGCTCATCTAATGGTGCTGTAAAGGAACATGGTAGGTTTTGACTCTCTCTCTCTCTCTCTCTCTCTCTCTATTTTATGGTAAAGGCATGTTTGTGTAAATCTTATCTCTTTCTTGTGAATGTTATTGGGCTTATGGTGTATAAGACTAGATAATCCTTTTATATATGACACTATTTATCTATGCTTTGTTGGTTGAGCAAAGCACTAAGTCAAAAGTTTTGAGATTTTTGCTAGGGATTTGGCTCAAAGTGCAACTGAGGGCATGATTCAAGAGGTTTTGTTTTCTTCTTATACCTATTTTTCTTTCTTTTCTAGTAGAACTTTTAGAGATGATGCAAATACTCAAAACTTCACTTGAGCTCGAGCACTAGGGTGAACTTGAACTACACACCTAGGCATCACTTGAACATTCCTCTCTTTAACTAAGAGTAGGAAGAATACAAAAAATCAGGCTGCTGTACTCATTAGACGGGCCAAGGTAATTATGTTGGATTGGAAACATTTGTAGTTCTGATGATCAAAACTTGAGACTAGAAAATGCAGCAAAACCTTCCAGGTTTTGATGTCAAAATCGTAGATAAATATTCTAGCAAACCTCCTCTTTTAGCTTTTAATGATACTAAACAAACAAAATCTCTCGAGTCTGTGAGGCAACGGGTGAACGAGGGAACTCTTTGGTAGTTGCGGAGAATGTGGTTGTGGATTGTTGATACTTATGGAGGATTGTGGTTGATTGTGTTGGTTATGTAATGTGATTGTGGAGGATTGTGATTGTATTGTGTTGATTATGTATTGTGGTTGTTGAGGATTGTGTTTGTCATGTACTGTGGTGGATTGTACTTGTATATTGTGTGTTAGTAAATGTTGTAGTTTTCTAAATTATTTATGAATTACAAGTTTACAGGATGTATTGGGGCACAACCCTCATTAAATACAGACATAAATTCGATTGGTTGATGGTATATTGTAAGTTGATTGTACTCTTTGGTACTTGTGGAGAATGTGGTTGTGGATTGTTTGTACTTGAGGAGGATTGTGGTTGTCTTGTGTTAGTTTTGTAATGTGATTGTGGAGGATTGTGTTGGTTATGTAATGTGATTGTGGTTGTATTGTGTTGGTTATGTAATGTGATTATGGAGGATTGTGTTGGTTATGTAATGTGATTGTGGTTGTATTGTGTTGGTTATGTAATGTGATTGTGGATGTATTGTGTTATGTGGAGGATTGTACTTGTACATTGTGTTAGTAAATGTTATAGTTTTCTACATTATTTATGAATTATAGGGTTTATAGGATGTATTGGGGCACAATCCTCACCAAAATGCAGGTTTTTTTTCTGTGCAGACACAAATTCGACGGTCCAGAACCGTCGAAATTTCCTATAATTTTTCCCAGGACGGCGGCTTACGACCGTCGAATTTATTTCTCGAGTGTCCGGAACCGTCGAAATTTCCTATAAATTTTTCCCAGAAACGGCGGGTTAGGACCGTTGAATTTTTCCGACGGCTAGTAGCCGTCGAAATATTCTATGATAGTCGAATGGTAGACGACGGTTATGGACCGTCGAATATTTTTCGACGGTTCACAACCGCCGATTATGTAAATACGAGTTCGACCAATGTGGACCGTCGAATTTTTTCGAGCGTCACAGACCGTCGAAATATTTCGACTGTGATGGACCGTCGAATATTAACCGACGGGTAAGAACCGTCGAATTTTAACCGACGGACAGCCGAATTTTAACTGACGGTTAAGGACCGTCGAATATTAACCGACGGTTATAGACCGTCGAATTTTTTTCTACACTGGCTGATCTACGACGGTTTTTTCCGACGGCGCGGACCGTCGAATTTAGCGCTTTTTCACGTAGTGAACCTAGTGTTGAGTAGGCGGAATTTAAAAACTTTCTAGATAGTTCGTATTGTTTTGGTCACCACGGTCAATCCGTACCTCCGATCGACACGAAATCACTTGGGTTATTCCGGCGTAGAGCTCCTCTTCGACATGGATGAGTTGGATTTCTAAATATCTTCAAGATAGGCCTCGCGAACTAGGCTGAAAATCCAAAAACAAGAATAGGCTTGCTGTTTGAAATCCGAATTTAGAAATTGCATGGCCGATCGGTCTTGACCGGTCGGACCTGTTTAGGCCTTGGTCCAGCAAGTTCTGTAGAGGGAAGCAGTGTTGGCCAACCGGTCTTGATCGATTAGACCACCTTGTGGGGCTCCTTTTCATTGTTTCCTTCTTTCTCTTCTTTCCTTTCTTCTTCCCTCTTTTGTTCTTCCTTTCCTTCGATCTTCAATGGTGTTAAAAATGTGTCTTTTAAGCATTAATTCATACAATCACTACAAGAAAAATGGACTTTATTGGCAGTCAAAAGCGCCAGTAAAAGTCTTAATAAGCGCCGGTAAAATGTTTCCTAGCGCTTTAACAAGTGCCGAAAAAAGTGCCGTCGGGAAAGGATTTGCTGGCGGCAACCACACTTTCCTGGCGTATTTGCTAAGCGCCGTGAATGAATAGGCTTTTCTGGCGCCAGTTTGTGCTTTTACTGGCACTTATGCTCGCCACCGGGAAAAACTAAAAAGTGCAGGTAAAAGTTTACCGAACGTCGGTAATAGTCTACAAAAGTTTTCTAAACCACTGGTTAAAGGTTTGTGAAGCACTAGTAAAAAACGTGCAACCACTGGGTTAGAACCTGTAATTTTTTTAATATTTGAAACCTAATGGTCGTTACGATACAGTTAATAATAAATAACCAAGAGGCATTTGACAAAAGAAGTCAGCACATTCCAAATAATGTTCACAAAATAATCAAACATGGTAGTTTTGTTTTACAAAGTACTTATTCAGATCGAGATGTGACCTCAAATAATATACTTCAAACTCAACTCCCATGTTTTAGTGAGAAGAATTATTATCATTGGAGCATCTGGGTAAGGTTGTTCTTTCAATCCCAAGATCTATGGGGTTTAGTGGAAGATAGCTACGCCAAATTGGCCGATTTAACCGTTTGAGAAGATGGAAACCTCCCTGCAAAATGAAGAGGAAATTACTCTTAGCCCACAGGCATCCGAAAACAGTAAGTATAATAAATCTCACATGCAGTGAAACCAAATTAATAGAAACTAGAGAATGAACCAATCTGATTGATGGAATGGAGAGATCAGGATGTGAAACCAATAGAAACTAGAGAATGAACCAATTTGATTGATGTAAATCAGAATATGATAGCAGACTTGGGATTCTTCCATACACTACTGTAAAGAAACTTGGGAAGAACAAGAGTCACATTGAGTAGAGAAGCAACCACAACGGCATTGCATACCTATAGTCATCGACAATTACACCAACCATGAATGCTTATTATTAAGAGATGAATTGGGGTGTTAAATACAGCTCAGATATTCAAGGCCTTCTTTAGCATTACAGAAAGTGTAAAGCTTGATCCAACAGACATGTAATATGTCACAACCAAGTCACCTTAAGAACAGAATAAACATTTAGATTGAGTCGAGAGAGTTGATATCTGCACCTGCAATGACTGATATCAGCACCCATTCTTTCTACTTTAGGGTCTGTTTGGATTGGTGGAATCCAAGAAGTAGATTTGAAAAGGAAAACATCACATCTAAAGAAAACTGTGGATAAGGAAATTCCTAGAAAAGAATCATAAAAATTATGTTTGTTATAATCAACGTGATTTCCATAAAACAGTGGAAAGGTCAATGGTCAAAAGTAAGTCTCTAAAAAAACATGGAAAACAGGGTTATTAGGTTTTGTGGAGGAAATAAAAATTGCCCTTTCTTTATGAAACCATGGGAAGGAAAATCGTTTTCCACAGGTTACTAGTTGTTACAATTAGTGGAAAACATCACATATATAGAAAATGCTTTCTTTTCCACATTTACTTTTTGAATTCCACCAATCTAAATAGGTCATTAGGTTAAAAAGTAGGCAACTTTGTGCTATGATATTGCATGTAGAAAGCATCAATCATGTTGGTTAACTTTTCGAGAGTCATTCACATTATTTCTGAAATGCTGCTTGATGGAAATCTAATCATGCTGGTTTTAAAATCCCTCTAGTTTAATAATTTTTATGTTTTCCAGTGTTTTTCTAAAAAGAGAAAATCATACAAGCAATTGGAGCCTTACAACTACTCTTTGTTGGTTCAGACCACCATTTGCACTAACCAGTATATACCCATTGCTTTTGGTAGTTTCCCCTGTTCAGAAATCAACACATACCACTTTCAGTAGAATACGGAGACTTGAAGTACTATTATCTCTCAACCAACATTTTAACTGATTTCAGGGCCGGGAAAAAAAGAACTACAAGCACATGCAGTTGATGAAAACTTAAGATATGAAATCAGGAATTTACCAAATAATAGAGGACAATAGTTGTACTACGCCCTCGCCCAGCTTTATAGTGAGCAATGTCGTCTAACTGCATGATGCATTCCCTGCATATGGGAAAAAAATCCCTTTAAAGATCTGAGAAAGATATTAGAAATCGACAGCCTAACAAGTAGATAACAGCAGTAAGTAGCAGTCCTTGATTGGACATCTGAAGAGGAAGCAAAGAACCACATGCTACATCCAGTAGAAGGACAGTTTTGCAGTAGTGAGCAAGCTTGTGTGTTGGCCTATGGTCCAATGATCAAACTAGGAAATATGAAAAACAAAGTAAGGGTGTGAATTGACTATAGAACTATACTAGGCCTGCAGTCCAGCATTTGGTTCCAAAAAAGAATTAACTTCCAAAAGAGAATTCTTCTATAAAATATTCATCAAAACCGTATTGTAAATCCACCTATATACTATTTCAATGAAAAATCATGTTTTTTGAATAACAATTAGATCCCACCTTGGATTCACCTCGAAATGATGCTTCGTACACTAAAATCTTTATAGGAACACAACCACGAATAATGCACCTACATGATAAGAGAGTAGGGTTGTCATGATCATCACTAGGTGAGATACTCCTTAAATCAGTAGAACCACATACCATAAATAACAATTTCCATTTATCCAAAACCAAGAACAATATTGAAAATAAGAAATTATAGGCTCATAAATTTCTCAAAATGCCTGCCTACCTGTAGTGTTATATTGATAATAGCTTCTACTTTTTTTTTTCAAATAGATGATAACAAATGGTAATAACCATCTTAATGACAAAGAGAAGACACGAGTTCTGCAAAAGGGCAGTTAAAGTAGAATCATATCCAAAACCATTTACAACAAGGTTTTCAGTTCAACAACTTACATTCCACCTAGTCCACCAATGACTTTTGAACATTGGTGATTCAAACGATCCTTTGGTAGGCCTTATTGTGAATGACCATTATGGCCCATGCATCTCCCTAAAAGCCCACCAATCAAACAATCCAAACCATCCATTTGATGGTTACTAAATTGCCAGTCAAGAATAAAATTGTCGGCTATCCAAATTCAATGGGGAAAAAATCAGATGGTTAAGACAATCCAATCAGTTTGATTTTAAGCCTACTCTCGAGGATGGTTTGGATTGATGCCACATGTAAGAAATATCACCAAAGTCTAAGGCCCATTCAAGACAAGAGTTAGTTGGGGTTCGGAAAGTCATGACGTGACAAAAGGGATATTCAAAGCCATGCATGCTGTTGTTGTTAGTAGTGTGGAAAATGCTTTAAATGGTTCAAATAAAAAGAAAAAGAAAGTCTACTAAGTAATTCCAGAAAGCCATGAAAAGATTCTACCTATCCTTTAAAAAATAGGGCAGTTTACTTGGTCTTTGATCAAGGCACATCATCTTCATCAAGCTACTTTGATGGCTTGGCTTGGCTAAGATAGGTGGTTTTGGGAAGTAGATTGCCTACTTAGTAAACTTTGTGGGGCCCACCGTGATTTATGTATTTTATCCACTCCACCCATCAATAATTTTACCAGATAATTTGTGGGGCCCACCGTGATTTATGTATTTTATCCACTCCATCCATCAATTTTACCAGATAATTTGTGGGGCCCACAGTTTCTATTGCACAGCCATTTTGCTAGAGCATTGTCCAATCAGGTCATTATATGGTGTTCTAGCATAGAGATGCACAGTAATTACATGCAAGTGGGCTCATTGTTGGAAGATCTAAACCGTTGATATTACGGGCCACAATGTATTAACATAAGAAAAAAGAATTATAACTTTTGGAAGGTGGCTAATAACAAGAAGAACAAGATCCCAATCAACAGGTCAAATATTTTGTGCCAAGGATCAACAAATGCCCACATTTAACAAGCAAAAGCCACTGATCAATCAACTAAAGTTGTCAAAATAATGTGAATTTATACAATGGTCCACAAAAGATGGGTCGACGATACAGCGGTTTCATACAACCATACAAGACCTGCGAGCGTCAAACCAGAGGAGGACTGCTAGCATGGTTTCACCCAAAACGTTTCTTGGTTAAAGCATTTCTTCAAACAGTTAGGATGCAAACTAGAGGAGGACTGCTGGCTTGGTTTCACCCAAAATGTTTCTTGGTTGAAGCATTTCTTCAAACAATTAGGATGCAAATTTTGATACAAAAACAATTTAAGACTGAACAAAATTTTAAGTACTTTTTCTTCCTTATGATATTTGGATACAAACTATAAAAAGAATAGAGAAGCTAGCAGTAGATTTTCATAGCAAGATTTAAAGCATTTAAAAGAATAAATTACTAACAGAATATAATTAGAATTCAAAATTCATGAGACTATATATTTTCTAATTTATGAAAAAAATAAAATAAAAGAAATAAAATGATTATATTAACTTCAAGTATTGATTAACAAGTAAATGAATAGATGGTTGATAAACGAATTAGTGCATCACCCCACATTCATCTAGAAATGTGAAGGAGCAGTCAGCCATGATCTTCCAGTCGAGGAGATTTTCAGGGCATGCTTCATCCACTGTGGGACTCATCAAATTAACCGTATAGATCATTTAAATGTGGCCCACTTATACAAACCATATAGATTTTCAGGGCATGCTTCATATCTTGTGTTGTGGCCATCGTAAAAATCTTTTTTCCAAGTAGTAGATGCCAGCAAAGCAGGGAAAAGAAGAGAATGATAAAACATAAGAGATAAACATCGTCATCATAGCCTTTCTCCCATCGATTTGGGGCTGCCTTTTAACTGGTATATACAAAATCCACAGAAATAACTCCAATCAACAAAACAAAAAACCATGGAGCTTAAATCCAAACATCACACTAAAACCCACAATGCAAACCCTAAAATATCCATCAAAAGCAAAATCCAAACCAAAAAACCTCAGATTTGAAAGTCCAAACCCAAAATCCAATAAAAAAGCTACAAAAGAATAAAATCATCAATAAGGACCTGAAATACACCTACCTGGGAGAATGCAGGTTAGTTGGAGGCCCAGATCTGGAATCCCTCCGCGAGATTTCAAAATCCTATAAATCGCTCCAACGAATCTACTGGAAAACCTTAACAGAGAGAGGGGTGGTTGGAAATAGAGAGAGAGAGAGAGAGAGAGAGGGAAGGATTCAGGGGTGCACAAAGAGAGAGAGGGAGGAAAGTGATTCGGGCATAGAGAGAGAGAAGGAATCGGGGGGGGGGGGGGGGGGGGGGGGGGAAGCGGAGAGAGAGAGAGAGAGAGAGAGAGAGAGAGAGTGACGTTATATCCTAGGGTTTTAGTTGGGGGGATTTGCTGGCGAGATGTTTTAACCCGTGCCGACTATTGATACCCTAAACCATTAATAAATGATTTCTAGGGCACTCGTCTACCACATGCGCCAGAGATGTGCCTATACGCTGGCGCTGCATGTTGGCCGCCAGAAAAAAAGTGCCCGCAAAAGACATTTTTCTTGTAGTGAATCACTCTCTACTATATATCATACAATATATGTGATGAATTTGGGTTGGAATATGTAATATTCATCACTCAACACTACCAGGGTTGACATCTATGTAGAAACGAATACTCTGGCTAGCCGGTCGTTTGTTCTTAGGAGGCATCGCAAAGATGATAGAGAGATCCGAATGACGAAGTAAGAGTACTGAAGCGAGAACAATCTAGTCGTTTCCATAGACGACGTCAATCTGTTAATGTAAAAAATTGGGTAACAGATGTTGATCAAGGACCAACTTTAGATCTTCGTCGCTCGATGAGGTTGGTGGAGATGAATGATGCTGATTGCAGGACCTGAGATCATAAAGAGAAGATCGTGAGGAGGTGCTGGTCGTGTCGGTAGAGGACACTTTGATGCTTAAGTTAGTAAGAGTGATTGAGCGTAAGAGCTTTGGAGTATATTGTGTAATGCATGTGATTGTGTACCTGGAGGTGATGCAGAGGTCTCCTTTTATAAGTGATGACCCACAGTCGATGGCGGTGGATCCGTAGATCCTGTTTAGGAAACGTCTTTGTATTAGAGACCCTCTAGGATACGTTTTCTGATTGGGAGAGATTGTGTTTATCACATCTAGATCCCGGCGTGATCGTTATCTCCGTATAGATGTGCTCAGTTCCTAGGACGTCTGGCATCCTCAGTTGAACTGTTAGTTCCATTGTCACGCCCCGAAATCCGGACTCAGAGTGTGCACCCTCCGGCCCAGTTTACGGGGTATAACTGGTGCACTAAGTGCATTTATAACGTTAAACAACTTTAAGAGGCATAAAATGATGAAATACTAAGTTATCATTTATTCATGAAGTATTCAACTATAAACCAAGTCCACCCATTTGGGACTTTATTAAATGTCTACTAATTATTGAAAATAATAAAATAAAAGAAACTAGTCTAAACGTCTTGGTTCAGGGCCGCCACTTCTTCCTCGGTTAAATTAGGCCAATAGTCCTGCGGTTCCTCTAGTGGTCCCATCTCATTATCAGGGGCATTCTCTGAAGGTTCAACGTCCACATCATCTGTATATTTTTAATCCACAACGTCAGCTGGAAAGCCCAGTGAGTAACCCAATACGGTTCACATGCATTTCAATTAAACAGGATAAACACATGCCATCAAATATAGGTAACATATAATTAATGCAATAATGAATGAAATGATGCATCAAGTGGGCATATATTCAGTCTTCCACTTGCTTCGATTGGATCCCATCAATCGGCTCCCCCTTCCTTGTAGGGCGGACTTCCACATATTAGTGGGCTTCCAGGATGGTCTCTGGGTAACCGGGTACTTAAGTACCTACCGGTCTTCCAGAGTCGAACTCCAGGCACAATAATTCATAATGCATGCAATAATTTACAGCCATACAATAATTCACGTCCGTACATTTCATCTCTCATTTTGAGAGGCAATCTTTCATGACATTTATAAATAGAAATTATTTAAATAATATTTAAACAAGCACAAATTAATCAATATCACATATTGCATCCATCACACAACTTACTTAATTAAAATGACTAGGAAACGTGTTGGGATGTACTCACCTGTTGATAGTGGCGATTACTTTGTTAATTGTGTCACGTCCTGAGTAGAATCGGTCCTGAATCTACAATAAATGTAATTTATATTTATAAACCACCAATTTAACCTTAATATACTTATTTTCAATTTGGATTATACTTTATTGAGTTTTGGTTCCTTAATGGACGGTCCAGATTTGATTATTGTGACCCACGTTTCCAAAAGGAATGGCCCCTTTTTCTATTTTTCTGATGGTACGGCCCACTTGACTGGTGGGTCATCCTATACTTGGTCACAAGTTCCCCAATGGTACACTACCAAATATGATTGATTATATTTTGCAAGGATTTTGTCGTAGGATATCCTAAAATGGTCCATTTATGATAATCCATACCGTGCCTCCCCACTATTTCACTTGGCATGGCCCACCTGGAACTCTGATTGGGCTGATTTTTTGTCACAAGACTAATAATTCATTACTCCAGAGATTGGGTGAATCGGATTTTTCAAAAACTACACAGTGGGGCCCACAAGCTCCTAACCAGTGGACAGGTGTTGTCCCCACTGTTTATCTTGGTATGGCCCACTGGAATATCCTGTACGGGCCATTTTTGGTCCTTAACTAGAAAACTTATTTATTAAGATATTGGACGGATTAGATTTCTTAAAATGTCATCAAATGGGTCCCAAAAGTGGACAGCAATCCAAAATCGGACTGCCTCAACCATGTGTGTTGTTATCATTAATATTTTAAGTGGTGTGGGCCACCTGAGATTCAGATTTATCTGATTTTTGGAACCAAGCTGTAAAACGTTATACTAAAACATATGGTCGGCTTGGATCTACTGATTTCATCTCAGTGGGGTCCATGAGTGGACCGATGTCCACACCCAGAATTTCTACCTTTTTAAATTTCATTTTTATTTTATAAGTTTTCACCATTAGTTTGTTTCAGATGGTGTGGCCCATTCGGACCTCAGTTTGGGTCCAAATTCGAACCCCCATCCTAAAATGAAATAGGGAAATAAATGGGCGGAGTGGATGTACAAAATACATCAAGGTGGGTCCCATAAGTGGGGCCCCCACGTCACCCTGTCAAAAGTCCAACGCGGGACGTTCCAGCGTCTCTGACGTTGGACGTCCAGCCACTTTTTCCTTTTTCTTTTTCTTTTTTTTCTTTTATTATTATTATTATTATTATTATTATTATTATTATTATAACTATTAAAAAGTGTATGTGGGGTCTACGAGAGATCTGGTCCGACCATTGGGTCGGCCACCTCATTGTGGCCCAATAATGGTTTGGAATAGAATAATTTATCAGAATTAATTTACTAATTAAATAAAATAATAACAAAACAAATTTTAAAGGCTATCATTCATTCAATTGATGTGGCCCATCTGAAGGTCCATTCGATCTGAATTTTGTGGCCCATGTACATTTTGGCCATATGGTCATTATGACCCATCCAGATCGATTCCTGGCCCACCCAAATGGTCCCCATCAATCGTGATCACCTATTCAAGGGTTAAGATAAAGATAAGGTCCCTAGATCCGTACAATGAACGGACGGACGATCCGACCCGTTCATTGGCTGGATCTGGCCTACTTAAATAAAATAAAAAGAACACCTACTTGATCTAGCCGCAAGATCCCTCTATTCCTCCTTCCTTCTCTCCTTTCCTTTCCTTTCTTTTACGATGGATGAAAACCACGTTCTTTCTCTTTTTAAAGAGACGTTTGCGGATAAGATGGGTTGGTTGAGATAAGATAAGATAAATTTTGAATTTCAAAATTCGTATTTAAAGCAAAAAAAGAAAATTAAATTTTTGTTAGTGATAGGACTCGATACCTGGTCTTCCCTCTCGCTTAAGAGGGCTTTAACCAATCAGTCCATGCTTTTCTTTTCTTTATCATCTTAAATTTATTTAGCTAAACCCATTTTTGCTCCTAAAAGAAAATTTTTCCTACCGAAATTTTAGGGTCGTTACATCCATGTTCGTCACCTGAGGCCGAAGCTAAGGCAATGACGTTGAGGTCTTAGTCTTGCTTAGGCTAAGGCCTGAGGCGATTCCGTTGAGGTCTTATTCTTGTTGAGGCTGAGGTTGAGGTCTTAGTTTTGTTGAGGCCGAGGCCGAGGCCTTAGGGCCATGTTCGTTATCTGAGGCTGAAGCCAAGTCCTTAGGACTTCGTAAATTACTTGAGGCCGATGGCAAGGCTTCAAGACTGCATCCGTTATCTGAGGCCGAACTTGAGACCCCGTAACTATATTCGTGACTCTATGTTGAATATAAGTAATTCATCTTGACAAACTTAAACCCTTCTATAACACGTGTGATGACCTGGTATTAGTGGACCATATATGGACAGCTGCACTTACTCTGCCAGGATCGGATTTACCCGTAACAAGTATGAATCATGCCACCCTTCCAGAGTTTCAAAAGTTGTCTCAAAATTATTATTTTGTTTTTCTAAAATTTTACTTAGAAGATGTAGGGAAGGAATGGGTCTCCGTACCTCCTTCCGCTGCCATGATACGCAGTCTAGAGTTCGTTTTATGTAAGTCGCATCTAACGTTCACCTGTCATGTGTCCCCCCCATTGGACCCACATACAGAATATCCTGATAGCTGGAACCGTCCATCTCCTAGGTAATAATATAGACGGGCTATGTTCCAATATTTATGTTGAAAGAATGATCTTGAAGACTGATATGTGGAGTTGAACGTCGACTTTGTTTTCAATGGTCCATATTCGTCTGTACCCAAGCTAGATAGTAGAATCATCCGTTCATGATCGGCGAGAAAATGGGTGGTTTCTGTCAACTTGAATGCGAATCAGATGGGGCGATCCGTATTAGATTAAGGTGAATCGCGACTGACGCTAAAAGAAACTCCAAAATCCAAAACTATATTGACCCTCCATACTCGAGAGCCCATCCCTTCATGATGGAAGGCAACAAACCATACATGCGGAGAGTGTGGCAACTATGGAAATGAATTTTGTTTGTTGGCTAGTCTCAAGTCTCAGGTCATCAATGCAATAATGGGCAAGGCTTCTTTTTTCAACCACCCCACTGCTATCGTCTCCAGCTCTATTAGCTGTTCGATAGAGACATATCCCGTCATTGGAAACATCGGGGTTTCCAGCCTGCATGTCTTCCTGACAAGGCCTTGGAGGCATGAAAGTGGAAATCTAAGTAATCCATATGGTTGGACGACCATGGGGTACAATCTAAGCCAGCCATACAGTTAAACATCCATGACGTTCAATCTAAATCCTCTAAATGGTGGATTTAACCCCATCCATATGCTTATCATCAATGGTATGTTACCCAAACCATCTAAACCGACAATCTAAAGACATTCATATGGTGGCACATCCACAATATGTGATCTACACCATCCAAATGGTGAATTTAAGTCATCCATGTGGTATATCATCTACTATATGCTATCTAAATCATCCAAATTGTACGTCGATCTAAGCCACCAATGTGATGAAGGATCTCTGTCAAGTGAACTAAAACATCCAAAATGGAGGATCTAAGCCATCCATTTGGTGGATCATTTATGGAAAAATGATGAATCCAAGTCACTCATATGGGGTCCAATCACAACAAGCAAATCCATATAGTGGGCCATCCATGATATGCTATCTAAGCCATCCAAATGGTCAATCTAAGCTGTCCATGGAGTGAGCTATCTACAAATAAGATTTAAAGCACGCGATTTAAATTACAAATAGGATGGCTTAGATTCACCATTTGAATGGTTTAAATTACATGCAATGCATAATTTACCACATGAATATTTTAGATTGTCCATTTGGATGGTTTAGATTGCATTCCATGGATGGTCCACCATATGGATATTTTAGATCTACTCTTTAGATGTTTTAAATAGCCCCTGTGGATGACCCACCACATAAATTGGTAACATTGGTCATTTGAATGGTTTAAATCTTATCTCTAGATCACCTTCCATAAAGGTTTAGAACTGCCATTTGAATGGTCTATATTGCATGACGTGGATGGCCTGTCATAGAGATGGCTTAGATTTACTTTTTCATTGATTTAAATAAGATTTGTGTATGACCCACCATATGGTTGGCCTAGATTCACCATTTGGATTGTGTGTAACACATGTTGTTGATGGCTCATTCCATAAATGGCTTAGATAACTCACTTGGATGGTTTAGATCACACATCTTGAATTATTCACCATATGGATGGGTTAGATCCACATTTTGAATGGTTTAGATCACACATTGTGGATTATTCACCATATGGATGGGTTAGATCCACATTTCGGATGGTTTAGATCAAATATTGTGGATGACCCATCATATGGATGGCTTAGATTTACCATTTGGATTTTTAAGATCACAAGCTATGGATGACCCACCATATGGATTGCAAATCTACTATTTGGACGGTTAAAATCAAATGCTTTGGATGGCCCACTATTGCATTGTATAGTCTAGGTCATTTGCCCGTGGTGGGGCCCACATTACAAGTGGTTGAGATCTTACCCAATCATATAACACTTTTGTGGTGGGGCCAACATTACAAGTGGTTGAGATCTTACCCAACATACAAATGGGAATTTACTCATCTCTACAAATAAGGGGCAAACATGCCATTTTATTTGGTCAACGATTAAATTAAATTTAGGGACAATGCTATACAGACACTTACATTTTGATTTGATTGAATGTTAAAAAAAAAAAAAAGCCTGCTTTTAAACTCTTTCCTAAAACCTATCTAAAGTTTTTGAACTTGGACTAACCCGTCGTAACAAAATTCCATCCATTATCTTTCAAAAAGACAATTTTGTGCTTTTCTAACCTTAGGTCCCTACACAACAGCAGCGGAATCACTCCATTCCTGAACTATGTCGTGGGCCTACAATGATATTGTCCATCCTTCATTGATCATGATTTCAGGGCATGATACAAAAATTGAAAAAGATTGAAATCTCACGTGGACCCCACAAGAGGTAACCATGGTAATTAAAACCTACAGTTAAAAAAATACTAGGGATCATTTTCTATGGTGTGGTCTAGTTGAGATTTGGATATGCCTCATATTTGGTCCCATACTCTATAATGACCTAAAAAATGGATGGATAGCGTGGATGTAACACATATGTCATGGTAGGTTCACAACTATTGAAGCTCCAATGTGGAAGGTGGTGTTGGGACCCTTTCCTGAAAAAATCCTTTGGCAGCAAGTTCCTATGCTGGAAACTTAGTTAGGGCCCACTGTAATGTTTGTGATAAATCCACCCAATCCATCGATTTTGTAGCTTATTTTAGAATATTCGACAAAAAATAATTCGAATCCAAAACTCAAGTGGGCCACACAAGAGGAAATGACGGGGATTAAGCAACCACTATTGAAACAATCATATGTTCACAAAAGTTTTGTATCAGCTAATTTTTTGCTTTTTCAGTTCATCCCAGTGAGAATGACCTTATAAACAATTTGGATGTCTGTGTAAACATGAAGGTGGAGCTCACGAAGGTTTCATAGTGGGAATTTCTTTCCTCAGTTTTTCCTCTATTGTGGCCCACTTGCCTCTTGGATTCAACTTAGTTTTGGTTTAATGTCCTAAAATAATATCGAAAAATGGAAGGACAAGGTGGATTTATAGTAAACATCACGATGAGCCCCACCTAGGTTCCCATCCTGCCAAAGGCTTTCCCTGGAAATACGTGTTTGTGTTGGGACGCAGATTTGCTACTAACAGCATGGTAACTATATTCTCTACGGAAATGATGTCACCAAGTTCTGTGGGCCTCACCATGATGTATGTGTTGTATCTACACCGTCCATCCATTTAGAGAGATCATTTTAGGGCATTAATCAAAGAATGAGGCAGATCTAAAGCTCAACTGGAACCCCCACATAAACACAATGGGGATTGAACACTATTAAAAATTTCTTGGTGGCCAGAGGAGTTTTCAATCAAGCTGATATTTGGTTCTCTCCCTCTCTATCTACATGTCTGTGTTAGCTTATGAACAGGCTGGATTTCAACGGTGGGCATCACTATCCCCACTTATTTCTGTGGTGGGATCTACTTGTATTTTGGATCTACCTCATTCTTTGGATCATGCCCAGAATGATCTCTCCAAATGGATGGGCGGCGTGGATACAATACATACATCATGGTCGGGCCTGTAGAACATGGCGACGTCACTTTAGTAGTGAATATGGCTATTGTACCCAATAGTAGCTAATACGTATCCTGCTGTTGGAGTCACTACCACACGTCATGGGGTAGCCCTGGGAAGTTTCAATGGTGGGAGTCATTATATCCCTACTTAAGCTTCATATCTGCTGCATTTTTTTGTTCATATGGTAAAATGATCTAGCAAAATGGATGGACGGCATGGATGTACACCAAGGGGGTCCACAATGCCCAGCACATCACAAATGACCAGGGGCACGAATTAGGTGTTACCCCGGGAACAGCTTGGTGGGTGTTACCCCTACCGAATGGCCTACATGGATGATATTTTGTATATCCACTCCGTCCATCCGTTTCTACAGCTCATTTTAGAATGAGGCTCCAAACATTACGCAGATCCAAATCTCAAGTGGACCATACCACTAGAAACAGTGTGATTGAGTGCTTCACCATTAAAAATTCTAAAGAGCCCATCGTAAGGTTTTGATAATATTTATTTACAATCCAAGCTCTTGATAATGTCAATATTGTCTTGATGAAGGGAATATATAAATTTCAGATTGATCCAAAACTTTTGTAGCCCACACAACGTTTGTAATAGTTATTCATCACTGTTTCTAATGGTATGGTCTACCTGAGATTTGGATCTTTTTAGGGTTTTGGATCACATCCTAAAATGATATGAAAAATCATATAGACAGTGAGTAACACCCACTAAGCTGTTCCCGGGTAACATCTAATTCGCGCCCAATCACCAGTGGGATGTTAGCAACGGGCGCGTTTTTTCAGAGGGGTTTTTTTTTTAGGGATAGTATTGTCTTTTTAAAATATAGTATTAAATACACAACGGTGTTAGACCGCGCGCAGTTTTTTGGCTAACGGCTGATAAGTTTACAAAAGGGTTTAAAAGCCAGCTCCTTTTTGGGAATTCAACCTAAATTTAGGCATCTGTACGGCATTATCCCTTAAATTTAAGGGCCAACTGTCTCTTTAAGCATAAGATATTTTTATAGTATCTTATACCCATACATGAAAAATAGAAAGATAATTGGACAATAATGAGAATGAAGGAATTATTTTACATATAGCAAAAAGAGTGTCGTATGCATGAAAAACTGAAGAAAAAAACTTCACCCCACTAATGTCACACCACTACCATCAATACCAGAAAGCATGCGTAGGTTTCGTACGCACTTTACATGTGTCCAAACCTGATTTAAAATATTAGTTGTGTGGGGCCACCATGATGTGTATGTGGAATAAAAAACCTGGATCCGTTGCCGGGATCCTCTCCCCCAGTCACCTCCATTCTTTTACTTTCATTAGGGGGACAAATGATCAGATACAGTGGCTGTTTAATGAGTTATGATACAGCCATTTTTTACCCGCTAGCGAGTCACATACCTATCCGTACAAAAGGTGGCTGCTCGATGATGGTAACCTGATTTGGGAATCAGGCCGATCCAAACATATAGGGACGATGTCAGTATGAATTGTGTATGACATTGTGTACCGACGTGGCCCACCCAATCAGTGGATTGGGTTCATCCTGGTGTGGCCCATCTTTTGCAAATATGATGTATTGGCAGGGGGAAATGGCTGTATTTGATCATCTCTCTTTATTAGGGGCTTGCAATGTAAACCAAAATGGACAATTCATGCATTAGCCAATCACAGTAGTTTGGCGGGCCTTTATAAATATCACCACTCCAGTCACATAGAAAAAGTAGACTACACCGCCTGAAAATGGGTACAGGAGCGGTAGTGTTACTAGTAGCGGTTGTATGGGCTGCTGCTGCTGGAGGGGTATTGTTGGCGATGGAGGATGAGAAGGCTGCCTTCAACTACGGGGGTGCTCTAGAGAAAGCCATCTTGTTCTTTGAAGGGCAACGCTCTGGAAAATTGCCTTACAATCAACGAGTCAAATGGAGGGGTGACTCTGGACTCTCAGATGGCATGCTAGACCAGGTATAGATGTGTGTGTGTGTGTGTGTGTGTGTGAGAGAGAGAGAGAGAGAGAGAGAGAGAGAGAGAGAGAGTTCTGTATGTCTTTGTGACTGAGTAGGTGTTATTTTGGGCCTTTTGGCAGGTGAAACTGGTGGGTGGTTACTACGACGCCGGCGACAACATCAAGTTTGGATGGCCCATGTCTTTTAGCATCACGTTATTGAGTTGGGCTTCTGTTGAATTCAAGTCGCAAATATCTTCAGCCAACCAGCTGGGCTACCTTCTTTCTGCCATCCGTTGGGGAACCGATTTCTTAATGCAAGTTCACACCTCCCCCACCACACTCTACACTCAGGTTACTATTTCCCCCGTTTTATTTGTAAGCTGTAACCAATGCATCCTTTGACAAGGATATTGTCCCCAACATATCGTCGACCTAACCATATCTCTCCCATTTAGTTGTACCACTATCATATCACATGATTATTTAGGATTAATCTGGGATTAGTTAGGGAATTTCTGCCATTCAAGTGTAGACCATTATGGGGTCCTAATGAGATAAAATAAATATCGCGTAGAGTGAGATAAAATAAATATCTCTTAGAGAGAGAGAGAGAGAGAGAGAGAGAGAGCCACCTGCATTTGATTGATTGTATACGTATTTACACCTAACGGGGGACAAGCATCTAATCCCTCACCTCTCTAAATAACCATGGAGCTCCATCCATATACACGTATATACAAGGAGATGCTCATGACAAGTGCATCAGGGCATCCACAAATCCCAAGCCAAAAGACCTCAGAAAAAGAAAGCCATTTCTTTTTTTTCTTTGTTTTCACCCACACTCCAGATGGGAACTCAAACCCATGACCTCAAATGTTGAAACAAACTCGTCTACCACTGAGCTATACCCAAATGCTACGACAAAGCTGCCCTTCATTTCTTTCGATTTTTCCGCCCTGTTCCAACTTGCCCAATGCACTGGATTAGCTTGATGTTTTAGATGATGGCGGATGCTCCAAACTGATTTTAGACTGAATTTTCATTTTAAATGTCTTCCAAATCAGCCGGTCTGCTTCCTCTGTTAATAGTCAAAATTCCCCGACCATGGTTGAGAACATCTTCCCCTGTGGCTCTGTTCAGCTCTCTCCAGTAGATCAGTCCATTTGCAGCTATGGCATCCCTGACACAGAGCTAATCCTTCAGACGTTGCTGGTCCCTGATCTAGCTCCTAACCAGGCCGAAATCAGTCCAGTCTTCTGACCAGAAATCTATCCCACCTTTACACAATAACTATCGTGAATTTTCCATCATTCTGTTAATTAACAGCTGCGAGTTTTTGCACTGTTTAGTGCTTACCATGGTGACCGTATAATGATCATTATGACTTAATATTATATTTTCCCACATGAAAGTGGCCCGTAGACTATTCGCCATGATCATATTCCAAATCATTTTTAATCTTTATACACATCACCGTGTCACTGGGACTTCAAATTCCCAAAGGAACAATGCTCCAAAGCTGGACCTATAAAAGGAAAGAAGTCATTGCCACATCATGCATGAATCTGAACTACAGATCGACTATTCCATTGGATCCAATTGCTTGCATCCGAATTTTGAAATCGAAATGACCCCTAGAAACCTCTGTACGTAGAAGGTTTCTCCTCTGCCATTCAAACACTCACAACCCTACGAATCTCAAAAGCTTAGAGAAAAAAAAAAAATCTCTTCTTAGCAAGGGAGCCCCAAATGTTCAAAAATCAGAGTTTGCAAGTATGAAGATCAAAAGAGAAGAGCCAGCTATAAGAGAAGCCCCGAGGTGAGGTAGTAGTATTAGTTTCCATCTAATTCATTCATCTCTTTTTACTTTTTAGTATACTTCATTTTTTTTTTAAAAAGAAGCCGGATCCACTACAGGCTTTTGTAGGTTATCCAGGATGAAATTTCTACGACATTCTTGTAATGGTTCAAAGAATCTTCACACCAATTCCAAGCCGAATTGGACAAAGTTAAGGTGACATCAGACCAATGCAAAACTTCCCCCTCCTGGAATGATCCCCATCTAGGGTAATTTTTTTCCGGCACACCTATCATGGCCGGAGGAAGCTTCACACCAGTTTAGAGTCGAATGTAAAGCTCAGATCAGACTACTTCACCCCTCCCGAGCCTGATTAGGGTGAACTCGGTTTCAGTGCCTCAAACAGGCTCAATTCAGGCTGAATTTTCTTTAACACACTTTCATGGTCCGAAAAAGCTCCATACCTTACATTAATCCACTTCTCCTTCCCGAGCTCGATTAGGGTGAGAACTTGGTTTCGGCGCCTCAAACGGTCCCCATCTAGGCTGAAATTTCTCCGGTAAGCCTATCATGGTTCTAGGAAGCTCCACACCAGTTTGGAGCTGAATCAGGCTAAGGTCATATCATACTACTTCACCCCTCCCAAGCTCGATTGGGATGAACTCATTTTTGGCACCACAAACAGGCCCCATTTAGGCCAAAATTTCTCTGGCACGATTGTCATGATCCGTGGAAGCTCCACACCAGTTTCGAGCCTAATTCGATCAGGTCGCATTAGACCATTTCGCCCCCCTCCAAGCTCGATTATGGTAAACTTGGTTTCAACGGTTCAAACGGCCCCTATCCAGGCCAAAATACCTCTGGGACGCCTATCACGATCCAAAAAAAGCTCCACAGAATTTTTGAACTGAATTAGACCAAGTTAAGGTTACATTAGACCATTTCACCCCTCTCAAAGCCGATTAGGGTAAGGTCCCATCCAGGCTGGAATTTCTCCGGCAACACCTGACATGGTTCAAGAAAGTTACACACCAATTTTAAGCTAAATCCATAAGACCACTTCAATTCAGCCGAGCCCAGGTGAAATCGGTTTCGACGCCTCAAACGGCCCCAACGTGATGTATGTGTTTTATCCACTCAGGTGAAATCGGTTTTGATGCCTCAAACGGGCCCCAACGTGATGTATGTGTTTTATCCACTCTGTCCATCCATTTTTATATATCATTTTAGGTCATGAGCCCAAAAATGAGGCATATCCAAATATCGCATAGACCATACCACAGAAAATAGTGGTAATTGAACGTCAACCATTAAAAACTTTTTAGGGGCCATGAATATTTTGGATGAAGCTGATATTTGTGTTTCCCCTTCATCCAGATTTGTGTGACTTAATCAACAGGTTAGATGGCAAATAAACATTATAGTGGGCTCTGGGAAGTTTTTAATAGCAGGCATTCAATCGCCACTAATTGCTTGTGGCGTGGACCACTTGATATTTGGATATGCATCAATTTTGAGGTCGTATCCTAAAATGATTTGTAAAACAGTCCGGATCCTCTGTTGGCTCCAAGCAGAGAAACCCTGCTTGGACGGCGTGGATAAAGCACATACATGATGATGGGGCTCGCGGAGCTAGGCATTCCGTGAGCAAATTAGATGTTAATTACCCTGGTAATTACATCTTAGTGGGTGTTACCCTTATTGTGTGGGCCCACCTTGATGATATATCCACGCCGTCCATCCATTTTCCAACTCATTTTATAACGTGATACCAAAACTTAAGCAGATCCAAATCTCAGGTTGACCACAACTTTGGAAACAGTGGTGAATGACCATTAAAAGCTTCTTGTGGGCAGTAATAGTTTTGGATCAAGATGATCTTTATATTTTCCTTTCATATCAACGGGTTGGATAGAAAGGAAACATTTCAGTGGGCATTACTGTGGGCCCCAGCAAGTTTTTTATTGTGGGCGTTCAATCTCCACTGTTTCCTATGGTATGGTCCACCTGAGATTTGGATTTGCTTTTGGATCATTCCCTAAAATGACCTGGCAAAATAGATGGACGGCGTGGATAAAACACATATCATGGTGGGCCCACCTAGAACCATCCAGCAGCTACTGGCTAATGGCAGCCTTAGTAGGCATTTCGCGTCCATAGGGGGCGTGGTTTGGGCGGATCCCTAACTGTGGGGCCCATTGTGATGTATGTGACATACATCCACACTGTCCATCCATTTAGACAACTCATTTTATATGATTCCAAAAATGATGCAGATCCAAATCTTAGGTAGACCATACCACATGAAACAGTCATGATGGAATTCCCACCTTTCATGAAGTGTCATGATGGTATTCCCACCTTTCAAAACTTCATGGGACCCACCAGAATTTTTATTTGCCATCCAACCTGTTGATAATGTCACAAAGACCTGACTGAAGAGATCACATAAGTTTTAACTTAATCCAAAACTTTTGTGGCCCACAACAATCCTTTAATGGTCATTAACCACTGTTTCCAATGGTGTGGTCCACCTGAGATTTGGATCCGTTTAAGTTCTGGGATCACAGCCTAAAATGAGCTAAAAACCGGACAGACGGTGTTGATATACAAAAAATTCATCAAGATGGCCTCCAAATGGTGAGGGTCACACCCACTACTAGTGTGTTACTTGCGTAACACCTGATCCACTCCTTGTTACCGCTTGCATGACTTGTCATGCCATTGGGTTTAACGTACGTAGGGCACACCATTTTTATCGTGACGATCTGTTCTGTCCATTCAACTGTAGAAATTAAATTATGACATACCTTAAAAAAATGAGGCAGATTAAATGATCAAGTGGACCCTACTGGCCAGATTTCTTTTAATGGTCTAGAGATTATCCACTGTTGAGACTTCCTATGGCCCACCTACTACTCAGTTCCGCCTCATGTTTCAGCCTATGAAAAGAAAGGACACAAGCAAACGGATGAGCGCTGTCGATCATTGAAGTTATAATGGTGGCCCCTACTTCATGCTTCTAGACGCCCACCCATTTCTAAGGGCATAGTTGTAATAACGAAATTGAACAGGTGCAATTGCGAGCCTCAAGTGACACTCCCAATCGAGAGTTGTGAGTTGTTCCCTTTAGCGTGACAAGAACGTATTAGTATTTTCTAATCCGAATCCTCTGCTCGTCACAAAAAGGAAAATTCTATTTGGCCCAAGTTAATTAGTTCACAGCAGCACTGGCTGTATTTAATGCACTAGTACTGACAATGTCATTTCTGAGGTGGACCAATCAGCTCGGTGCCAAACAAAGTTTTCCGTTTGGTCCGAGCAAAGGATCGGGACTAAGTCTCTTTGCAAAATAAAGCCATCCTAGAAACTGGCCACTTCCAACAATAAAAATATTACCTAGCCCTGTGTGGATGAGAGGGTTTGTATGTACCCTGGGGACCTCGAAGCGTTATCTTGTTAGGAGACAAAGCTGATGATCTAGTTAGGTGCTCTAAGAGGCCTGGATACCTCGGTCATAATAAATAAATAAAAATAAATGTACTTAATGGATTCTTTCTCTTTCTAAAAATAAACATGTTCGAAAATTAAGGGAATCAACAACTGTTGTAAAAATAGGTAGTGTGCCCGGTAGATTTTATGCTTTGGAAAGCCTATGTAAACCATATTTCTTGATAATGTTTATCTTGACTATTGATATTGACGATCTTATTCGCAGATGATGACCACAAGTCTTATGTGGACAAGTTATTAATATCATAATTAATATGTGGGTTTACCTTAAATGCATATAAGAACACGAGTTAAAAGGAGAGGGTTTCTTTATTGTCCTTGGTGTTAGAGTTGTGTCCTGGAAAATTATTGTGAACCTTATCCACTAGTATTGTAGTTATGATATCGACGATCTTAGCCATAAATTATGATGACTATAGATCCTAGGTGGACATGTGATTATGTCAAAGTTAATATACATGAGTGCTTTGAAATATACATGAATATGGGTTAAAGGAGAATGACTCCTTTAGTTGTCATTGGGAACTTGAAATTGAACATAATGTCACTAGCCTAGGGAGAATTATGTGTGATGAATTTTAATACCTTGTTGTACTAAGATCACCCAGCAGGTTGTAGGAAATCTATAGTGGTTGTCATTATTATGATGATGGATGTTGTCATCCTATATATGGAGATTGATGACGAGCTAGGATGGAAGGACTTCTTTGTCACGCATGAAGATGAGTCAGTGTGCCTTTTCATTACCCCACATAGAAGTGTAAATATGCCATGGATACAGGCTCTTATCAGTGGACCTATTCGACACTTGCATCAATAGAGTGAGATCAAGTTTTTAGACCAACAAGCACATTTACCTAGACTATAAACTTGAGGATGCACTAGATCTGATTAATCTTACACAAATCAAGGTCTTGATTATATGTGCTTAGGCTCATTTTACGTGGTCATTATGTGACCAATAAAAGTGGGTGTTACTGGGCATAATGCTCGTTGAGACTCATATGCTCTAATTAGGGATTCACTGGTTTTCTAGAGACTTTTTGCTTCGATCTAAGAGATTAGATGATTCTTGAGTGGTTTTTCTGTTGGGCCTGACACTCAATAGGTTTTAAAATCTCTATAAGTATTTTTAACTGTTAAACTTTTGTTTTGACTGTTAAGAATGATTTTTATCATGCTTGATGATAATATAACGGTTCAGATCTGGGGGTCCACCACTTGATCTTCATAGGTATTGGGTCTTTGGTGGATAGCCATGAAAATGGTGGAATTAGATCAATTATAGATGTATGGGATAAGGTAAGATCATGAGATTCTAACGCAGTGGGACATATGAAAGATTGTAGGGGGGTAGAGTATCATAACCGACGTCTCTTTGAAATCCTAGCTTCCATCTTATAAATAGATCCGATCTCACAAAGAGAGAGAGAGAGAGAGAGAGAGAGAGAGAGAGAGAGAGAGAGAGAGAGAGAGAGAGAGAGAGAGAGAGAGAGAGAGAGAGAGAGAGAGAGAGAACATCCTCACACGTGTGGGGTTCACGTACAGAGAGAGCATCCTCCCTCCATCACACATGTGGGGTTCACGTACTGAATGACGTGTATTTTCCTTGGCCTTGACTAAGGATTGACATGTTTAGCTCTTAACTCTTTTCCATGTCGAATAGATCCGAGAGAAACTTGTTATGTTGGAAGACCAACGTTAACAAAAATCAACAAGTTCTTCGATAGTCCTTGATTAGGTAAATCCTAGCCCCATGATTTATGCTTTTTTCTTCTTCTAGAAATTAAAAATATGAGAATTGGGATCTAAAGGGCTGTAGAAACTAAGATGCTAGTTTTTAAAACTTTTAATATTCCATTGCAACACTTGAAAACTTAAGTCTAGGCATAATGACCAATAGTCAAGGGAGAATGGAATTCCATGAAACTTAATACCTAGTGTTGGTGAATATTAGGGTTCGATGTGCAACGAAAAGTAAACCTTTCAATAAATCCAATCTGATAATTTTATAGGAATTTTTGTGTGTGATAATCTTTGATTCCATAAAACATCAAATTATAAGAATGATCTAAATCATACCTGCACGTGATAAATTGTGTAGATGAATTTCCACGATGTAAATTCCAATGCCGATCCTTTAACCAAAGGAGTTTCTCCCAACGTATTGTAGACGAAGGAGCCGAGAGAACCAACGTTTATCCCTCCGTTAAGGGTCAAGGATGACCGAAACCGTCCACAAAGGTGGACTACACATGCACACATGTGATGGAGATCAAAAGAAGGTGAGAAGAATGGATGATAACACACTCTATCTCTCTTCTCTTTCTCCATAAAGTGATGTCCCGAGGGGGTGTTCGAGTTCTCTCTCTCTCTCTCTCTCTCTCTCTCTCTCTCTCTCTTTGATTTTTCCTCATCCAAAAAAGGATCTTAAGGAGTTTGAGTTTTAAGAAGACACCTAAGTATGATGCTCCACCATCCTATGAACTTAGGTAATAACTTACTATAAAGAACGTTAGTCAATCCGCCTCATACATGCATACATGCACATACTTATGATCTAAACCTTCTACTATTCGGGCCATCTATCACATATCCAAATCTCATGTCGCTTAAGTAGTATACTACCATATATTGGCCATAAAATCATCATTAAGTGCAATAAAATAAGTTTTAATGGTTAAAATCAATGGTTGAAAACATTTATAAAGTTGATTAAAATCTTTTTAAGTGTTAAACCCAATGATAAAATCATTTAATGAGTCTATAATCTAATACGATTTAGCCCCAAATAAGTTCCTAGATAAATCCAATGGATCCCATGTTGGTCCATGTAAGAATAAATAAACCCTAATGGATATACCCATCATTACCCACTTTAAATGGCCTTTAGGAAGCCTAATAAAGAGAGATAAAGCCACCCAATTAAGATCCAAGACCCATATACGCCGTTAGGTCTAAGGATTGATCATCGTTTGTACACTATTAAGTCGTTGATCACATTATTATAGTCTAGGCTAATAGGCCCCCAAACTATTGACTTGAACTCAATCTTACATTGTAAGTGTTTAAAGGTCTGACATGAGAATCTTATATCTATGAAACACTCACACTTCCATGTAAAGTGAGAGCAAAGACACAACTGACACCAAATCAGCTCCCAATGGTGAAGAACTTTCATCTTAACCACGTCAGTCCCCTCATACAGGATGACCGTACATCTCAAAAGATGATATATACAAATATGTCTCAAGAATTTGTGTTGCCCGTGGCTCATCAAGGTATTGAGATCATGGTGTTGGTGGAGCCTTCAATCTGTGCTGAAACAGGGGTTGTCGGTCGACTGATCGAATTAACCTAGAAAGCACAGTTGGTCACTGGACAGTTTCGGGTAGTTTCAACTTGCCAATGGATGGTCATCGGCTGGCCAACTGATTTTTGGGCTCGACCAGTCGACATGACTCATTTTTCATCGAAACTCTCTAGACTGTTTTCTGTTATATCGACCGACCGATGATGGGGCTCGGTCGGCCGACTCGACGAACCCTATTTTGTGTGGTTACGCTATTTGTTTCTAATTTTAGTTTTTTTGCTATTGAAGCTAGGTGTAATCAGGATTAGGGGATTCTAAGGGTGTTTTAGAGAGTTGAGAGGGATTTAGAGAGATGAAAAGCTAGGGTTTTCTTTCGGGACTTTGATCCAGGTGAGTTTCATCTCTTGTAAACTTCTGATTCACAGTGCATATCACTTTGTGCCATGGTTTTTTCCTGCAAGGGGTTTTCCACATAAATTGATTTGTGTTCTTTGTTGTTGATTTTGCTTATGTGTTGGATAACTTTGTTTGATTCTCCATTGTGTTGCTTCTGTGGTCTCAACAAGTGGATCAGAGCATACGTTGGGATAACAGATCGAGTCTGAGATGAGCATCATGACATCTAGTGTGAAGTATGATGTAGAGAAATATTCTGACAAAAACAACTTCGAATTATGGCAGGTGAAGATAGAAGGCTTTCTAGTTCAACAAGCGCTTGAAGAAGTGCTCTTTGGAAAGCGACCAAAGTCTATTTCAGAAGAAGAATAAATTAAACTTTATAAAAATGTTAAGATCTCAATTCAGTTGTACCTGATGGATGAAGTTTTGTACAACGTCGTGAGGGAGAAGATGACAACTGATATAAGGAAGAAACTAGAGAACATTTATGCGAAGAAGTCTATAGAGAATTGTTTGTATCTGATGCTGTAGTTATTCAATTTAAAGATGGCGGAAGGGACAGATGCCGAGGGCCACATAAACACATTTAATAGGCTCATTTGCAAGTTATTAGAAGTAGATGAACCGATGAAAGACAAGTATCAAACCTACATCTTGTTGAATTCGCTTCCAGATTCGTATGAGTCGTTTAAAGACTCATTGTACACAGGCAAGGAGACCATCAATGTTGAGACTATCATCTAAGCTCTCCAGTTGAAGGTGATGAGAAAGAAGAGCTTGCAAGTTACTCCTTTTAAAGCGGCTTGAGTTTGAGAGGGAGACATTAGAGTAAATTAGGGTAATATTCAATATTATAATATTTCATCTTTAATTAAAATACATATTTATTAATATCTTTACATATCTGTCTAGATCTCTCTTCTTTTATATATTCTTATTATTTTCATTGAAATAAATAAGTTGCAGTTTTCACAATGTAGTTTCTTGTGGTTCAACTATATGTACCCTCATAAAATTTATCCTTCCTGATCATATGCACTTGTCAGACTGATTTATATTGGGAAACAAATACATTTGTGCAACATTGATTAAAGTGGTATTTGTTTGTTTGGTAGATAGGTGATGGAAACTCTGATCACCAATGTTGGGAGCACCTTGAAGACATGGATACACTTCGAACATTATATAAGATCACTGCCACCTCTCCCGGCACAGAAGTGGCTGGTGAAGCTGCCGCTGCCCTTGCTTCTGCCTCCTTAGCATTCAAGGATGTTGATTTTAACTATTCATCAAGTCTATTGACTAGGTCAAGATCGGTGAGCAAGCAACCTATCATCTCATTCTTATTGGATTTACATTTGTGTACATAATTGCCAAATGTTTTGCTTTGAGATATTAAACTTGTTGATATATATTTTTTTCGTTGGATTATCTATCCTCATCATGCTTATTTAATTAGACATTTCCTAATTCAGTGAATACCATTCATCTTTTACTTAATTTATGCATTAACTACATGCAGTAAAAATTGGGCATTGTGTTTTTTTTTTAACGGAGAATGTACCTAATACATCCACCTGCATGTCCACAAAAAGGGGGCTTGCCTTTTCTCTCTCTTTATTTTCTCGTTTGAATGAGTGAATGATATTACTATAAAAAAACTAATGGCCATAAATGAAGTATCCTCTTAAAGCATATAAGAAATATAACTAACATGTGTGCTTATCCTCAATTGTAAGACTCAATCTCATGGGGTAACTTGAAATTCGAAGAAAAATGAAAGAAAGAAAAGACAAATGTCAAATGAAATAACAGTAGTACTCTATTACCACTACTGATTGCACATTGCAATTAATTAATTACTTGATAACTAGGTCCATTCTCCTTAAGTCTTTATTTTTAACATGTTAACGGTGTTTGCTCTCAGCTTTTTGAATTTGCTGACAAGTACAGAGGATCTTATCAAGCTTCATGTCCTTTCTATTGTTCCTACTCTGGCTATCACGTGAGGCTTTTCCCACATTTCTTCAATCACTTGCCTAGCTTTTGCTTTGTTAGTGTCTGATAAAAAGAAAAACAATGATTAAAAAAAAATCCCGTCAAAGTGATTATACAATGCTCCAAGCTATAGAAAAGTTAGCATGATGGGACGGACCATGCAACGGATGGCTCGTGTATTAAAAATCCTTTAGAATGGAAGATCTTAACAAGAGAATACTTAGCCTTTTATTGTTTGAATGAGAAATATTTATGTATTTTCTTTCTCAACCATTTCCTTGTGGGCCGCCTATTGAAAGGTCAATGTTTGGTCCATTTGGGGGATTTTTAGTGCATGGACCATTCACAATGGAGGCACATAATACCAACGATTTGGATTAGGGAAAAATTTGCCCCATTTGTACAACCAAAACTAGAACAATATTGTACTACCAGCCTGAGCGTGGTATAATACCTCATAAAAATTAGTCATTGTTCTCCTAAAATTGTTTGAATTTCCTTTTTTTAATGTTTTCTTAAAAAGGATGAGCTATTGTGGGCGGCTGCTTGGCTATTCAAAGCAACTAAAGACTCAAAATACATGGGGTTTATAATGAAAAACCAAGGATGGAGTCAACCTATTTCCGAATTTAGTTGGGACAACAAATTTGCTGGAGTACAGACATTACTAGCAAAGGTTTCCTTGGCATCTTATGTGCACTCTCTCTCTCTCTCTCTATCTCTCTCTCTCTCTCTCCAGTTGCTGTGTGTTTTTTTTATGAGGAATATTCTCTTATAGGAATATGTAGTTGGGAACACAAAACTGAGAAACTACAAAAATAATGCCGATTCGTTCGTATGTGCATGATG
>PVNU02002727.1:0-211083 GCA_003013855.2 Liriodendron chinense | reverse complement strand
CTATGAGTTGGTCAATAGGTTGGCCAAAAGAGAATATTATTACCCACCCTTTTTATTGGGATTTCTTTTCCTATTTCTTGGTGCTTCTTTCACCTCTCTCTCTCTCTCTCTCTCTCTCTCACCTTTAATGTTGGCAACATGCAGACCAATCTCTCTCTCTCACCTTTAATATTGGCAACATGCAGACCAATATTAACAAGTACAATTATATCGAATGACATGTGAAGATAGTTAGATACAAAATGGCAACATGTAAACCAATATTAGCAAATACAGTTGGTAACATGTAAATGAACAAATCAGAGATTAGCCCATACATATTTCTTGACATGGATGTTTGAACTACAAATGAACAAATCAGAGAGTTAGCCTGTACATATTTCTTGAAACGGATGTTTGAACTGGCAAAATGTACAAATTTTGTTTTGATGAGTATCAAGTGATTATTCATCTACTAAGTAGATAGTTGTGGTTGTGTGCATGTTCTGCCTTTGTCTTAGGCATCATTACTGAATGTTGGATGAATGAGGACAAAATATGACAAGGGTGCCTCAGTTGGAAAAACTGAAATCTACTGAATCAGAACAATCTATTTTATTCAAGAAAGCAAATATCCCCATAATGCAGTAACCGTCTTTATCTTTATGCAGGACATTGACATCATTGTGACTTACACGGATGTTTCTGGTGACATTCGAATAGCTAACATCAAATCAAAGGACTTATCCCCTTCCTGGGTCTGGGAGGATCCGAATAATAAGAACCGCGACTGGATAAATGACAATCAGGTGCCCCCTCCCTCTCTATCTTACTATTGAATATGGTATGAATCATCAGAAATACACATCCAATAATTAAGGTTGTCGCAGTGTCAGAAAATAGGAATGCCATATGTTTCATGTGAAGTACAAGAAAACTGCTCTTCATATAGGATTTCATGTAATTGATTTTCACATCCAATGCCTGTTTTATTTGTTTCCTTCAATTTTACTCTCTTTCTCTCTCTAACTAGTGGTTATGGTTTGGTTGCATTTAGATCATGAAGTTGTGATTAGTTCATGTTCTATTATTTTCGTTATTTAGGACACTATCTTATATTTTCTTGACCACTCCGTCTGTCAGGGGAGAAAAGAGCCATTTCATGTGACAGATGGATTGGAAGAGAGCAATAGGACTTCCAATGACGAACATAGTGAAGCAGCAGTCCAATATAAACGAGACACACGAGTTAGTCCAGTAAAGCTAAAGCGTCGGGTAAGAAATGCCAAATTCTTCTCCTCCTATTCTCTCCATTTTTGGTGGCATGACGTGTTACATTTTCTCGTCTTGCAGAAAACGCGACAGAAAAGAAGAGAAAAGCGAACTGCGGAACTAATCCGACATGACCCAGAGGTAGAAAACCGGCTGCAAGAAGCAGCTATCGAACGCTCAAAGCGGTTTAACAACACTGTCAGGGGGAAATACAGCATATGGAGAAGAGAGTACAACAACCCAAACTCTGATTCTATTTTGAAACTTATGCGGGATCAGATCATAATGGCCAAAGTATATGGGAGCATTGCTCGGTCTAAAAATGAGAACTATCTGTACAACTCTCTGAAGAAACAGATACGAGAAAGTCAAAGGGCTGTTGGAGAAGCAAATTCAGATGTTGAATTGCAGCCGAGGTATTTCTCTCATCTTTTCCCACCAGTTTTAGCACATTCTGCATTCATAGTACTTATGCTAGAAATCTCTCTAATAACAGTGCGATTAAACAAGCAAAAGAAATGGGTCGTGCTTTATCAATGGCAAAAGACAAGTTATATGACTGCATTCTAGTTGCAAGGAAGTTACGGGCCATGCTTCAGACTACCGAAGAGAGTATTACTGCACTGAAGAAGCAAAGTGCATTCTTGATTCAACTTGCAGCGAAGACACTCCCCAAGTCCCTACACTGCCTCTCTCTACAACTCACAACAGATTACTTCCTGCAGCATCATGGTAGCAGAGAAGTTCTGGATGCAGACAAGATCGAGGACCCCACGCTCCACCATTATGCCATATTCTCGGATAACGTGCTTGCCACATCTGTGGTTGTTAATTCCACTACACAACATGCACAGGAACCTGAGAAGCATGTTTTCCATATTGTCACAGATAGGCTGAATGTTGCGGCTATGAAGATGTGGTTTCTTGTCAATGCTCCTGCAGATGTAACGATTGAAGTTAAGAACATTGATGATTTCAAGTGGCTCAATTCTTCATATTGTTCCGTTCTCCGCCAGCTTGAATCTGCACGGATAAAAGAATACTACTTCAAGGCAAATCACCCGTCCACCCTCTCTGCCGGGGATGAGAATCTCAAATATAGGAATCCAAAGTACCTGTCTATGTTGAACCATTTGAGATTCTACCTACCCGAGGTGTACCCTAAGCTTGACAAGATACTGTTTTTGGATGATGATATCGTAGTTCAGAAGGACCTGACACCTCTTTGGTCCATCAATCTTCAAGGGATGGTGAATGGGGCAGTAGAGACCTGTAAAGAGAGCTTCCATCGGTTTGATAAATATCTCAACTTCTCGAACCCGTTGATATCTCAGAATTTTGATCCAAATGCTTGTGGATGGGCATTTGGAATGAATATGTTTGACCTCAAGGAGTGGAAGAAGCGGAACATGACTGGAGTCTATCATCGGTGGCAAGATATGGTAAGGAATTTCTTCTTCTTTCTCTGCTAGTTTTACCCCTTTTCTGGGAAAATGGAACCTGAGTATACTGCACAAATTTCCTTATCTGGTTCCTTGTACTCAAACTGGACACATGGAAAAATAGTCCATAATGCAGATTGTTCATTGTGGTTCCATCATGAATGGACCACTGTCAGGAAGTCGCACATATTTGACAAAACTGCCCATCCAGATTGTTTCCAATTATCATTTCAATCGTGCTGATCTGTTTTGGATGGTTAAATTCATCTGATCAGTTAGATTCTATTAGGGTGGGACCACCCAATGAACAATCTAGAATCTGGGTTATGGACCTTTGTACCACTTGTACATTTTCTATTTTTATTTTATTAATTTTGTGGGAGCACGGGGAGCAGCACAGACTAATGGTGTTCCAAATAGATAACTGCTTTTTCCTCTTTACACTATTTTGCCATGTAGCACCAGTGGCTGAAGTGTGCCGCTTTTCTTGTTGCCCCTCGTGCCAATGCTTCTGTTTCCTGGAGATCTACATGTTGGTGTCTGCACCAGGATGATGTGTTTTGTCATGAGCTAGGATCCTTTGGCCTATCAGGATGCCTGAGCATGGATTGCAGGGGACATGCCTAATAAGATACGAATATGAAGGATTGTTCTACCATATATTATGATATGATTTACTGCACATCCAACTCTTGTTCAATATATGGATACAACAAGAAGCAACACAAGCAGACAGTGAACTCTCCTTCTCTGCTTTTTTTTTTAGAGCATGAACTTGAAGTAAATAGATGGCTCTTTTCCGTGCTGGTTCTGATGATGACTTGCTTGGATGAGAGTTTCTGAATTCTAAGTTTTGGGTCTCCACTTTCATGAGAAAATATGTTTGAAGATCTCTGTCAGTGATTCCTTGTTGAGTGTCTGCCTCGAGAAACCGATTAGAGCATCTCGCACGAATTTTATAGTTCCTTCCTCAGCAGCTGCTTCAGTCACCACCAGTGTCTTCTTGGCGACATCTCTCCTTGCTCTTCCTCGGCTCAGGGCATTTATGAAGTTCATACTATGTTTCTGGATTGATAGCCTGCTGGAGCGTTCTTGCTCTTGATTCATCCACATCTATTACTCTTGGCTGATGACGTCTGCTGCCCATCGTTGGGGGGTGATTCTGAGAGGGGCTCTGCCCTGCAAAACTCCTTTGCAAATTCAACATGAATGATTCTGCCCCCAAACCCACCTTGTTGAGATGATTGATGGCTCTCTGGGCTTCCCTTTCCCATCTGAATCTAACAAAACAAAACCACGATGTCTGCCAGATATTTTGTCCCTTGGTAAGAAGGTATCAATCACCTCCCCGAGTGGTTTGAAGCATCTGGCCTATTCTTCTTTTTTGGTGTTGAAAGGAAGCTCGATAGAAGAGGGTGACCAGATCCTTCTTTGGATACCTTTCAAGTTCAAGAGCTCTCCTGCAGTCCTCCACCTTCGTCTTATTGTTCTTCTGATAGCACACAATGCCTGATTTGTCCAACAGACTGACACATTTGGGCAAAGAGTAATGGCCTCGGTATAAGCATCGATGGTTGCTCCGAATTGATCTTTCTTGAAGGTGTTACTGTCTTGATTCAGAGTTCTACTTGCTTGGCTGTGCTCGGTACCACTGGTGCCATCTTCCTCCCTCCCTCCCTCCCTCTGAGATCTCAGAAAAGAAGAAGAAAATTAGAGAGATTTTATTTATATTTATATCTTCCAGTCCTTAGACGTCTATTACTTTTCTGAAAATCAAATCTGGCACTTTGCAAAACTAAAATGAAGCTCTCACTATGTGGTTTTTTTTTTTGGTGGTTATGCAGAATGAGGAGCGGACCCTTTGGAAGCTTGGGTCGCTGCCGCCTGGTTTGATAACATTTTACAACCTGACCTACCCACTGGAACGAAGCTGGCATGTGTTAGGGCTTGGTTATGACCCTGCTCTCAACCAAACTGAGATTGAGAATGCGGCTGTCATTCACTACAATGGAAACTACAAGCCATGGCTAGATCTCGCTATCACCAAGTACAAGGCATACTGGTCCAAGTTCGTCATGTTCGATAATCCTTACCTTCAAACTCTGCAACATTAACCAATGGACTCTTCAACCTTAACAGACAACAAAAGGGCGTGCAACCTGTGTGACTGACGATTCTTTCTTTTTACATCCCATTCATTCTTTTCCTGCTAATGCAAGTCCTCTCTGTAATAGCCAAATGGCAGTCAAAGAGTACTTTTAAAGCGAATACTGGAAAAGCAATTCATTCTGTGAGATATGTTCCATTCATGCTGATATAAAAGGAAAAAAAGAAATTACTAGTTGTACTGATGAATGCTTCTCACTTGTTGATATCTTTTTGCCACCTTCGATACCAAACAACCTTTTGTTGATTTCACAGATGCGCTTCCTGAAACTCCCAAATTGGAATCTGATGATTAGAGAGTCTGCGTTGAAAACGCAGTGGGAAGAAGTCCTTTCTCACTGTTATGAAATGACAAGGGCCGGAGTTGTGATCGCAGATCCTTCCTTGCTCCCTCCGATCCTTAAAGCCTGCACGAAGCTTCAGTCGAAGAAGCATGGCGTCTCTGTCCACACAGCTGTAATCAAGAAAGGATTTGAATTGTGTACTTCCGTTGCCAATTCCATCTTGGATTTTTACATCAAGTGTGGGGAAGTTGAGTCTGCATTGAATGCTTTTCAATGCATGGGGATCAAAGACTCCGTTTCATGGAATGTGATGATTCATGGGTGCCTTGATCATGGTTTGTCTGTTGAAGGGTTGGACTTGTTTGTGCAAGCGAGGCGGGTGGGCTTTGTACCCAACATCTCCACTTTGATTCTTGTAGTTCAAGCTTGCTGGAGTCTTGGAGCCATCCGGGAAGGTTTTTGTATCCACGGTCTCATAATCCGAAGTGGGTTTCTATCTGTCGTTTCTGTTCAGAATTCTTTGTTGAGTATGTATGTAAAATTATGTGACGTGGAGTCTGCACGGAGGCTGTTTGATGAGATGTCTGAGAGAGATGTGATCTCTTGGAGTGTGATGATCAGTGCATATGCCCAGAGTGGGGAAGCTTGGGTTGCATTGTGGTTGTTTCAGGAGATGTGTTCTGTAGGTGGTGTCGATCCTGATGGGCACACTGCGGTAAGCATTCTTCGTGCTTGCACTGCTCTCGGGGACATTGTAGAGGGAGATTAATTCATGGCTATGTGATTTGTCGTGGTTTTGAATTTGATTTGCACGTGGGGAATGCTCTAGTTGATATGTATTCAAAGTGCATGGACGTTGGGTCTGCATATGAAGCCTTTGATGCGATGCCTCAAAAGAATATTGTTTCGTGGAACTCTATTTTATCTGGATTGGTCCATAATGAGCAGTATCCAGAAGCATTGGCACTGTTTGATTCAATGGAAAAGGTGGGAATTGAGGCAGATGGGGTGACCGTGGTGAATCTTCTTCAACTGTGTAAGAATGTCGGAGATGCAGTTGGATGCAAGTGCATCCATTCAGTTATAATTCGAAAGGGATTTGGGATGAATGAAACAGTGTCGAATTCCTTGCTGGATGCGTATGTGAAGTGCCAACTAGTAGAGCTTGCTTGGAAGTTGTTTGAACGGATGGACAAACGGAACCTGATCTCATGGACCGCGATGATTGGAGGCTTTGCCAGTTGTGGCAAGCCTGATGAAGCCATAGCCCTTTTTGGAGAGATGAAGCTGGCACAAGAGAAGCCCAATGCAGTTACAATGCTGAGTCTTATAGACGCGTGCTTGATTTTGGCAAATTTAAATAGATCAAAATGGGCACATGGTTTGGTCATCAGAAATGGGATGGCGGATGAAGTGGCGGTCGGCACTGTGCTCTTAGAGATGTATGCTAAATGTGGGGATGTGGATTCCTCGAGAAGAGTGTTCGACGAAATGTCTGAGAGAAATGTAGTTTCATGGAAGTGCCATGATAGCGGCGTATGGTATAAATGGCCATGCACGAGAAGCTCTTGCCTTGCTCCGTGAAATGGAATATCATGGTGTGAAGCCGAACAAGATAACTATGCTTTCAGTGCTGTCAGCATGCAGCCATGGAGGGCTCTTGGAGGAGGGCCGATCTTGTTTCGAAGAAATGATCCGCGATCATGGTTTTGATCCTGGTTCAGAGCATTACTCGTGCATGGTAGACATGTTGGGACGGGCTGGGGATCTCGACAATGCAATGGAAGTGATCGAGAAGATGCCCCAAGGTGTTGAGGCTGGTGCTAGCTTGTGGGGTGCACTATTGAGTGCTTGCAGGAGCCACGGGAACAGCGAGGTCGGGAGTGGAGCCGCGGCCCATGTTCTTGAGCTAGAGCCATCAAGCTCAGCGGGTTACCTGATCGCATCGAGCATGTATGCTGCGGGTGGGTTGTGGAGGGACGCGGCAAGGATGAGATGGCTGGTGAAGGAGAGAGGAGTGAGGGTGGTGGCCGGTTACAGTTTGGTGCATGTTGATCAGAGAGCTCATAGATTTGTGGCTGGAGATAGGGCTCACCCCCAATCTGCAGATATATATGCATTGGTGGAGCATTTGCACGGTTGTATGAGGGAAAGGAAAAATGATTCCTCCTACACCATATAGGATTCTGCAAATTTGTTCTCTTGCAACAACTTACTAGCAAGGCTTCATTTAGATGAGAAACACTATGGCAATGTCAGTGAGATATGTAAGAGGTGATCTGTGGCATTCATGCCCAGGTGGCACATTCTGAAGAGATCCTGGCAATCCGTTCGGTGGGATCCTGGCAATCCGTTCTATGGTGTGGCACACATGATGATCTAATCGTCTTGATTTTTTGAGCGTTCAATGTTTATGGTTGAAGCTGATGTAGTGGTTTAGATGCCACTATATGTAACGGTGGGCCCCCACATGCCGGCTAAAGGGATCTCCTCAAGACAGATTCCTCTTAACGGCTCTTGCCAGAGAGGGGAGGTGTTTACAAATAACCCATCAATGTAAGCTGGACAAACAGGCTCATTATAAATAAAGTGGGGTATGCATGCAAAATGTGATGAACGGCCCATCCTACTCTACATCTCTGATCATGCCCCACATTGCTTTCAGTTATCAATACAGTCAATGGGCTGGATGAGGGTCAATGAAATTCAAACTTTGAATAGGCCCAGGCCGTTAGTGGCCGTATATGGTAGCAGTTGGACCATGGCCAATGACACTGCTGCTTACCATGATGGATGGTCCACATTTCGAGTAGATGTGCAATGCATCGTATTTTGATGCACCTACCTGATAGATCACCTGGATCAACTAGCCATGGGCCCATATTCACGGAATCGTAAGGCTCGGAAAGCTACATATGGTCGATTTATTGAAGCTTAGGAACAAAGAGAATGATTTAATTGAGATGTATATTGGGAAAATTTATTCATCCGATGCAGGGTTAGGATCATCCAATCGAAAAATTCTTGGGCCATCCCCAACTGTGTGGGCCTATCAGACCAACGGTTCTGATCACTAAATCAAGGGCCCTGTGCGTAGAATCCTAAGGCTATATATGCCGTACATCTGCAACATGTACACATACCTGTGCGAGACACAAGAATGCTAAAGTGGGACCCACCTAGATGCCACTTACCTATAATTAGGCCAGTCCATTCATCAGTGCCACGCGTGTAAATTGCAGTGTGGCCCACTAGCAACTTCTCATCTCCATTTTTTCATACGTGTGGCCCACCTGATGAATATACATCTGGCGCACAATATACTTGTGTCTTCAGCTTCTCCAAGCGGGACCCATGTTGCTGCCATGAGGCCATAGGTCTGTTGATGCCCAACATAGGTTGCTCGTGCTCTCCAGAATCGCTCAGGTGGGATGATCACAGCCCACCAATTCCTCAGTTGAATTTAGATCATTGCTGCATTTCCTTCTTAACCGTCTATTTTCAGCCCAAAAATTGAAAGGTCAGGATTATCCTATAAGGGAGATTCTTAGGGCCATGATCCATCCATGGTCTGGACCAACATACCAACGATTTGGATCAATGGACCATTGACCCCACCAATCCCTGGTGGAAGAACTGAGAATTCTTTTATACAAGATTCCAATATGAAATGGTAAATGATGTGGGCAAAAAGGGGCGCGACAAACCTTTAGTTAAATCATCAAAGGTGGGCGGAAAAAAATGAGGCAAAAGACTTTGAAAACTTGCAGCTAAATGCATTGTATTAGTGTCTATGACAGCTATCTTTCTTGACCTGATGCATGATGACAATGAATTTGGACGGCTGCCAATGACACCCACGTCGGTGTGTCCCACCAAG
Source organism: Liriodendron chinense (assembly GCA_003013855.2). Classification (NCBI taxonomy): domain Eukaryota; kingdom Viridiplantae; phylum Streptophyta; class Magnoliopsida; order Magnoliales; family Magnoliaceae; genus Liriodendron; species Liriodendron chinense. The sequence goes on along the minus strand of PVNU02002727.1, from coordinate 202,060 downwards.
CTTCCGCTTTCATCACCGAAAAAAAAATATTGAAGACTCTTTTCATCAATCATGCATTGACATGGATCTGTTAAAGATGATGATATCAGATGTGATTGGGCCTTATGATCTGTGTAGTGTCAACGTCCTCACCAATCTCCACCATCCCAATCGAGGAGACGTGGCTTGCATTGTGATGGAGACTTCACCGCTTGCGTATCAGATGGGAACAATGGAGGTGGCTAGAGTGGTTCCTGTAAGGCCATGTTTGGACGCAAAAATGAATTGAATTGCAAAAGTCTATGTTAATCAAGAAGGGATAACAAAAACTAAAATTCAAGATAAGGAAATTCAAATGGTGCCGTCAATGCCGCAAACCTTAGACAATTGTTCACGAATACCCTTTTTGGGCAGACAAATAGTTGGGTGACTTGGAGATTTAGCAATTTCCGACTTGACTTTGTACACCTGTGAACTTGGACATAAGCAAGGCTTGTACATAGTAGAAGTGTGTAGAGAAATCTAAGAGTCTAAATTCTTGTAGTGTAGTGTAGAGAATTTTAAAAAGGGTCTACGGTAGAGCTGTGTGGAAATTTTTGAAAGTTGCTTAAGTTCTCTAGTAAGTTCTAGAGCCAGGTATTCAAGCATATTCTTTCCATGCTTGTAGATGGTAGGAGGCAGGTTTAGAGATCTAAAAGAGTCTAGACTGTTGTGTAGTATAGAACAGTGTTGTTATATGCGATTGCACATGCCATTCTAAAATGGACCGTATTGTGGCATATGTGGTTTTTGGACCGTTGGCTTTATGCGGTCACATAGAGAAGCATGTTTATGCGATCATGCCATCACATACTTATGTGATGGCATAATGTCCCAACAGTAAAATCGTCACTGATAGGGGTTTTTAAGCTGCCTACTATGATTCACATGCAGTGTACCAGTGCGTAGGAAAAGTAGATTGAAATTACTAATGATTGATGGGGGTTAAGGATAGAACATATTTGGTGACACGCCTTTGTTTCCTTCACCTAATACTGCAAATGAAGGGATTCCTATCAATGAAGAGGAGGCATAGGCATCACCGCTTGATCCAATCTGTCTTCCTTGGCCTCCCCAACAAACTCTTGATACGAAATCAACCTCCTGTCATAGAGAAGAGATTAAAGTTTTTAGATTTCTGACCATTGTGACTTAAATTTTTTTCCCTTCCACATCTCTCTCTCTCTCTCTCTCTCTCTCTCTCTCTCTCTCTCTAATATTCTAATACTCTCATTCTGTCTTAGACCTCTTTACTCTCTTACTCTTCATCACCCTTTCTATCCAAGACAATAAGTTTACAATGCTAAGTAGAAAGCTTCGACTCTTTTAAGTTTCAAGAATCAAGGGTCTCATTTTTGGTGAGCAGCTCATCACACAACTTTCACGGCTGTACTTTCCCTTTGGGGTGTCCATGTATTAGTTAGGCTTGGGGTTTGTCTGTGGCCAGTTTTCAAGCCAGTAAAAAAAGCAATGGTCAAATGTCTGGTGGGCAGGCAATTGCAAACTTTTGCCAATCTACGATTTAAAAGCCAACACTAAATTGCTAAAAGAAAGACTAAGATGATGACAGAGATGATGATGGATAGAACGCACCTGTAGAGGGCGATGCACAATGCTCTAATGATTTGGAGGATGGCTCGACCACCTGATGTCGTTATACTCAATGCCCACACTCCCACACGTGCATGTCATCATTCCATCTTCACCCCCAATCTAGAAAGTAAGAAAAGAAGTATACCAAAACAGTGTTGGTATGCACAAACGAGTTGAACTGCGAACATTCAGTTTAATATGGAGGAAGAGACAAAAACCGAAGATAGTTTTTGGGGCATTCACAACGAGGAAATAAACCTTTACATTCCCTCATGGCCCGTTTGGATTGTGAGTAAACTAGAAGAATGTAAGTGAAAGTGAAATTGTGACTTACGCAGATGGTAAACTGACATCGGCGCTAGGTGAAGGAAGCCCCTTGCTTGTTTTGCTAGAGAAACAGTGAAGGAAAGTACTTGACATTTTCCATTGTTTGGGTTGCAATTTTTAAATGTGAGTGTCAGATGGGGAAACCTCCTTTGCAACCATTTGACTTTTTCAAGAAAATAAATTCCCTTTCTGAGGACAGCAAATGGATTTCCTTCTGTTTTTATGTAATCCAAACAGGGGGAATGTCAAAACAAAGGGAAATTGTTTGCTTTCCATATTTTACCCCCAATTCAAATGAGCAGAATGCAATTTGGAGCCCAGTCCCTCAATATGAATGCCTAAGAAGATAATCACACTATAGCATTTCCACTTCCGTGGATCAACTATGCAATTCAACTCGAAAGTGCATCCAAACACACCGAAAAGACAAAAATAGGATGTAATTTTTCTCAACTCCAAGTTTCTGCACTAATTTTAACAGGTATGATAGCATGTGTAACAGTTGAAGTACATCTTTACAAACTCACCAGTGCTCCCTTCTCAGTTATAGAGATGTGCAATGGCTATTTTTACAAGATCCAACTCTACCATCAATTACCATTCGCACCAGGGGTGAGAACGTCCGCTGGCACAATATGATCTGGGTTTCGAGTCCTCTGCAAACAGGTTGAGGATTCAATTTCCTAGCCCATAGCTTATCTAATGGACGAAAAAATAAAAATAAAATCACGAGATTGTAACACATACCGGAACCTCCATAAAGGAAATTATGTAGAATGATGGAAGCTTCCCAGCTCTTATACCACCCATGCATTTCATCTTCCACGCACCTCAATCTAAACAGCATGAGTGCGACGCCCGAAGAAGCCTAAAGCAAAGAGGGATGGTAGTTGTGCATTACCTTCTCAAACACCTTACCCTTAACTTTCTGAACCAATATCAAAAGAATACCACGTTTGCAGGATTGTTCGGGTGGGATCCAATCTAACCAAACACCCCATGTCTCAAAGGCCGTCTATAAATGTCATCTCTGTGATCTATAACAGCCATGATAGCAGCCCCTATTTTATCAAGGTATACAAGAAGGGTTACTTAACAGCTGTAAATGGTGGAACCTGTTATGCAATACAGGGCTCTAACACCGAATTTGAAAAAAAAATGGCCCGCAACAGGATGATCCATTTTTTCCTTAAAATTTTTTTTTTGACAGTTTCAGGGTTGTAACAGCTGCTATGGCCTGTATTAAGGTTCATATGGCTGGCTGTTACCGTTGCCGAACACGTTGGTTGTAATCATGTCATGATATAATTTCCAGCCATTCTCAAGTACTGATATATATGCATTTCTTTCATCCGATAATATCTAGTTGCGGGCTTTCTCATTACCCCTATGGAACCGACATGCCTCACTTATGCCATGATGCTACATCCACAACACCCAAACAAGAATTCATGGAAGAAATACTCTGCTTAGACTGCAACCTACTGTTAAAGAATGATAGGCTTTCCATGAAACTCAAGATGGCCCACTTTGGCCCAAAGAATTTCTGGTCTTCCGATGTGTGATACGGTGTACGGATAGTTTCAAGGCATGAACACCGGACAATCTATAAATGTCTTTGCACTCATGTAGATCGGCGTCGCAAGTCAACAGCACCCACTCGGAGTCGTCGTCCAGGTACTTGAGATCCATTGTACTTGTATCATCTATACTAAACCGCTTCGCAATCTCTTGCTGTAGTTCTTGGAAACCCCAAGAAGGATGCAATCTGAACCGTACGTTCTCTTCCCCAAATGCGACTTTCACTCTGAAAATACTGTCCTCTCTAGGTACATGGGTGGGCTTAGGCAAAGAAGATAGGCTTCCAAGAGAAGGATGCTCACTGAGGGATTTGTGGCTGTGGGACCGAGCAGGAGGTTTTTGTTCCTCTTTGCATGAGGCATGCAACTCTGCCTCACTGTAAACTCTCTTCAGCATGCTGCTTTGGTTCTCGTGTAACTCTGCCACAGCATGTGAGTTCTGGTGGGCCGCAGTGGAGCAAGAGAGGCTTGAGCTGGAGGTCTGACTGCACGAAGAAGATGGTGATTTTACGGGAGCAGTTAAAGTCCCTAAGATGCCTTCGGCTTTTGTGGTTGAGGACTTCGAATGATGATTCATCTTTTTCAATGTGGAAAACGTGCTGCTTCCTGATAGATTTTGAGAGGTCAGATCAGAGCCATAGGGCTTTGTGAAATTAGGGTATAGGGAATCGATGTTGAAAACTCCCTCGGCACCTTGAACTGAGTCAATCACCACCTTTAGTTTCCTCAAGGAGTGGCCGACTTTCTTGATCTTTCGTGAAGGCCAGCGAGTGATGCCGTGTTGCCTGCATATCCTTTTCAAAGTAGTCGGGCACACTGCCATAGAGGAAAATGCGTAAGCAATTAGGCTCAATCTCGTTTTTAACATCCTACGATCATGAATCTTGTATAGAGTAATGGATAGAGGTGCAACTATTGTTACGAAACAAGAATATTTCATTTACAGAAACAAAAGTCTTGTCTGACGTGCATTTTTGCACATGTCAAAATGGTAATCAAGAACACTGTACATTTAATTTAGCAGCCTGCTAAGCCCACGATTTAGGAGCTTGCTAAGCCCACGTGTGTACAACTCGGCTAATGCACACATCGCCACATGCCAGCGTGGCAGACGTACAAAATCCAAGCCATTTATCAAAAGGGTACCACTGTACTTTTCCCACCCCAAGAATCAGGTCGGCCCACTAGTCAAGTGGGCCAAAAATAACTGAAAGAATGTATGGTTGTAAGAAAATTGGCTGAAGATTTTCTAACCCATCGATTTATCTCTACATTATGGCACACCGAGTGTACCACCTTTGTCTTGGGCAGTAAGATCTACATGGTGAGGCCTACTTAATGGACAGCTCAATATTATACATCTGCCAGGCTGGCATATATAATGACACGTGCATTGGCTGAATTATATATGCATGTGGGCGTAGAAAAACTCCTAATTTAGATTGTTACTTTGTTTTTATTGCGGGTTTGGATGCTCAATTGAATCGAGTTGCAACAGCTCTATAATGTGGAAGTGAACTAAGTGGGGCTAGCCACTTTCAGTTCAGAGTCATTACGGTATAAGTTGGGTTGCACTATATATTTACAAGAATGCCACTACAATATCTTTACAAGAATGCTACAATGGCACAATTCATCCATATGGATCATTTTAATTCCAACTTGAAACTCATGGAATTGTAAATGGGGGTTGCTTTTAATTGCGAATTAAAATGGTCCCACTTCCATCTTGGTTATTTCCTCTCTATTTGATTGAATTATTTCAATTCAGTCTAGTTGACTATCCAGATGCAACCTAAACGTTAGAAATATCATGCATAACTATTTATGAAATTATAGTATGTGTGATCACTGAAAGCAAGTGGGGCCATCAGTAAAAGGAAATACATACGAAGCCAAATAACAACCATGAACAAGGTTTCGAAAGCAAATGGGCCATTAGTAAATGGAAATACATACGAAACCAAATAACAACCATGAACAAGTTTTTTTTTTTAGGTTAACATAGGCTCGAGCCCAAAACCTCAATGTTGAAACATGCCCCCATCTACCACTGAGCTACGGGCTCGAACCCCAACCATGAAAAAGGTTAAAAACGTCACCTGCTAACTACAGACCAAACAAGTGTTATGTCGATGATGCATCAGATGAGAAACATGATACAGAAATCTAACTATAGAAGGTGCACCTCTCACTGCATACCACATTTGAAAAGCACTTGTCAACAATGAACTATGGGAGATTTTGTATAAACACAAGAGCATCTTGGTTAAATAACATTGGCAACAACACAACAATGGATGTGAAATGCCCCAGTAAGACAAGCAATAAAAAAACAAAAAAATCATAGGTTTAGTACCATGACAGTGTAAGCATGTCCTCTTATAACAGAAAAATATAGCATTGCATAAAACAAGACTAGGAAAAAGTGAAGATCCAATGCAACCTAAAAACATTATCCAAAGGAAGCTGGCATTTTTCAAAACCAGGCCTCATTTCCTACAGTTAGAGTGTGTGTGTGTGTTAAATAGCTTACACTATGTAGCTCATGAAAATAGCTTAAGTCCTGTGTAACCTACGCTACATGCTATGTAGCTTACACTTTCACGTTATTTTTTACAAAACATTAAAATTAATTAATGTTTTAATGATTTGTTACATCTTTCTATTTTGAATAAAAACTAGTCAATATTTTCAATGATTTCAGTAAAATAATAAGTAACATAATTAAATCAGTTTCTTTGCTATTTCTTTATTTTTATACTTAATCTTTGCCCTCTTTTTCCCATTATTTTAAAATGTGTTTGGATGCACCAGATATCATGAAATTTCATAATATTTTGTGCAACCAAGCACAACCTTAGTTAAAAATTTAGAAGTAATGTATAGCTTGCACTACACACTATGTAGCTCACGCCTCGCGCTTCAGAGGAGTGAATGCTAAGCCTGATGCGGAACAAAAGCATTTCAAGTGTACCAACGAAGAAAGCGCCACCCACAAATACCATCCTTGTGGTTAGGCGATGATTGAGCAGCATTGAAGACCCTACGCACGTGATTTGGCACATAGAAGACACGTGTGTGGGATGGAAGAAGACCCGACTGAAAGTATAGAAAAATGCTTTTCTGAAGGTGGTTGGGCGCCCAGCCAAATTTGGCACCGGGCGCCCGAAATTCAGCAAATTTTCAGTTTTCCTTGCTGGACAGTTTCTGTCTTAGCCGGGGGCCCCGCCAAATTGGTCACCGGGCGCCCCACCAACGTACGAACTGTTTTTTTTTTAGTTTTTTTTTTTTTTGAGATATTTTAGGGGTATTTTGGTACTTTTATGTTTTCTTCTTGCTTATTTAAGTGGGCTAAGCCCTAATAACGTGATTAGTTGATTATTAATGAAAAGACAAACCTTTTTGGTGGCTTCTCTCTTCTCTCTCTCATGGTGTTTCTTCTCTCTCCTTGATCTTCTTCTTTTAATTTCTTCTGGTGCCCCTCCAAATTCTTCCAGGTATTTTATCTCCTATTGTTATCCTTCTAAACTTCTGTTTTGCTATTCCCCACGATCTAAACCTTAAGAATCGATCCAAACCCTAAACCCCCAAATTCTCAAATCCCTAATCCGAGAAACCTCCTGGTTCTTCGGACTAGTGATCATCATTGATCGATTGGGTAACGCCATGCAAGATCGGGTGGTTCCATCCCTCGCCGGATCCAACCTAGGCACTAATTGAATCTCATACTCCATGGTTGTGATGATGGCCCGTCCCATTGCATGTTTCCTTTCTGGTATTCTTAGTTTATGATGATTAATGCTAGATTTCATTATTATTATTGCTTTTACTTCCGCTGGATAATTGTGATCATCAGCATGCATCATATTTAGGGCTGTCCTGCATCAAATTTGGTATCAGAGATTAGGCTTGCATGGTTTGTGTCTAGATCGAGTTATCAAATTAGGGTTTTGATTTTTAGGTTTGTTTTAGGAAAGTTCCAGATTTAGAAAGTTTTCAATTTTAGAAACTTTCCAATTTTAAAAAGTTTCCTAATTTGGAAAATTTCCAGATTTGAGTTGTTTCCTGTTTTAATTTAATAGTGTCAGTTCATTGTAGTTTAAATTCATCGCATTCATATTGTGAGTCACCCAGTCTGTAGAGTCTCCCTGTAATGAATGGAGTATAGACGTTCAAAACCGTTAAGTGTTGTCGTGTGGCCATCGAGACCCAATGGAAAGCCGAACTCCGATGAGTTGGCTTACTTTAATGGTCACATGGACCCACAACATTCCTTGATTGGCTTAAAGACTTGGACTATCTTTTTGATTGGTATGATATGTCGAATTATCGTCGAGTTAGATTTGCCAAGTGGAAATTGGAGGGCCAAGCCAAGTCGTTTTGGACAGATTTGGAGCGATGACTTGATAAAGATGGGAGAGCCCCGATCTCACAATGGGACGAGATGAAAGAGCGTTTAAAAGAAAAATATCTTCCCATCTCTTATCGTCAAAAGCCCTTGATTCAAAAGAGAGTTGCCTCACCTTCCCGTCCAAACACAGAACCAATATGGTCCCCTCCTTGTAAAGTGGTCCAACCCATTATTAAGGAAATCTCGGCTTATGAACAATTTGAGTGTTTAACACCAATTATTTTTCCTTGGAAGCGAGATAATACCTTGGTGAATGGCCAGTTGGAAGAATCCAATCAGGTTGTTTATGAAGTGAAAGAGTACGTGCCTAGTGTTAGTAGTGAGGAAATGGAAGAAATTGAGGCATCGCTCATGATCATTGAGGATGACGAAGTGTGTGCTAGTGATGAAAAGGTCGAAGAAATTGAGACCGCACCACTTCCAGATGTCATGTGTGACTTAAGTGATATAGAGTACCAATCTAAGTCTCTTACCATAATGCACACTAATGAATTTGAAAAGGAGACTAGTGAGGATATGATGGTAGACACCCACATGACTTGTGATATCCCACCAGATGATTTATGGGATAAATTTTCATCCATATGGGACATTCAACACACAATCGATCTTGTCCCTAGGTTAGTCCTGTCAAGCTTTCCTCCATACCAGGTGAACCCTGCAGAAAATATAGAAATGCAGTGTCAATTTGATAAACTTCTTGGGGAAGAATTCAATAAGGAAAGTTTGAGTTGGAGTTTTGTTCTGTGTGTCATGCCTGCTCTTTTCACTTCCAAGAACAATGGCATATGGCACACATGTGGGCATATCCTGACCGCCCACAAAGCTTCAATCAAGTGTCAAGCCATCATGCGACGTATTCACGTCATGGTGGATATGATGACCATAGTCCTTATTCCGTATCTTGGTGACATTTTGGACATAATGGCTGATGCCCAGATCTGCTTAAGACTTGGTATTAATAGTGTATGTTCTTAAGTGTTGGGATACTTGAAAATCATCCTTGTTTATAATACTTATAATGAGAAATTATGTGTCACCCATGAGAAGTGTCCTTTTGTTTCAGTTTTCCAAGTTCTAGGTCATAGGATTGTTTATTTCCATAGGATTGTTTATTCCATGTTCGTGGATTTTTCAGAGTGTCCTTTAGTGTCACCCATGTCTATCATCCAAAGGTCTTCAGAGTCAGCTAATGCATTCGCACGCCATATTCATGATTTGCATACACATATTAGACAGCGGATAAATAAGAGCAATGATGATTCTAAAATATCAACTGATTCTCATCGTAAATTGCAAGAATTTCAGAAAGGAGACTGTAATGGTGAGATAAGGCCAGAGCGGTTCTCACAAGGTTCCGCTAAGAAATTACAAACGCGTAGTGCTGGACCATTCAAAATATTGCAGAAGGTTGGGTCTAGCGTATATCGGATCGACCTTCCATCTGAAATGGGCATTAACCCAACTCTTAATGTGGAAGATCTAGTCCGTTCCCATCATCCCATCATTGATCCATCGTCCCTTTCATGGCCTTGTTCTGATTTTGCTATACAACCCCTTCCACCCCTTCCCCCACCCATTACCCATGAAGAAGAAATTGAGGAGATCTTGGGTGAAGAGATCATTTTTTATGAGAGGTGGAGGTTTCCAAAGATACTTCGTCAAATGGAAGAACAAGTCACCGTCAGAATCTACATGGTTGATAGAAGTGGAGTTACAGAGCGTTAATCCAGATTTACTAGAGCGCCACAAGAGTTTTAACTCACCGGAGACGAGTTCTTCTCAGACGAGGAGTATGATGCGGAACAAAAGCATTTCAAGCGTACCAACGAAGAAAGCGCCACCCACAAGTACCATCCTTGTGGTTAGGCGATGATTGAGGAGCATTGAAGACCCTACGCACGTGATTTGGCACATAGAAGACACGTGTGTGGGATGGAAGAAGACCCGACTGAAAGTATAGAAAAATGCTTTTCTGAAGGTGGTCGGGCGCAATGCCAAATTTGGCACCGGACGCCCGAAATTCAGCAAATTTTCAGTTTTCCTTGTTGGACAGTTTTTGTCTTAGCCGGAGGCCCCGCCAAATTGGTCACCGGGCGCCCCACCAACGTACGAACTGTTTTTTTTTAGTTGTTTTTTTTTAGAGATATTTTAGGGGTATTTTGGTACTTTTATGTTTTCTTCTTGCTTATTTAAGTGGGCTAAGCCCTAATAATGTGATTAGCTAATTATTAATGAAAAGACAAACCTTTTTGGTGGCTTCTCTCTTCTCTCTCTCTCTTTCTCTCTCATGGTGTTTCTTCTCTCTCCTTGATCTTCTTCTTTTGATTTCTTCTGGTGCCCCTCCAAATTCTTCCAGGTATTTTATCTCCTATTGATATCCTTCTAAACTTCTGTTTTGCTATTCCCCACGATCTAAACCTTAAGAATCGATCCAAACCCTAAACCCCCAAATTCTCAAATCCCTAATCCGAGAAACCTCCTGGTTCTTCGGACTAGTGATCATCATTGATCGATTGGGTAACGCCATGCAAGATCGGGAGGTTCCATCCCTCGCCGGATCCAACCCAGGCACTAATTGAATCTCATACTCCATGGTTGTGATGATGGCCCGTCCCGTTGCATGTTTCCTTTCTGGTATTCTTAGTTTATAATGATTAATGCTAGATTTCATTATTATTATTGCTTTTACTTCCGCTGGATAATTGTGATCATGAGCATGCATCATATTTAGGGCTGTCCTGCATCAAAGCCACACACTATTTGCTATTTAAAACATTGGTTGGATTCATGACGGAAGTTATGGCATAAGTTTAATGCTAGTATAAGTTTCATCACTTGCATAGATGTGGATGGAGGTAGTAAGAAAATACTCGATGACCTATGGTCTAACTGAAGGTCTGGGCCTCTATAAAGTGGAATGGCGGAACGGGATTCATGTGGCCAACCCCAATTAATTGGGATAAGGCTTAGATGATATATAATCAGCATAAAGGTCTTATATATTTTGCTTGAAATCATCTTTTACAATCGATACTTTCTACATTAAAAAAAAAATTGTTAAAAGAAGAAGCTTAAAAGCTACACTTTTTCCATCATCTTTTCACCATACAATCAGAATAGAAATATTACGCAATATTACAATGTTATGCTATGTACAGTGAAAGCAATCCAGCCTCATGTAAATGGAAGAAAAATCCAAGGCTGCGTTTGGATGATCAAGACCTAGCAACACTTCATTCATAATAAAGGACTGGCCCCCAAATTGTAAGTCCAACTTAAAAAGCATGAAATTCCAACCAGTGATTGGTTATAATTACGAATGAAAATGATCCAACCTCCATTCTGGTCATTTCTTTTATGTTCTATTGAACTATCCCAGTTCAGCTCAATTGAGCATCCAAACGCTCCCAACTTATAATGCATGAGAGTTACCTCCAATACTCTTTGCAGCATCTTTCAGGCTCCCGGCAAAGTATTGCTGAAGAACTTGCAAGCTGATAGTCTTCTCTGTTTTTGTTCGCTTCTTTTCCCTTGCCTTTCCAGAACTCCGACTGTGATGTTCGCCAAAAGATGAATCCCCACCGACATCATCTCTGGTTGAATCATGGCGGTGATCGCAATGAGCAGAGACATGGAATCCTTCTGGCTCCTGCTTTCCAAATTCCAACAGTGAGGAATTGGGAACCGCAGTGCATTCGCCCTTCCGTGGGGCTTGCGTGGAACTGGTAATCCATGATGATTCCTCCCCAGAAGCTACTGCTGAAAGCATGAATCTCTCCTTTTGTCTTCTGTCTCTATTTGACCTTTCATCTACAACAGGGAGAGTTTCCACCAGCGTTGCACTGGAGGGTGTAATTTCACTGACTGGAAAAATGGTTTCTTGTTCGAGTTCCTTTTCCGTGACGACCCTTAAGCTCCGGCAAAGCTGTTGTATAATGACGGACAATGAGCTAAGCATCAACTTCTGTTCTACACTACCCATGCAATTCACGGGTAAGAAGAACTCCAAGACATAGTCGGCAATTCCAGTGTAAATACTCCGCAAACGAATCGCAACGGCGGCCCGCAACCCAAACATCCTAGCATAGTGGGACAGTGGGTATTCTGTCTTGCTGAAAGTCGTTATGTTGGTTGAGAAACACGGCTGATTCGACGTAAACGCTTTCCCAGCCACGCCTTGGCCTCTGAACAAGTGGTGATCAGAGCATGCCTCGTGGAAACCCCAAATGCGAGGATCCGTCCCGTAACAAGCAATGTCCCATGTTGAGACACAGTTGATGTAGTTTTCATCTGAGTGCCTGCAACCTTCCTTACCTTGTTGAATGCATGGGACCCATGTCTGAGCTAATGGCAATCTATGCGTCTCGCAGACTGTCCTCAAGACCTCTAAAATCTCTGGCAATACAACTTGGTAAGAATTGTTGCCCGCCTGACAGAAAGGAGTCCTATTCATTATTTAGAAAAGAAAATGATGACATCATATGTTATGGTTTTGGAGCAAGAGCGACTATCAAATTACCTTTACATGGGGAATACTCAAGACTTCAGAAGTCCTAAGATTTACAGCCTGCAAGCAAGCAATGGTTTTTTGCTTAGAGAAATAGAAAAAGGAACCTAATTTCCCATTTTATACTTCCATTTTTGGCTTATAACTTTGAGAAGCAATACTGATGTCGGATGCCTGAAGTAAATGTAGCACTCATTCAAAAAACTGACATTTTTTAAATGATAATATCTTTCCACTCTATTTAAATCCCAATATCCATATTTCATACACAAATCGATGTTCGATGTTAAGTTATTAAAACAAAGGAGGAGTTAGTCTGCATCAGCCATCCAACTGAAGGCCGTCTTTGGATGTCCTCAAAAAACTCATTTGGTAGAGAAATAAGAAATTCCAGTAATATCAGCATTTGGGTCATCTCCTAAAAACTGATTTGGGGTAGAATTGGAGCCAAATCAACGCAAGTCTGCCCCAAACCGAAATTTGGGTGCAAAAGCGTCCATTTCAACATAAATCTTGAAAGCATCCAAATACACCCTAAGTATTGACTTTCAGTAGATCATGCTTCGCAGCTCTACATAATTGCAGACAACTTGAAAACTCGGAAATATAACATTGAATTTTCCCAGAGCAAAGAAAATGAATTGAACCTGGAGAGCATTGCAGATGTTTTCAAGCTCGGGACGGTAGTTGACCTTCGTGGTAGTCATAACAACCTCCACAACACCCAAGCAAGACCGACTGCTCTGCTCAAAAACAGGAAGCGCAAGAGTACCACGAACGTCATATTGCTGAGCATAACTGACACGTGGGAACTCATCACTGCTAAAATACTGGACGTCTGGCGTCCACTCGGGCAACTTCCCTAGAAAAACTCGGCCAGGCAGGCCAACTGCCTCATTCGAATACTCCTCGGCCGAGAAAAGGTAGTTGATTGAGACTGTCCGGTAATTCACAAGCCTCTGACAGTTGGGATCGAGTGCGAAGGGTTGGTCACAAGTAGTAAGAAATCTTCTGCCTCCTTTACTTACTGGTACCCATATCTGAACAAGAACATCACCCTCTCTTGTAGAATCCTTAATATATCTAAGCGCTTGTATCAATCTCTCTTTCACAGAAGAACCGGGACCAGGGTTTGACCTCGGCTCAATCCACCACCTTCTACTCGCTTCGGAGGTTCGATTGGCCATCTCAAATTCATCTAAATTCCTACTTTCCTCAGTTGGACAGGACTCTGATTGGCCCAAACACTCGCCACTTTTTATTGTGTTTCTGTTAAGAGATTCAATTACAACAAGATCTTCTGTTTGGGTCTCGACTGAAGGTGGATTATCAGCAAAAGTCAATCTTTCCTTGTCATCTCGATCAGCATTCTGTGGAGAGTTTGGATTCGAACTGCTGCTGTTAATGTCAGATGAAGGGGAAAAACACGGAGAATCGAGAAGAACAGTAGAACCACATACATTTGGTTGGAAAAAATCAGAGCAATCGGTCATCTCCAACCAACATCCATCTAACAAGAGATCATCCATGGGATCGAAATCCATCGCAGCGGCATCCGGGAAAGCACTGCCCAACATGGAACCTTGCTGAGAAATATCATTGTCCATGATGGGCTTTTCTCTACACCATTCCAACAACCATAATTCGCTCCAACTGTAGAAATTTCATGACCAAAATACCCGAAAAATTAATTGAGAATAAAACACCGCAATTCTCAGCAGATATGCTTCCAAAACGGATTTCTTTAAAGGGTTTTGAAAACTAAATATTTCTGATTACAGAAACATCATCATAAAAGTCTTAGTAACTAAAATCATACACTACATAAAAAAGAAAAGGAACTCGCTTTATCTAGATTTTTTCCTTTTTTTTTTCTTTTTTCTTTTTTTTTCCTCTATGGGTTTTGTTTCTTTCTCTTTCAATATCCAAATCCCCCCTCCCCAAAAAAAAAAAAAAAGAGAAAAAAGAGAAAAAAAAAAAAAGAACCATTTGCCAAACAGTCAAATCCATCACAGTAGTTGAGAATCAAAATCCAAAATCTCAAAAAGAACCCACTTTCAACATATTCTCCCAACATGGCCTTCTCACCTTTGCTGAAATTTCAACGCCAAACATACTCATCAAAGTCTTTTAAAAAAGCATATCACAAAATCCAATTCGGATTGCAAAAAGACACCACAAACCCAGCCAAACACACATAAACAAACAGACCAACCCCCCAAATAAGGAAAAGAAAAAAGAAAGAAAGAAAGGAGAGGAATTGAACTCACTTTGTGAAATTTCTCTTCAATTCTGATATGGGTTTTTCCTCCTTTCAACACCCAATTTCAGAAACAGATAGCAGAAACACCACCAACCTGATATCTCTACCCACAAAAGCTCTTTTCCCAAAATACCCCTCTCATAAGCAAAGGGCGAATCTATGCTGTCGGTCCCACATCTGCCTTGGGATTCTCAACCATCTCTAGTTCATGCCAAAGTCAACTATAGTGGGAGGCACTTTATGTTGAGGGAGAATCCAAAGAACAGTTGTGAGGAATTCTGGAAGAAGATTTCAGAGAGAGAGAGAGAGAGAGAGAGAGAGAGAAATGGCAAGGGCAAATTGGGAAGAGAATTTGTTGAATGAAGAGGAAGGAAGTGTTGCATGGTTAGATTCTCTGTCCACCATACATGCCGTTCCTGACATTCTCATCCCTTCAGTTCTACTGTACACGTGGCATTGTAGGTGTGTGTACCACCTAAACCGTACAAACCATTGTTCCCAATGTGGATGGGCCATGACGCGTGAATCACATGAATCGGACGGTGCCAATCATCTTATCATAAGCTGTCAAATGGACGGCTGGAGAGAAAAACGGCTGATGGTGCCAATTCAATTAACGGTTGTGCGTGGATCGAGGAAGGACTGTGCTATTTTGGATTACGCTTCTCAGTGGGGCCCACTACTTGGCCTGTTTCTGGTTGGATGTTGTAGGCAATGTTTCCACTTGCTTCTAAGGAAGATTGATCATATGCATGCACTGTCTTTCTCACCCGTGTCATACATGTAGCACATCCTAGCCGTCCAAAATATGGGCCATACTATTAAGATTACCCGATGCGAGAATTGCCTCGACCAACTTGTTAAGTAGCCATACCTGTACATTGAATCAGATCATTGGCTGTAAATTGATTCAGACGGTCCGATCTTCCTGATGAGTGGGCTAGTCTGATATTCAAACCAGTTGATCTTCATAGTGGGGTCACCTCTTTCACGGATCGGATTTTCAATCGGTCAAGAAACGGCAGGAAAAATGGGGGCTGTACGCAAAGGTTTACACACGCTGCATCATACGTGTGATTGTAGTTTACAAAAAAAACACGTGGTACGGGAAATGACAGGTGGACGCGGATTTCCTGTCCTGCCGTAGCCTTCTGCAGGAAGTTCCTGCTGGGAACCTAGTTGGGCCCACCGTGATGATTGTAAGAGATCCGCCCCGTCAATCCGTTTTGGGAGCTCATTTTAGGACATGCGAACAAAACTGATCTGGATCCAAGAATCAAGTGGGCCATGGGTAGGGAAATTCCTACCGTTGAAACCTCCATGGCGTCCAAAGTGATGTTTATATTTCATCCATACCGTTCATAACGTCATTGATAATGGGATGAACTAAAAACACAAGTATTAGACTGATTTAAAATTCTGTGGCCCCACAAATATTTCAACTGTGGACGTTCAATCTTCACATTTTCGGCCCATTTGAGTCTTGGATGGGCTCCTGTTTTGGCTCATATCTTAAAATGAGCTCACAAAACGGATGGACGGTGTGGATTTCTCGCAAACATCACGGTAGGCTCCACCTAGGTTCCCAGCACAGGAACTCCCAACTAGGTATTAGAGTTCACATTGGGGCCCTGGCCCTGGCCAACACAACAAGTGGCCCACCTGAGTTTTAAATCCATCTGTTCTTTTTAGAACATGAGAAGGTGCAGCTAGCATGATACACGGATTGGATGTCATATCACGTCATCATGGTGGGCCCCACATGTTGAGTTGTAGGTTAAGCTTCGCCGTGGACAAGGCCCCAATTAATTAAAAAAAGGGTTGGCTAATACGTCATATGATACCGCCAAAGTACCTGAGGCCACATCGGAATCCGCCCGATCTTATTTATTTAAGAGAGGCCGGATCTAATATAAACTTTGCAGAATAAGATTAAATGTACAAATCGATGTGTGTGGGGGTACTACCGTGATGTTTTAATGACATCCAATCCGTACATCGTGTGGACCCTCCCGATCCCATTTGACCTAAAAGGGCAACGTTACATGGAATAGTGGCAACGTTACATGGAATAGTTAGTGATGGGGGATACCTACAGTTACAAGCCTTTCATACTCTATGTAAGGGCCACCTTATTTTACATATGCCATCTAATCCATTCAAAAGATGCACCTGACGTTTGGCACCTGCCATGCACGTGGACAGAGTGGTTTGCTAAGCCCACACATGTCCAAGGAGGCCATGTATGGGCTACTTTGATGTGACCGTGAAAGCAAGGAATCCAAAGAAAGCGAGCCATAACGGCAAGCAACCAAGCAAAAGACAGTAATTTGAATTTTATGTGGGACAACTTATGCGAAAAAATCATGGCACAAGGTAAATAATTCACTGTGAATCAAAAGTTATAAGAGATTAAGAACAACTTATATGGAACCAAGCCCCATAAGAGAAATTCAAGCTAACTCAAACTCTTTCTCTCACTTTAAAACTCTCTTAACCCCTTGAACACGTATAAAACTTCTTATGTTACTCTAAACCCACATTACACCACTTTAAATATCATAAAATTCAAATTAGAAACAAATCTGTGCAAGACCACGTAAATCGACCTAATAGTGCGCCGGCCGTCGGGCGTCCGATCCGATCGTTCGAGCGACTGAACCAGGCCAAATATGTCCAAATAGTTCATAGTTCCATCCAGGGAGTTTCGGGCACTTGAGCTAAGCTTGTTGGGCGACTGACGACCCCTAATCTTTAGATCCATAATGTTTAGAGATAAACCACCTCTTCGGTTTAGTTTCGGGCGCTCGACTTGACCCCATCGGGTGATCAACAACCTCTTGATGTTAAGATTGAAAACATCCCCAACAATCTCCACCGTGGCTTCAATCTTTAAGCTTCATTACTCCAAAGCTTCATCTTGCATTTTTACTTCTTCTCCATCGCTTCTTGTGCCCCCACCAAATTTACTCCAGCACCTTCACATCCTGCTCGCTCATGTGGCTTTTGTGCACGTGTCACAAATGAGCAACCATGGATTCCGCTATGAACCCCACAACTCCATCTAATGAAGTGCTCCGGATCAACTTGTAAAGATGGCCGCACCTTCGTGTTTTTATCACCACGAGTGCTCACTTTAACACTTTATAAAACTGATTGAAGCTCCTGTTACCTCAAGTGCACTAAAAGAGATCAATTTTTTTTCAACTTAGGGACATGCCTCACATTTATCAGGACTTGTTCGATCCCATTGAACATTCTAATGCACATCAAACCAATACTGAAAACCTTGCAGGCGTAGTTATCGCCCAAAAACACCGATCCACTATCATACTCTTTGTATGTCATGAATGAATTCTGGTCATGACGCATGCGATACGATGCACTTGAATCTAGGAGTCACTCATCGTAAAGAGACCCCAATATAGATACAATTAATACATCGCTATCATCACCTTTGTCTTCTGTAGAATAGAAGAATCTTCATACTTCTCTTGTTTCGTCTTGGAATTCGGATAATCCCTTTTAATGAAAACCAATACACCATCATAGTCAATATATGTAATGAATGAACTCCGATCAGGACACATGCGATATGATGCGCCTAAATCCAAGAGTCACTCATCGCAAAGAGACCTCAATCTGGATATACTCAATACATCGCTATCATCACCCTTATCCTCTATAGATTTAGTGGTATTAGCCTCTTTAGAAGAATCTTTAGACTTCTCTTGCTTCGTCTTGAGATTCGGACAATCCGTCTTCATGCGCCCTTTCATTTCCACAATTCTACCACCTCACCTTGCCCTTCCATTTGCCCTTGAATTTAGATCTCGATCGCGAATATCCCCATCCCGCTCAGAATTCCTTCCCCTAATAACTAGTGCTTCCGTAGATGAACCCATGTCACCACTTTTCTTTCTCATCGCCTTCGACTGGAGGGTTAATATAATGGT
Organism: Liriodendron chinense; assembly: GCA_003013855.2. Taxonomy (NCBI): domain Eukaryota; kingdom Viridiplantae; phylum Streptophyta; class Magnoliopsida; order Magnoliales; family Magnoliaceae; genus Liriodendron; species Liriodendron chinense. Next base: position 183,399 of record PVNU02002727.1, on the reverse strand, counting down.
CTCAACGCTAATGATCTCCCTACCTATATACAAAGAGTCCGTAAACAACTCGTATGATTTCAGAAGAGAATTCAACAGGATGCATGCTTGATATTCGCCATTCATCTATTCATCTACATTCAATAGTTTGCAAACTAGCCCATTGAAGTTGCTGATGTGGCTCTCAACATCTGTCTCCTCCACCATCTTCATTTGAACAACTGAAGAATCAATTATAGGCGATTTTTCAGAGATTCCTTCACATAGATGTTCTCCAACTTCGCCCATATATCAGCTGCAGTCTTTTCCCTCATGACATTATAGAGGATGTCATCCGTTAGGCACAACTGGATTGAGATGTTGTCTTTTTAATCCATCTTCTTCCACTCTTCTTCTTTCATAGTCTTTGGTCGTTTTCCAAAGAGTGCATCTTTCAATCCTTGTTGAATTAAGATGCCCTTCATCTTAACATTTCACAGTTCAAAGTTATTTTTCCTGAAATACTTCTCTATGTCGAATCTCATGTCTAATGCCATTGTTTTTTATCTTAGATTATGTCTACCTCCCAACGTTAGCTCTGATACCACTTGTTAGGACTGCGGAAGCAATGAATCAAATTAAGGCGAACTACAATGGCAAGCAACCAAGCAAATTCAACACATACAAGAAGAAGGCAATCCAAATTTTATGTGGAAAAATCCTTATAGGAAAAAAATATGGCACAAAGTGAATAATCCACTATGAATAAGAAGTTACAAGAGATGAAGAATAACTTACCTAGATCTAAGCTCTACAGGAGAAATCCAAGCTAACCCAAGCTCTTTCTCTTACCTTAGAACTCTCCCAATCCCTTGAATATGTCTAGGACTCCTTGCGTTACCCTTATCCCCGCATTATACCCCTTTAAATAGCATAAAATTGAAATTAGAAATAAATCCGCGCAAAATCGCACAAATCAACCTAACGGTGTGCCAATCATCGGGCACTTGACTCTACCATTTAGGCGACTGAACCCGACTAAATTTGTCCAGAGAGTTCACAATTCCATCCGGGGAGTTTTGGGCGCCTGAGCCATTCTCATCAGGCGACCGGCAACCCTCGATCTTCAGATACAGACACACAGTGTCTAGAGATAAACCTCCTCTTTCAAAATAGTTTCGAGCACTGGACCCAATCCCATCTGAAGACCGACAACCCCTTAATGTCGAGATTGAAGACATCCCCAACATGCTCCATGTGCCACCGTGGTATATGGCATTGAGATCCTAGGTACCATTCGGAAGGTGGGTTTACATTTTGTAGGCCCCCAGAGCCAAGAACCTGATCTAGTCCACGTATAAGGGGGATCAGGGTGGATGGTTTAGAATTACTTGGTCAAGGATTTTCAATCTATCCATTTATTTCATGACGTTTGGCCCACCGGGTACGTGGACCTTTTTTTTTTTTTTTTTATTCTGCCAAGGAACCTAAATGGTGGGACTAATGCGATGGAAGACTTGGATATGGATCACTTTCACACAATTATGTTAATCTATGACATGTTGAGGCAATTTGAACCGTCCATCACATGTGGCTCACCTTCCATCACCCATCCGTCTAAAAGAAACACTTTGATCAGATGATCCTAATCATCTGATTAATGGGTTGGAGAACGGACGATCGTATTGATTATAAATGGCCTGGATCTGCACACGCGTGCCATGTTAGCACATGTGCCACAGATCATCCCAGCATACGGTTGCCATTGCTCTCAGGTGCATTTTGTTGCTTTTAAATGATCCACTCGGCTGAGTTTGAACATTACAATGCACATAGTAGAATTTGGACTCTTTGCTTCCAAATCATACATCTGCACCGTCCATTAGGTCCAATCCTCTTTTCATTCGCAGCATTGAAAAAGCATACTGATTGAATGATCTAGACCATCAAATCAATGGCCTGCAGAAATTGATGGACAAGATTGTTCATTAAAGATAGATCCAGTCAGGGATATTTTCAAGGCATCTGAATCTGCAGTTTTTCCAGAGTAATATAAGGACATTACATCAGATCTAATGGACGGACCAGATAGGTGATTTGAACGATGATAAGTCCAAATGCAACTACATGTATAGCAACGTTTCCTACAATATTACTCTCAATGGCAAAAAAAAAATTGTATAATAAGATCCTGTCTTTTGGAATTTATTTGTGGGGCCCTTACCAGATATTCATGGCACCAAGTATATTCTGACAATTAGAGATGCTCACACACAGCTTAATTATTGGCGTGTGGGGCCCACCGTAGTATTCGTATAACATCCGACCGTCCAACAGATTTACCACCATGAAAATTAGATGCCCCCAAAATCACACTGATCAAACCATTAGATGGGCCCACATGAATGTAGACGTTTTTGGAGGGTTGTTCTTTTTTTTTTTTTGTTTTCTTTTGGTTGTTTGGCTCAGCTGATAGCTGGATTGACCTCTTTTTGAGGCAATTCACGAAGGGCTATCTTGTGGACGCGGATTACATACTGACAGGTTGAGTAGCTATCTTGCTACTGAAGTGACGTCACCGACTTCTGTGGGCCCCACCGTGATGTATGTGTTGTATCCACACCGTCCATCCATTTGTAGAGATCATTTTAGGGCATTATTTAAAGAATGAGACAGATCCAAATCTCAAGTGGACCCCACCAAAGAAAACAGTGGGGACAATGACCAGACCGTTGAAATCTTCCTACGGCTCATCATGATGTTTATTTGAGATCCAACCTGTTCATAAGTTCACACGTGCATGGAAGAAGGGAAAACAAAAATATCAGCTTGATCGAAAACTTCTGTGGCCCCAAGAAGTTTTTAATGGTAGGAGATCAATCCCCACTGTTTTCTTTGGTGAGGTCCACTTGAGCTTTGTATCTGCCTCATTCTTTTTCTGATGCCATAAAATGATCTCTCCAAATGGATGGACGGTGTGGATACAACACATACATCACAGTGGGGCCCACAGAAGTTGGTGACGTCACTTCAGTAGTGAGATAGCTACTCAACCTGTCAGTAGCTAATCCGCGTCCCTATCTTGTTGTACTAGTTGGATGCATCTGTCCACCATGAAAACACCATGTGGGGCCCATTCACAACTAGTAGTACTATGCCCACACGCGTGTACAAGATATCCTTTCTACACGCTATATGTGCCTGGCGTGAGAGAGCAAGATCCAAGCCGTCCATCAGATAGACCTTACCATGTAGATGATCTTTCCAAAAAAATAAAGCATATTTAATCTTCAATTGGGCCACAATGTCACAAACAAGCAGATGACCTAGTAAAACTTTTCCAAGCTTACCATGATCATCTTGACAGGTGGATGGCCTGATTTTATGCTAAGGCATATTAACGGTGTGCCTCATCTTTTGGATGGTTTGGATCTTTGTAGGCGTACGTCATGAAAGCACATGAGGTGTCGTGTAGATGGGCTACCATGTGTAAACGCATGCAGGCTTAGCAAAGCTCGTCCGTAAGTCGTCCCCCCGTGCGTCATGTGCCATCCAAGTAGCCTTTTTCTTATTTTTTCGTAATAACTTGTGGTCCACCACCGTGATTTTGGTCACGAGAAGAACTTTAATGCTCTGGCGGAGTGTGATGGATGATGCGGAGGCGCTTAGAAATTAGTTGGGAATTTACACGTGGTATGCAAGTAATTCAAATATTACTCTAATTTGATCATCTGATGGTTAGAGTGTTAGACTGGCCCATATTTATTGGACCGTTAAAAATGAAAATATCATGATAATTTCCTTTGGTCATATTCAAAGTCCATCGTGGCAACACTGTTTATTGAGAGTTCCGGCAACACAAAGCCTTGTGGGGACCACCATGATGTCTATATAAATTCACTGGATTCATCTGTTTTGCCAGCTTATACTATGATGAAAGTGTAAAAATCACCACAAGAAATAGTGATTGCTGAACGTCCACCATTTAAACTTTTTTGGGCTACAAAAGTTTTAATCAATGCTGATATTTGTATTTCATCCTATTGGGAACCACTTATTAGTGGCTTGGTGGCATAGAAATATTACAGTGGGTGCTAAGAATATTTCAATGGTGGGCATTTCCAACCCAACCGTTTCATGCCTTGTGGTCCACTTGCGACTCAGATCTGCCTTAATTTTTAGACCCCCATTATAATATGATGCGAGAAAAATTGATGAATGGTGTGAATTTTACATGTACATCATGGTGGGCTTTAGAGAGCTTTGTGTATCGCGAAAATCATGAGAAGCAGACCATTCATGCGGTGAGCCCTGCTGCTGATAGGTGATAGACCTGGACAAAAACGAAAGGAAAAAAGAAAGAAAGAAAGAAAAAAAAAAAAAACTGAGTGGGACAGTTTCTACCGTCCAAGTGGAAACCCTTCATCCAGCAAATGTGTACCGCCCATCAGCACTCATTTTAACCATTCATTTGCATTCCACCTAGTACACTATGGTTAGGCTGGTTTGTGTTGTCGCCAATTCAATCAAAGTGGACCACTTATGTGATCGAGGACCTAAATTTGGTTTTTCATGTGTGGGTAGTGTGCGCAGGTGTGCCAGAGTCTATTCAACTCAAAGTTTAACTGAACTGCTGGTGTCCCCTCGTGTTAAGCTGAACGGATTGAAAACTGGGATCGATGATCCAGGATCATCTCAACTACCCATGTTTGCGTTTCCATTTGGGTGATTTGTGAAAAGATAGGAGTTAGCCCTTCCGAATGAGTTCTTTTTGCCTTGTGATAATATATGTGAGTCTACGACTTAAGGACTTGTTCTTTCACCTGTACTCTCGATCTAATATTTCTTAAAGGAACAAGCATAAACATATATATTAAATAAGGCAAAACGTTGTCGATTTCATTAATATGTAGAAATGATGCTTATTACAATCGACAAGTTATGAGACAACCAAATAATAATAAATGAGAAAATAAAAAGATAAATACCTAATGCATCTATCAAAACAGATGATTAAGGCAGTTGTGATCAACTAAATCGAAACTTAGGTGATCACAGTTCTACAACTTAAGGTTGCAGAAAATTACTTCTACTCTTAAGGTACTGTATCGAGAGCTGCTGGGCCGTAGCTATATAAAATTAGGCTACACGGAGGATCCAGATGATGGACCGTGAAAATTTCCTTGATTATTTCACGTAAGTGTAGCCTATTGCGTACGGTCACGTCTATAAGAGATATACCCTCGCGTGTGTTGGCCGGAATCCTTGTGTCATGAACTCTCGTATTGAAAAGTTATTGGAGCTCTTAGGTCACTTGGCTTTGGCATTGCTAGAGAGTTGCCTTTGACAAAATTCTAACATTTAATGCTAAAGAGAGAGACTTGTATTAATAAGACTCTTGTTTTTGCAAAGAGTATTTTTGATAGAACTCTGGCCGTTAATTCTGTTTCATGTGCACGTCTCTAATTCCTCTTCTTGGAGTTGATTTACACCAGATATGGCATGACTGCCACGTGGTATCTTTTGGACCATTTTATCTGGGCGTATTAGATCGGGTGTAAACAATGATGGAGGGCACGAGTATGATTTCATCCATCATTTCGCATGTACTGAAGACACGTGATTGTTGGGTGCGTTTCACACAAGCCTTAGGATCTCACCCTCCAATACACTAGAATTATGGGATATAATAATGCAATAATCAAAGATAAAGCATCAACCACACGACACAAATAATTTTTACGTGGAAAACCCTTGAAGAGGTAAAAACCACGGGACCTCGTCCAGACAAACAATCCACTATCTCAGAGAATCGTTTACAACCGATCACAAGCACACACCGCTTGGATCAAACCTTCATCACTCATGCAGGAGTGGATAAACAATAAGAGAACTATGAAAATAGAGAGATCTCACCCTAGCAGGAGGACGTTAATCACCTTCGCTAGCAAAGCCTCCTCTACTAACAAGCTTCCTATCTCTCTCTCTCTCTCTCTCTCTCTCTCTCTCTCTCTCTCTCTCCTTGGACGTGCTAAACCCTTATTAGGAATCATTAATCCCATTTTGGAACTCCTTTAAATAGAGAACCGGAGGTATTAGACTCAGAAAAGAAAACTTCGTATAAGCAGTCCGCATCGGGTCGGGCTCCCGGCCAGTGGACCATCGGGCACCCGCCCAAGCCAAATTTGTCCAGTAGGTTTCAAAAGAAAAATCCAGATTATCGGGCGCCCAGTCACCTGACCGTCGGGCGCCTGACTGTTGTAAATACAATCCAGCAGAAAACTGCTTCATCTGATGGAATTTCAGTTGCTTGACCAGAATTTAGCCTTGGCGCTCGACCTCACTAGGTTGCACTCTCTCTCCTCTGTGACTGAGGAGGAAAAACCCCATCAAATCTCCCCCTTTCCGACTTAGGAGAGATTCACCTTCTTCAAGCTAACCAGGTTTCTACAAACCTCAAACCTGTCCTTGAGCAAAGCCTTGGTCATCATGTCTGACCCATTATCGTCCGTGTGGACCTTCTCAAGCTGTAGCACCTTCTGTTCCAAAGTATCCATGATCCAGTGATATCGAATCTCTATGTGTTTCGACTTGGAGTACTAACTTGGATTCTTGCTCAAGTGTATAGCACTTTAGCTATCGCAATAGACCACGTGCTCCTCCTGCTTCAGGCTAAGTTCCTGTAGGAACCTCTTCATTCAAAGCATTTCTTTACATGCCTCTATGACCGCAATGTACTCTGCCTCTGTCGTCGACAATGCTACGACTTTCTGTAACTTGCTCTACCAAGAGACCGCTCCCTCTACAAACGTGAACATGAACCCTGATGTAGACTTCCTGGAGTCTATGTCACCTGCCATATCTGCATCTGTATAGCCTTCTAATACAGATTTTCCATCACCATAGCATAGGCTCAACCTGGATGAGCCTTTCAGATACCGTAATATCCACTTTACTGCTGCCCAATATTCTTTGCCAGGATTGGCAAGATACCGGTTGACAACCCCAACCGCATATGCTATATCTGGACGCGTACACACCATAGCATACATCAAACTTCCTACCGCTGACGCGTAGAGTATCTTCCACATCTCTTCCACTTCTGCTTTCATCTTGGAACACTGCTTGACGCTCAATTTGAAATGACCATCCAGTGGAGTACTGACCGGCTTCGCTGCATTCATATTGAACCGCTCTAGGACTTTCTCAATAAACTGCTCTTGTGACAGCCAAAGCTTGCTGCTGCTTCTGTCACGGGTTATCTCCATTCCTAGGATCTATTTTGCTGGGCCCAAGTCTTTCATCGCAAATGACTTGCCCAACTCTTGTTTCAGCCTGTTAATCTTCTTGATGTCTTTTCCTATGATGAGCATGTCATTAACGTACAATAGAAAAATTAAGAAATCACCATCTGAGAACTTGCGTGTGAACACACAGTGGTCCGATTCCGTTCTGTCATATTCATGCTTTAACATGAACGAGTCGAACTTTTTTTATCATTGCCTAGTAGCTTGTTTCAGCCCATACAAACTCTTCCTAAGCCTACACACCATATGCTCTTTGCCCTTAACTTCGAACCCCTCTGGTTAGCGCATGTAGATCTCTTCTTCCAGGTCACCATGGAGAAAAACAGTTTTAACATCTAACTGCTCTATTTCCAGATCCATGCTAGCCACCAACCCAAGCAACACCCGTATGAATGTCATCTTCACCACTGGTGAGAATATCTCCTCGAAGTCTATTCCTTTTGCTCTGACCAAATCTTTTCACCACAAGTCTGGCCTTGAACCTCGTTTGTGAATTCTTCTGCTAATTCTTCTTTCTAAACACTCACTTGTTGTTAAGAGCTTTCTTGCCCTTATGCAATTTTACCATATCATAGGTGTAGTTCTTATGCAAGGATTCCATCTCCTCTTGCATAGCGTTTAACCCCTCACCCTTATGCTCGTCGGCTAGGGTCTCATAATAGTCTTTTGGCTCTCCCCCATCAATGAGCATAATGTACTCATGCGGCGAGTACTTTTTGGATGGATGTTTGTCCCTTGATGTCCTCCTCACCTGTGGCTCAATAAGTGGATCAAATGAGGGTTGCTCCCCCTGTCCATCTTTATTAGGGACTCCCTCATTCTCTGCATCTTGTTATACTCCCCTGTCATAAGGCACCATGGTGGGAGTAATCGGATCTACATCTTCCAGTTCACTTGAACTGGGTTGGGTCTTCTCTGGCTTTTTAACGTCTTCTATACACTGATCTTCAATGGAAAACACATCTCTGCTCCTGACGAGTTTCTTCTCGGTCGAATGCCACAACCTGTAACTGAACTTTTCATCATCGTACCCTAAGAACACACACTACCTGATCTTCATATCGAGCTTAGACCTCTCGTCCTTTGGTACGTGAACGGATGCCTTGCATCTAAACACCCTGAGATGACTGTACGATGGATCACGTCCAGTCCACACTTTCTCAGGTACTTCTCCATTCAACGGGGCTGATGGAGACCTGTTTATCAAATACACCGCTGTGTGCATTGCTTCTCCCCAGAATGTCTTAAGAAACTTTGCATGGGATAACATGCATCTGATTCTCTCTACAATGGTGTGATTCTTACGTTCAGCCACACCATTATGTTAGGGGGTCTTGGGAACCGTCTGTTCATGTCGTATACCCAGTAACCTGCAATACTCATGGAAGTCACTAATGTATTCACCACCATTGTCAGTGCGGATATACTTCAATCATCTGTTTGTCTCTCTCTCTCTCTCTCTCTCTCTCTCTCTCTCTCTCTCGACCATAACATGAAACAATTTAAATACACCAAAGACTTCGTCCTTGGATTTCAAAGCATACACCCAAACCCTCCTAGATGCATCATCTATAAAAGTGACAAAATACAATGCTCCACCCAAGGTTTTTGTCCTCATAGAACCACAAACATCAGAATAAACCAAATTTAATGCATGTACTTTATTAATATGAGAAGCAGTTTTAACAAAAGAAATTTTATGCTGTTTCCCAGATAAATAGTCAATACAAGTTTTGAGAGGTATACCTGTCACGTCTGGAAGGAGCCACTTCTTTGCTAGTAGCTGAAGCCCTTTTTTCACTCATGTAGCCAAGATGCCTGTGCTACATGTCAGTAGCTAAATCTTCCGCTGCGTTCAACCCACCCTTGTACATACTGACACTAGCGTTGTAAAGGGTGCAACACTTCTTCCCTCTGGAAGTAATCAACGAACCCTTGATGAGCTTCCAGCGCCCACCAATAAACCGGTTTTCATAGCCATCATCATCCAACCTTCCCATCGACATCAAGTTGAGGCGAATGTTTGGAATGTGTCTCACATCCCTGAGAACCAATGTGCAGCCCACATCGGTCTTCACACAAATATTACCGACCCCTACGATCTTCGAAATACCAAAATTTTCCATCTTTACTGTCCCATAGTTACCTGACTTGTAGCTTGTGAAGAAATCCCTATGCGAAGTCGCATGAAATGAGGCTCCCGAGTCTATCACCCAATCGGTGTCCTAACTCGAAGTCGTGAGACAAACATCGTGATCTGCGGAAAGAATAATAACAACGTCACCATCTGAGGCGATCGCAGTAGAATTCGATTTATCTTCCTTCTCCTTTCCTTTACCCTTATTGTCACCCTTCTTCTTGTGAGATTCATGCTTATAGTGGCCCTTCTTGCCACAATTCCAACATTCAATATCTTTCCTGGCAACCGACTTGCCTCTTGATTTATCTTGAGCCTTTCCGCCCTTTCTGTTCTTTCTTCTCCCCCGATCTTGTGTCATAAGGGCCTCTTGTTGAGTAGGCCCCAGAGACTTCCTCCTTGTCTTCTCATTGAAGAGACAACTTATTACCTATTCCATGGATATCTTTTCGTCTGGTGCGGAGTTACTCAGAGACACCACCAATGTCTCCCAACTGTCAGGCAATGAGCTACGCAGTAACAAAGCTTGAAGTTCATCATCCAGGACCATCTTCATGGCGGAGAGTTGGTTCACTATGTTGCTGACCTCATTCATGTGTTCAGCCACAGAACCACCATATTTGAACTTAAGATTCACAAGTCATCTTATCAGGAATCTCTTATTGCCAGCTGTCTTCCTGTGATACAGCTCTTCCAATTTCTGTCATAGGCTAGCGGCTGAGGTTTCCGTAGACACATGGTGGAATACGGAATCATCCAACCATTGTCTAATAAACCCCACCGCCTTCCGGTCTAACTTCTTCCAATCATCATTAGGCATATCTAAGATCAGAGCATATAGGTCCTTGCAATAGAGCAAGTCCTTCATCTTAGCCTTCCATATGGTCTAGTTAGAACCATTGAGGCTGATCATCCTTGATGAGCCACCTTCCATAATTCAGAACCGATCCCACTCCATTCAATCAACCTGAACGCTTTGATACCACTTTGTTGGGTGCGTTTCACACAAGCCTTAGGATCTCGCCCCTTAAAACACTAGAATTATGGGATATAATAATGCAATAATCAAAGATAAAGGATCAACCACACGACACAAAGAATTTTTACATGGAAAACCCTCGAAGAGGTAAAAACCAGGGGACATCGCCCAAATAAACAATCCACTATCTCAGAGAATCGTTTACAACCGATCACAAGCACACATTGCTTGGATCAAACCTTCATCACTCACGTAGGAGTGGATAAATAATAAGAGAACTATGAAAGCAGAGAGATTTCACCCGAGCACGAGGACGTTGAAGAGCCGAGACGTCGTTGCACCGTGAATCACCTTCGCGAGTAAAGCCTTCTCTACCAATAAGCGTCCTATCTCTCTTTTCTCTTTCTCTCTTTCTCTTTTTTTCTCTCTCTCACCTTGGACGTTCTAAACCCTTATTAGGAATCATTAATCCCATTTTGGAACTCCCTTAAATAGAGAACCGGAGGTATTAGACTCAGAAAAGAAAACTAGGTATAAGCAGTCCGCGTTGGGTTGGGCTCCCGACCAGTGGACCATTGGGCACCCGCCCAAGCCAAAATCTGTCCAGCACGTTTCAAAAGAAAAATTTCGATTATCACCTGGTCACCTGACCGTCGAGCGCCCGACTGTTGTAAATACAATCTAGCAGCAAACTGCTTCATCTGATAGAATTTCGGTCGCCCGACCAGAATTTGATCAGGGCGCCCGACCTTACCAGGTTGCACTCTCTCTCCTCTGTGACTGAGGAGGAAAAACCCCATCAGTGATGGCATCTCATTGGCCCACATAAGTGTGCCAAAAATGAATATAAATAGTTTGAACCATGACTTTTCACTCTTTGGCCTATATATAATGTGCCCAAAAAGGATAAACTAACTAGGTTTATGCACATATCCACCTTGTGACAGAAAAAGAAGAAAGAAAGTAGTTCACATGGTAGTCTCCACATAGTACGACGGGATAAAAGAATACTTTCACACAAAGACCATGTGAACTTTCACAAGCTTTACATCCAAACTGTACAAAAGATAGACTACATCCCGAAGATGATCCATTGTGAAAACCAAACTGATCCACTAATGAGGTCGGCCACACTCGACATTAAATTAGAACACTGGCTGTCCATTAATTTCGACAACATGACATGCTGATGAATAGATGAACCTAATTTCAAACTAGGTAATCTTCATTACATAACCCACTCTTTGAACGGCTTGGATTTTCTACACAAGTGACACGTTTTCAGGAAAGATGGATATGTGCGTATGAAACGGGGAATTGACTTATGAGATTAGTCTCATTAAAATAAAAAGAAAATAGTTGCGATCGATTGAGTCATTGCAGCCAGTCAGCCCGCAATGATCCAGTGGGCCCCACTCAATAAACAATCAATGCAAATGACCGAGCCATTCATCAAGTAGCTGCATGGCAGAAAAAATGGTACGGAAATCAGGTAGAACCATTTATCAAGTGGGCCACACTGTAGAAAACGTTGCATAACCGTTGAATTGAATCAATATCCACATGCGGCCCACCTGATGGTTGGATCCACCTGATTTTTGTATCCAATTGAGCGGCCATGTGGATCAAACGTTTCCTATGTTACATTACACTTAAATGTTGGTCACACGACCACATCTTTAATTATATTAATTATATATTTTAGTTTCGACTTATTCATTTATATTTAATATTTAATAATTTTTTAAATTATTTTAAGTTTGAATATGGCAAGATATAATATTAATATTATTTTCCATTCACATTATTTAAAATATTCTTTAATTTCTTTTTTTAATATGCAATCCCAAGGTCGGTTGCTCCTTATTGTAATATTTCGTAATACTAGTAAGAGTTGGATAATCCGCACAGTTCCAGATGATGATTTGATTCGCACTTTAATGTTTCTAAAATATATTGTATTGTATATATAAGCACCGATAATTTATTGTATTCTAGGCTAAGCACCTATATATATATATATATATATATATATATATATATATATATATATATATATATATATATATATATATGAGTCACTCTCAAGTCCAACCGGTTGGACCACATTTTGCAGTCCACCCAGTTGATTTCTCTAAACCTCTTAAGTGCTCATGACATCCAATCCTCCTAGTAGGTTGGCTCCACCAGGATGATGTTCTAATGCAAAAATCAGCCTTATCCAATCATTATGTCAACTACAATATAGAAAATAGTATATAGCCATTGATTAATAGTAAAATTTTAGTGTGGTACACTTGGTTAGTGGATGAAGTTGATTTTTGTGTGAATTGTTCCTCATGGTGGGGCCAACTTATTAGGAGGATTGGATGTCACAAGAGCTTAACAGATGGGGAGTAATCCACTGGGTGGACTGCAAACTGTGGTCCAACCGGTTGGACTTGAGAGTGCCTCTATATATATATATATAGAGAGAGAGAGAGAGAGAGAGAGAGAGAGAGGAATGCTCACCTGCACAAAGTTTTGATGAGAACTTATGAGCACTTTTTGACAACTCATCACATGTGATGTGAGCCCAAAATTGAAGCTATCTAAATGATGCAGAACCTTAAAAAATTCCTGAGGTTCAACTTTTAACTTGATCTAGAACTTTGGTGGGCCATGACAAAAGTAAACAATTTCCTTCCTTGATTTGCCTCTCTCTCTCTCTCTCTCTCTCTCTCTCTCTCTCTCTCTGCTACAGCCCACCAAAGTTTTGGACCAGGTTGAAAGTTGGGCCCTGGGGCTTTTAGGGGACAGCTGAGATTTTGGGCTCACATCACATATGATGAGTCCTCAAAAAGTGCTTATGAGTTCTCATGAGAACTGGTGTGTGGATGAGCATTCCTCTCTCTCTCTCTCTCTCTTAAGGTCAAGCTGTGTGGGCCCCACTGTGATGTGGATTGGACTAATTCCTATTGGTTAGATGAACCATTTCATGATGGGACACGAGCTTAAAAATCAGGTCAATTCATGACTTAGGTGGGCCACACCACATACAACAGTTGAGAGGGATTACCCGCCCATTAAAACCTTCATGGTCGTTTATTAGGCCCACCGAGATGTGGTTCACAAATCCAGCCCATCCATTGTATATGTCCCACTTGGATGAGGGGTCAGACCAAGTTTTAGTTGCATCCAAAACTTAGGTGGGCCCCACCAAGTGTTTTTAGATGTTTTAGGCATGTCTTCACATGGTTTTAGATGGTATGTCCCACCTGAGTTTTGTATCTGGTTGATTTTTTTAGATATCCAATGACCTAAAGGGGACCCATCAAATGCACAGTATTGATGTCCAATCCACATCATGGTGGGCCCACACAACTTGATCTCATGGGAAGTTCCCATGAGGTCAACCTCATAATACCATTTCCCATACCTCCCCCTGTGCACCAAGCAGTAAATGGTTATTTACGATATGGATACCTCCCCCTGTGCACCAGGCAGTAAATGGTTATTTACGATATGGAATTACCGTCGGGAAGTCTGGTTGATAAAGGTGGGCTCCACCATGACATGTATGTCAATTTTATTCAGTTTATTAAATGTGTTAGCCCACATTAGGCATAGGGTCCAAATATCAGCCCTATCCACGATTTAGGTGGGCCACATGAGTACAAAGAGTGTTAAGAGGATGCTCACTCTCCAAATTGTTTCCCTTTGTGTGGCCTACTCGAATCTTGAATAGGGCTGATTTTTGGGCTACGGGCCCAACGTTTAGTGTGAGTTTTAATGCTTGGAGTGGATTTCAAACATATATGATGGTGGGCCACCTCAATTGGACAACCTTTTTGCTACAATTTAGGCAATGCCTCGTGGACTTGTATTAAGGTTCTCACCACCCTTATAGTAGCGCTAAAACTCTATGGAGCCTACCATAATGTATGTGTTATATTTGTGTTGTCCATCAATTTCTCTAGCTAATTTTAGGTTATAAGCCAAAAAATGAATTATACCCAAAGCTTAAGTGAACCATACCATAGGAAACAGTAGGAATTGAACACGTACCGTTGAAAACTCATTAGGGCTACTAAAGTATTGGTTCAAGCTGATATTTGCTTTTTCTATTAATCAAGGTCTATATGACCTTATTAACAGGTTAGATAACAAATAAACATCACTGTGGGCCCTAGGAAGGTTTCAATGGTGGATGTTATTATCCTTACTGTTTTCTTTGGTATTGTCCACTTGAGCTTTCGAAATGCTTCAATTTTTAGCTCACGCCTTACAATGATATGGAAGAACGAATCAATGGTATGGATAAAACAAACATATCAAGGTGGGCCCCATAATGTCTTAATACTACCGTAAAGGGTAGTGAGCGCTTCGTTGCAATATGGAGTCCTGTCATGGTTAGATAAGGTAAATTTAATGTAACGGGGTGGTCCATCTTGAATGGGCCCACCATCATTTATTTCCAAAATCCACTTTAACCATTAGGTGAGTGACTTGGTTTTAGGCTTATGGTGAAAAAATAAGTAATTCAAGTGGACCCCGATATTAGAAATAGCGTACAGGAAGACACCTACCCTCTAAACTGTCCTTGGTGTAGCTTACTTGAATCATGGGTAGGGCTGAGTTTTGGGCTCTTGTTCTAGATTTTAGTTTCTCATGTAACGGTTGGAGTGAATTTCATATAATCATCATGATTGTCCCTAAAAAAATCAAGGGTACACATATTACCTCTAACTGGTTCAAGGGTTGGCGTCCCTCTCCCAAATTATTAGTTTTCGAATGACCTACCTAAGCTATCAAACCATCTGATTTTTGGGCCCTATGGATAAAATGAGGAGACTCACTTGATGATTGGAGTGGATTTCATTTAAACTTCATGGTGGGGCCACTTCATACAATCACAATCAATACCGTAGATAAGGTCTCCTACACACACGGATATATATATATATATATATATATATATATATATATATATATATATATATATATATATATATATATATATATATATATATATATATATAAGTGGCACATGCTTCGCATTTGGAAAGAGGAAGGAGAGAATTTGGAAAACAGAAAAAAAAAAAAAAAAGAAGAAAAAAAAGAAAGAAAAATGATATTACATACATATGCAAAAGGAGGTTGCAGGCAAACCATTTACACTTTTTTTTTTCTAAGTTTTGTGGCCCACTCGAATTTTAGATTTACCTTTTACTTCAGTTGACATCCTAACATGAGGTGCTTTGGTTGACATCCTAACATGAGGCGGCACCATGTATGTATGGATGAATGTTCTGGAGTCATCACAATGGGCCCACATAGTCTTTGTTGGACACTAGGATCACGGTGTAGGTCACGTGTGAACACAATGGGAGGTGGGGGTGATTTACTCATACGAAATAAGAGAGGGGGAGGAGCAGATAGAATCCAAGAGATCTGTATAAGCATGCTGATTTTCAAAATCTGTAGAATCTTAAAGGCCACAGCTCTCCTAAAAATTAATTGCCTGGGAAAAAAAAAAACCTGTCTGCTCATCCTCTTATATCGAGTGGAGATGAGATGGACTCAATATGCCTTAAGAATTATTATTTTTCCAAACAATGCCTTAACTTAAGCACTAAAGCATGCTTTTAGGAGATGAATAATCAAAATGCCCTTGCCATTTCTTTTTTTTTATTTATTAAAAAGTTTGGAGTTGGGCATTTTAGGGCTATGTGGTGTGTGTGTGACATCCAATACACCCAACATGTGTGTAACGGCCACCATTATCGCACAAATCAGAAATCAGGCCGATCCAATCATCAAGTGGGCCACTATAGAAGACAGAAGACAAAACACACTACCCAAAATCCTCCTAGTTCACAAGTGGCCCACCTGATTATTACATTGGCTTTTTTTTTGTTCTTCTAATGATCATGGCCGCACACCCGTTGGATGAGTCAAATGTCATGCATACACCACTTGGCCTTAGATTACTCAGAGTCCACTACCATTCAGGAAAAAAAAAAGAAAAAAGATGAGCCCATCTCCATCTTTTTCAAATGCTTTGAAAACTCACTGTTAAAAAAATTAATAAAATTCAATTACTCAACTCATTTTAGCCCTCCTGTTTGAGTTTTGTTGTCCACGCGTCCCCAAACACTCGCAGAGTTCAAAAATATAGCTTTAAATGGACAACTAATTAATAAAATTTCATGTGTAATGTATCAATAGTTGCTAATATTGCAGTAAAGCAATGATTTGCATATCTTGAGAATTTGTTTATATTGGGATTTGATATTATCTATGCAGTTAATGGGGCCCAAATAATTATGGTTAGTATAATATTCAAGGAGAAGTGTAGAAGATTAATAAAATAGCATTTGGGTTTATATGCATTCCAGTACACCATCTTAACAAATTCCACATTTTCCAAGACTTGCAGGCTTCATTTTGCATGTGTGGGTCCATTAGCACCCATTGTCAGACGAATCTGACCATCGATATCCTCATGATCTTGACTTACAATTGATGGCTTCCAAATGAATAGATGAAACCAAATTTTGACGATTCACATTTAGGATAATTTATTAAGCTGGACTTTGGAACCATGGTCCATCTATGTTAGTGGCAGGAAGGTGGATGGTCCACATCATTCAGCAATAGCTGGGTGTAGACCCCACATGCTGGATAGACATGTTTATCTCTACTATATGTAAAGCAAGTAACTTTATGACCAATGTTACACTGCAAGCAGTTGAAGGGAAGGGGATTTTCAAAATAAAGGTATGCGTTTGGCCCTTCAGCAAGGGCACTTTTTTTATAATTTCCACTGTTTCATACAAGTAATTAACTCACTTTGAGGTCTCCTCCTTTACACCTTAGATTTACATTGATGATATGTACTAGAGAGCTTGTGTAACAAAGGCTTTGTGGGGCTTGTGATCATGATGTATGTATGATATTTATTTCGCAAATTTGTTGCACTGATTTTGATAAATCAATCCAAAAATGAATTAGATCTAAAACTTGATTGTGTCATAGAACCAAAAAAAGTAGAGATAGGTAGCTCACCCTTTAAAACTACTCTCTCTCTCTCTCTCTCTCTCTCTCTCTCTCTCTTCTCTCTCTCTCTCTCTCTCTCTCTCTCTCTCTCTCTCTCTATAAGTAACATGCACCTGCCATGTAGTTGAACCCTTTCCCTCTGCCTCTCTCTCCTTTTCTCTTTCCCCTATGCTTGTTGCATGTATTGTGCTTCCCATACCTCGAGCGTGTTATAGTGAAGTGGAGACACCCCACCCCAGCCCGATGAAATGATTAAGACTGGATGTTTGGGACGGATGGTGATCTATTCCCTTAAACCTAATCCAAACCTTGATCCATACCCTTAACCCTAATCCAAACCTCAATTCATACCCTTAGCTCTTATCTAAAACCGGATCTGAACCCTTAACCATAATCCAAGCCCTGATAACCAATGAAAATGGGTCAACTTGATGAGCCAACTCGACAAGTCAGCCCGTTGAGTCAATTCAACCATTTTCAACCTAGTTGAAGCCCATAATTCAAGTCCAAGTCCAAGCCCAATTGAAGCCCGCAATCTAGATAGAGAATGAACTGCACAGTAGCCGGGAGATCCCTACATCTACGGGAGATTCCCCACAAAAGCGGGAGAAAAACTGTGCATTGGGTGGCGGCCATCCCGCCGCCCAATGCATCTCTCTCCCCCAGTTTTGGACAGTTGGCACCCCTCTATGTCAGCTGACACCTTTTATCCTTTGTTAAGTTTGAGACGAATCAGAATAACACTCTGTCCCTCTTATGATCCTTATTTACCAATCGAACCTAACTCCAAGCCAAACTCCCAGTACCCAAGGTTAAAAGTTTCATATTAATCTTTGCCCTCAAAATTTTCAATAATTACAGAAAAACCTGGGCGGAGATTGTTATAGATACCCCCCCAACACTTGGAAAATCCTAAGCATTCAAGCCCATAAGCTTCTCCATCCTTTAGCCTCTAGCCTAACGACCCCTTCACCAAGGAGAGTGAGAGTAAAGAAGTGAGCTTAACATCAGTCTGGTCTGATCCAATCCTTGCCTTAGCCTCTTGAGTCAACCAACTACTTGTTCAAGCCACTTGAGTCGATCCTTGCGACACTATCGTCCACCTAAGCATCCAATCTTTAAGTGTACTTCATCCTTTCTTACATTAGCTTTGCACTACATCTACTCCCTTTTCAACCCCCCTGCTCATCTCATTCATTGCATCTCATACATAACTTTCACCTAGTCAACTTAAGTGTATGCTCTGAGGCTCACTACAAGAAAACAGATTTTTACCGACGAAAGTATTACCGACGAAATAATTTTCGTTGGGAAAAACCATTTTTCCCGACGAAATGAAAAAATCGTTGGTAAAAATCTCCCGCCACCACCAAATTCATTCCCGCCATACACTTTTACCGACGAAATAAAAATTTCGTCGGTAAAAAGCTTATTGCCGACGAAGTTACCCGTCGCTAAAAAAGATAACAGAAAACTTCACTTTTACCGACGAAACATTTCGTCGGTAAAAGTCTTATTGCCGATGGTTCTTGGTCGTCGGTAATAAAAGTCCTTATTCCCGCCAAGAGTGAGAAGGACTTTTACCGACGAAAAATTTTGTCGGTAAAAGTTTTCGTACTTACTTTTACCGACGAAATTTGTCGTCGGTAAAAGTCTTTTAAGTTCTTAACCCGCGCGACCGTCCCTCATTTCTTCCTCTCTCTCTCTCTCTCTCACTCTCTCTCTCTCTCTCTCTTTCGAACGGCCCTCACCGTCCGTGGCCGTCTCTCTCATCGCCGACCACCGTCGTCCGGCGTTCGGTCACCGGCGTCGTACCATCTCTGCCGACCACCCATCTCAGCCGACCATCTTACCAGCGTCCCATCGCCGCTTGCCAAGAACCTCCGCCGGCCTCCGTACGCCGCCGTCACCTCCGGTAACCCTCTCCCCTTTCCTTCTTCCTCCATTTCCCCTCTCTCCCTCTCTCCTCGTTGTTCATTGTGGGGCCCACTTCCAAAATCCAATGCATGTGGGTCCCATCGTCGCTGTCCAATGCATGTGGCCGGGTGGGTCCCACCGTCGCTTTCCATCGTCCATTGCATGTGGGGTCCGCCTTAGCTGTCCATTATTTGGTGGGGCCCACTGATTTAGTAAATCCCTAATTAGGGATTTCGAAATTAAAATCTCCTAATTAGGGATTTCGAAATTAAAATCCCTAATTAGAGATTTTAAATTTTAAAATCCAAATTGTGATTTACAAATTAAAGAAAAAATGAAATTGTGGGGCCCACCGTCGCTGTCCACTGCCTGTGGGGCCCATATCGCTGTCCACTGGCTGTGGAGCCCACCGTCGCTGTCCACTGCCTGTGGGGCCCACGTCGCTGTCCACTGTTTTGGATGAAGCATATATTTGTGTGGAGTAAACTATGTGGGGCCCACAGTGATTTACGTATTTTATCCACTCCATCCATCCATCTTAGCAGGAAATTTTAGGTATGGTGCCCAAAAATGAAGCATATCAAAACCTAAAGTAGACCACACCACAAGTGTGAACTGAATGTCTATCATTGAAAAATTCTAGGACGACACAGAAGTTTTGGATCAAGCTGATATTTGTGTTTTCCCTTCATTCATATCCATGTGATCTTATGGACAGGTTGGATGACAAATAAAGATCATAGGGGAGCCTGGGAATGGTGGAAATCATTATTCCCACTGTTTACCATGGCATGGTCCACTTGAGATTTGGATATGCTTAAATTTTGGGCTCAACCACTAAAATGAGCTGAAAAAACATAAGGACGGAATAGATAAATCACATACATTCTAGGTGGGCCCAACTGAGCTTACTCTACATGATAAGAGATAAGAGTGTGCAGAGTTACTCTACACGCAATCCGATTCCCATGGTGGGCCCCATACATACTTATTTGTTCAGAAAATAGCAGTCATTAGGTATTTGATTAGACTTGATTCATGGTGTTGATGATTCTGTCATTTTCATGTGCTTGTGTATCTAGAATTGATGGAGCAAACCCGGATGTGCGTCGGAGCTACCCGTGGTTGATTTATGTGGATGTATTTGTGGATGCATTTGGCTTATTATTAATAGTTATTTTTTGTCCACAAATGGTAGTATAATAGAATCAGTTAGCCCATTTGGAGATTTCTATATTGCCGAGCATAGATAAAGTGTGTTTTGGAGGTATAGAAATCTACCAAATTGTCCTGTTGGACAGTCCAAGGTTGGATAGATTGGAATGTTATCGCTGTTTGTCATTTACATGCTCTGTCATTAGTTTCGTGCGGTAACTCTCCTATTCTCTCTGGATATGTTTCTGTAGACACCCCACCTTCGGCTACACTGTTGGTAGAGATAGCTGGTTGAATGGAGGACCATATCCCCAAATCCCAAGTCCAAACTCAGCCAAACTCACCCTAGTAAGCCCCATTCCATAGCCCAGTTCAAGCCTGAACCCAGTCAACCCAGTCCTAAACACCACCCCTGAAAAACCCCCCATAAGAAAAGCCAGTCAAAAAATCCCAAAAAAGTCAAACTCACTGAGTCAACCCGCTGAGTTAACCCGCTGAGTCAACCCGCTGAGTCAACCCGTCGAGTCAAAACACCGAGTCAACCCGTCGAGTCAACCCGTCGAGTCAAATCACCGAGTCGACCCGCTGAGTCAACTCACTGAGTCGACCCAGCGAGTCAAACAGCAGCCCCGAGGAAGCAACCGTACATCGCTGGAAACCGAGGAGCGGCCGTACGGGCGGCCCATAGCAGGCCGCCGGAGATAAATTACGAGAAATGCCACTCTCCGCTGCTATAAATACCCCCCTCCCCTTCTCATTTCATTCCATTCGAAGCCCATTCAGCCCGAGTGCGATCCGAGTCCCCTTTAGTCCATTTTTCCACCAAGGAGAGCCCGAGTGAGGAGAGACTAACCCTGGTCCAGCCCAGCCTGACCACTGGTCCAAGCCTCTCAAGTCACCCAAGTCTTGATCTAGCCACTCGAAGCCAATCCTTGCGATACCTCCGTCCATCCAGCTACTCTTTTCCAGCATCATCTCATTCGCATCTAGCATAAGTGCAACATTTACTTTTCTTCCAACCCCCCTGCTTCACTGCAAGCACCTTGATTATTCAAGCACACTGCATATGTCTTAAATTAAGCACCTGTCAGTTCGAGCGTATGCTCTGGGCTTGCCCGTTGTTGGAACCTGCCCATCAGAAACTCTTACTGTTCAGACCTGCATTGATGCTTCACCATAAAACACCTTGATCATTCAAGCACACTGCATACGTCTTACATTAAGCACCTGTCAGTTCGAGTGTACGCTCTGGGCTTGCCCTTTGTTGGAACCTGCCCATCAGAAACTCTTACTGTTCAGACCCGCATTCATGCATCATGTCATCCATGAGAATATACGAGGATTAAACTAGACTTTCAAGTATTCGATCGATTCTGTGAAGTAGAGACCGTACTTCGGTACGGGCAGTGTGTGGGGTGCTTAACCTCTTCCCACCCTGTAACCGTGATCCTTTACCTTGAATCTCTGACCGCAGATCAATAGGAGTCATTTTAGAGGAAGGAATCTTCGGATCCCCTTCTCTAACGTTTATACGGGATCTAGCCGACTGTAGATTCGAAGTAACTGGCTAGTGGCGACTCTGGTCTTATATAAACTCACTTAAACATATCCAGTTTAACACGACAACCAAACGAAGCCCTCGAGAACGAGGCAAGCCAGTGGCACAAACGGCGATTTCGCACTCACGCATCCTCATCTCCTTCTTTTCCGAAAGGAAAAGGGGAAGGGAGAAGAACGTCGTGTGGGAGCGCGAAAAATCGGCGAGGGTCCACAGTTTCTTATGTTTAATTCCATTGTCAATTTAATCCACACAATGTGTGGATAGTTGACGTGAAAATAAAATGTAAGATAAATATATCTGGAGAGATATGGGGAGATGTTGTCGAAATTTAGGCTTGGGCATTTAAATGGAAATAATGATAGCATTTCAATCTATCCATCTTTGGATGGGCGACTGATTTTATTATATTATTATTTAGTGGCAAATTAGATGACGAACATGATACTTGTGATTAAGAGTAGTTTATTGATGTTGATGTTGAGCGGGGTCCCTGGAAGGTGGGAACCCCAGTTTAGACCATGATGATGAATCTGTCCTGTTCCTATGGACAGCAATATGAGTGGCTTGGCCATTTGGACAGGCCCGTGTTTATGTATTAGCTCGAAATTAATGGAGCAGACCCGGATGTGCGTCGGAGCTATCCGGGTGTTGAGCGGGGGTCCTTGGAAGGTGGGAACCGCTGTTATGACCATGATGAAGCTGTCAATTTCCTATGGACAGCAATATGGGTGGCCTAGCCATTTGGACAGGCCCGTGTTTATGTATTAGCTCGAAATTAATGGAGCAGACCCGGATGTGCGTCGGAGCTATCCCGGTGTTGAGCGGGGGTCCCTGGAAGGTGGGAACCGCTGTTATGACCATGATGAAGCTGTCCATTTCCTATGGAAAGCAATATGGGTGGCCTGGCCATTTGGACAGGCCCGCTTTGTGTGGAGCAGACCCGGATGTGCGTCGGAGCTATCCTTGAGTTGCTTGAGTCTCCAAGACCTACACCCTAAACCCGAAACCATAAACCTAAAACTAAAACCTATAAGCTACGGCTAAACCGAAACCTAAACTCAATTCATCTAACTCTAAACCTAGACCCAAACTCGAAAACCTAACCCTAAACCCGATCCCGAACCCGAAACTATAAACCAATGCGTAAACCTAATCCTAATCTCAAATCACCTAACCTAAACCTACACCAATTCTTAAATACATTCACCTAACCTAAACTTAGACCCAAACTCGATAACCTAACCTTAAGCCCGATCCCGAAGCCGAAATGCAAAACCTAGGCCTAAACCTAATCCTAAACTCATGTCACCTAACCTAAACCTACACCTATTCCAAAATCCACGACTCTCACCTAAACCTAGACACAAACTCGAAAACATAACCTTAAGCCCGATCCCGAACCCGAAATCCTACACATAGGCCTAAACCTAATCCTAAACTCATGTCAACTAACCTAAACCTACACCTATTCCTAAATCCACAACTCTCACCTAAACCTATACCAAAACTCGAAAACATAACCTTAAACCCGATCCCGAACCCGAAATCCTACACGTAGGCCTAAACCTAATCTTAAACTCAAATCACCTAAACTAAACCTACACCTATTCCTAAATCCATTCACCTAACCTAAACTTAGACCAATACACGAAAATGTGACCCTAAACCTGATCCCGAACTTGAAAATGTAAACCTATGCCCTAAACCTAATCCTAAACTCAAATCACCTAAACTAAACCTTCACATATTCCTAAATCAATTCACTTAACCTAAACCTAGACCCAAACTTGAAAACCAAACCCGAAACCCGATCCCGAACCCGAAAATCTCAACCTATGCCGAAACCTAATCCTAATCTCAAATCACCTAAACTAAACCTACACCTATTCCTAAATACATTCACCTTACCTAAACCTTGACCCAAACACGAAAATCTAACCCGAAACCCGATCCCGAACCCGAAAATCTCAACCTATGCCTAAACCTAATCCTAATCTCAAATCACCTAAACTAAACCTACACCTATTCCTAAATACATTCACCTTACCTAAACTTATACCCAAACACGAAAACCAAACCCTAAACCCGATCCCGAACCCGAAAATCTCAACCTATGCCGAAACCTAATCCTAATGTCAAATCACCTAAACTAAACCTACACTTATTCCTAAATACATTCACCTAACCTAAACTTAGACCCAAACACGAAAACCAAACCCTAAACCCGATCCCGAACCCGAAAATCTCAACCTATGCCGAAACCTAATCCTAAACTCAAATCACCTAAACTAAACCTACAAATATTCCTAAATTAATTCACCTAACCTAAACCTAGACCCAAACTCGAAAAGCAAACCCAAAACCCGATCCCGAACCCGAAAATCTCAACCTATGCTGAAACCTAATCCTAATCTCAAATCACCTAAACTAAACCTACACCTATTCCTAAATCCATTCACCTAACCTAAACCTAGACCCAAACACGAAAATGCGACCCAAAACCTGATCCCAAACCCGAAACTCTCAACCTATGCCCTAAACCTAATCCTAAACTCACGTCACCTAACCCAAACCTACACCTATTCCTAAATCCATTCACCTAACCTAAACCTTGACCCAAACAAGAAAATGCGACCCTAAACCCGATCCCGAATCCGAAAATCTCAACCTATGCCCTAAACCTAATCCTAAACTCATGTCACCTAACCTAAACCTACACCTATTCCTAAATCCATTCACCTAACCTAAACCTTGACCTAAACACGAAAATGCGACATAAACCCGATCCCGAACCCAAAAATCTCAACCAATGCCCTAAACCTAATCCTAATCTCATGTCACCTAACCTAAACCTACACCTATTCTTAAATCCATTCACCTAACCTAAACCTTGACCCAAACATGAAAATGCGATCCTAAACCAGATCCCGAACCCAAAAATCTCAACTTATGCCCTAAACCTAATCCTAAACTCAAATCACCTAAACTAAACCTACACCTATTCCTAAATCAATTTACCTAACCTAAACCTAGACCCAAACTCGAAAACCTAACCTTAAACCCCATCCCGAACCCGAAAATCTAAACCTATGTCTAAACTTAATCTTAAACTCAAATACCATAAACTAAACCTACACTTATTCCTAAATCCATTCACCTAACCTAAACTTAGACCCAAACTCGAAAACTTAACCCTAAACCCGATCCCGAACCCGAAAATCTCAACCTATGACTAAACCTAATCCTAAACTCAAATCACCTAAACTAAACCTAACTCTAATCTTTGCATTGTAGATATGGATAAGAGTTGGATGCAAGCTAAGAATCGGTTTGGCCCAGAGTATAAAGAAGGTGTTAAGGAGTTCATGGAATTTGTGAGATATCGGGCAGATTCAGGTAATAGAATTAGGTGTCCATGCCGAAAATGCAAGAACATGATTCATAAGACATTGGACAAAGTGGAAGATGATTTGTTCATAGTTGGGATTGACCAGGGTTACACTTGGTGGATTCATCATGGTGAAGACTTCCACCAAAGAGTTGAGGCCACTGAAGTCCTTGCTGACCCAATTGTGCCTAATGACGAGGATAAAGATGTTGACGATATGCAAGATATCATTGGGGATGTGTTAAGGGGAACAATTGCGGATACTGATTTTGCAGCAACAAGTACTAGTCAGGATATTCCTCCTATGGGTGATGCCGAATCAGAAAAGTTTAGTAGGTTGTTGAGGGACGCGCAACGTCCACTCTATCCGGGGTGTCGGAACTTCTCCAAGTTGAATTTCCTTACAAGGTTACTTCATTTAAAGACAATAAATCGTTGGAGTAACAAATCATTTGATATGTTACTTGGCTTGTTGAAAGAAGTATTACCTGAAGGTGAGACATTGCCTAAGTCTCATTACGAGGCAAAATCCTTAATGCGAGACTTGGGCCTTGGTTACATCCTCATACATGCATGTATAAATGATTGTGTATTGTATTGGAAAGAACATGAAAATGTTGAGGAGTGTCCACAATGTGGAGAGTCTAGGTGGAAATATGACGAAGCTAAGCGTAAGAAAATTCCACAAAAGGTGTTAAGGTACTTTCCATTGAAACCCAGATTTCAAAGATTGTTTACGTCGAGCAAGATGGCTGAAGATATGAGGTGGCATAAGGAGAAACGCGTTCATGATGATAATATATTGAGGCATCCTGCTGACTCTGAAGCCTGGCAACATTTTGATAAGCAATATGACTGGTTTGCAGAGGATTCTCGCAATGTTCGGCTAGGTCTTGCAAGTGATGGTTTTAATTCATTTGGTAATATGAGTAGCTCGTACAGTATGTGGCCAGTGATACTTATGCCCTACAATTTACCTCATTGGTTGTGTATGAAGGAATCATTTTTTATGATGTCGTTGCTTATTCCTGGACCCAAGTCACCGGGGAATGACATTGATGTGTATCTCCGACCGTTAGTAGATGAGTTAAACGAGTTGTGGAGTCAAGGTGTCCAGACGTATGACACTTTTGCAGAACAGACGTTTCGATTGCATGCAGCGGTCTTGTGGACAATAAATGACTTCCCTGCATATGGGAATTTGTCTGGGTGGAGCACGAAGGGAAAGTTGGCTTGTCCTACATGTAGTATTGAGACTTGTTCATTGTCATTAAAGCATGGTAAAAAAACGTGTTATATGGGCCATCGTCGCTTCCTTTCGAGGGATCATAGTTGGCGCAGGAAGACGGTAATCTTTGATGGAAAACAAGATCATAGGCCACCACCGAAAGAACTATCTGCAGAAGATGTGTTATAACAACTGAGTAACATTGAAGAAGCTAGATTTGGTAAGGCATCGCACTTGAAGAAGAGAAAACGTACAGTATTGGGTACAACTGGAGGAAGAAGAACATTTTTTTTAGTTGCCTTATTGGAGTCATCTGAAATTACGACACAACTTGGATGTCATGCATATTGAGAAGAATATATGTGACAATGTCTTTGGAACATTGATGAACATAAAGAAGAAAACAAAAGACAATTTTAAGGCTCGATTGGATCTACAAGCAATGGGTTTAAGGAAAGAGTTGCACTTGCAACCACATGAAAATTCATATACTATACCAGCAGCCTGCTACACATTGACAAAACTAGAGAAAAAACATGTATGTGAATGGTTGAACAAGGTGAAATTTTTCGATGGGTATGCATCGAATATCTCTCGGCGCGTAAACATTACGGACTGTAAGGTAATAGGAATGAAAAGTCATGACTGTCACGTCCTTCTGCAACGTCTACTACCGGTTGCGATTCGTGGATTCCTTAACAAGGATGTCAGTGCTACGCTGATTGAGTTAGGGATATTATTTAAGGATTTGTGTTCGAAATCTTTGAATGTAGAGGTTATTAAACGACTGGAGAAGGATATTGTCGTAATCCTTTGCAAACTTGAAAGAATATTTTCACCTGTGTTTTTCGATGTCATGGTACACTTAGCGATTCACTTACCGCACGAAGCGAAGCTTGCAGGCCCAGTACAATATCGTTGGATGTATCCGATCGAAAGGTGATAGAACAATGATCATAAGTTTTTATTCATTTCATAAACTACGTATATCCATGTTTTCATGTCCTAAACATATTGATTTTGTGTACAGATACCTTCACACATTAAAACAATATGTGAGGAATAAGGCACGTCCAGAGGGATCCATTGCTGAGGCGTACATTGATAATGAGTGCCTGACATTTTGCTCCATGTATCTTCGTGGCATAGAGACTAGATTCAACCGAGAAGATCAGAATGCCGATGAAGGGCAAGAGCATGAACAAGGACTCATATCTGTATTCGCACATAACGTCCGTCCTTTAGGATCGCCGACGTTTCAGGATATGGACCTTCGGGATCAAGCGAAGGCGCGGTGGTATGTATTGCATAACTGTGAAGAAAAAGAGTCGTACTTGGAGTAAGTCTTCGCACATAATTCTATATCTACAGACAGTTTTAATCTCAAAATTTCTTGCTTACAACGTACCAATTGTGTATAGCGAACACATCGAGGAGATGAAGTCCCAATACCCTACAAATTATGATCGAATGCATCAGGATTTGTTTCCAGAATGGTTTGCAAAATGTGTAAGATTAATTTACCTTCTATCTCACCACACTTACAATATTGTTGTATTGTACAATATTTACACGTAATTTTAAATGCCTAAACATACATTTATATTCTGTACGTGATGATAGATGAAGATGTTGTGCGCTAGCAACTCTGCGGATGCGTCTGATGCGCTCTATTCACTGGTGTGTGGCCCTGATAGACGTGTATTTAGATATATAGGTTGTATTGTAAACGGGATTCGGTTCCACACTGAGGAGCGTGAGAAATATAGGACCACACAAAATAGTGGTGTGGTTGTGAAGGGAACACATGAGGAGGTCGAAATTGATTTTTATGGCATTTTGACGGATATTATTGAGCTGAGTTATTGTATGAGAAAGCGGGTGTACTTATTTAAATGCGATTGGTGGGACATTGGAAATAAAAAGTTGGGAATACAGACTGATAACTACTTCACGAGCGTAAATTTATCTCGGAAGTGGTTTAAAGATGACCCATTTATCATAGCTGGCCAAGCTAAACATGTATTCTACCTCGCTGACACCAAGTTAGGCGGCTCTTCGCACGTGGTGCAGAAAATAAAGCCCAGGAACATATTTGACGTTCCCGAAGTAGACGTTGAAGATAACGATGAAGGGAGTAATAGAACGTCGTCAGTTGAACAAGCATATCAAGAAGACATGCCATCTTGGGATAGAGGGAATGATCCAAATGTTGATATTGATGTGGTGCAATTGAATAGAGATGATGTGCCACCTGATCATGTTAATGCCTCAATCATAAATGACATTGTTAGAGATGATAGCGCTTTCATCGATGACAATGTTGTAGACGATGAAGAGAAAATTCTGATCAGCGATAGTGATGGTGAAGAAGAAAGAGTCCTAAGCGATAATGATTCAGACGACGATTATTAAATGTATACAAGATGTACATGTAATTTTCAATTCGATTAATTTGATTATTACATGTATATATGTTTTACAAGTCATGATTTTTTTTCCTGAATTGACTTGTTTATAATCTACATTTACAGTTAAGTCACTTTCTGATCATGTCCTCCACAAACTGGAGCGTAGCGGAAGCACGCAGCATACTTCATCAGCTGTTGCGGATGGACTTTCTGGCCCTATATTCTTCTGGTAGGGCCAGAGAGATACCCGGTCTGGTCGAGAAATGTAGGGAAGAAGACGATGACTCAGATGAAAGATTATACAATCTTAAAGAAATTTCGGACCTGATTGAGGAATATAACCGCGGAAAACTTCGTATGGAAGATGCGACATTATCACTTGCACATCTGAATGGACTCCCGAGAGATTAGATTTCTCCTATTGTGACTGGCATGTTGGCTGTAACAATGTCGAGTGCTTCATACAGCTTGACATATACATCTGCAACGTACGATAACTTACGCAGGGAGTATTTCGGATAGTTGATCCGAAGTTGATTTGTATTACAATGAAATATATGTATTTAATATAGAATGACAATGTGTAATGGATTTTTCAACTTTTATATTCTGTTTACGGTTTTATTATATTCTGCTTGCATTATAGTGTAATGGTCTAATCATATTTTTATCTCTCTAAGCATAAGCACAAATTCACTCTATAATGATGTTCATAAACTTACATTGACATTATTTAAATTTATAAGTTTGTATTTCAGATATATTTAGTCATGGCACCAGGTGGGAGATCAGGTCGTTGGCGCACTGGATCTACCCTTTCTACCCGTGATGCGATGCAGACAGCATCGACGTCGCACGGTGCATCACAGTCATCTGATCCTTCGGTTCAGCATACACTGGGCACTGCATGTAAGTCTAGACATTTATTTAGTGATTTCTGTTTATATTGTTAATTACATATATCTTTTCGCAACAGCATCTTCTACCAGCCGACGAGGACATGGACCCACGCGTGGGTTAGTTTTAGAGCGACTTACGCGTGAGGGTAGGGTGGCGGTAGAGTTCCCACAGGACTGCCTTAGACCTGTTGGGGACAGTGTCAGACTGTTTACGTCTGAGGTCGGTGTCCTATGCCGATCTCTGATCCCCGCCACCACCCCTCGTTGGACTGACGTGACAGATGATGTGCGACAGCTCATCCGTCAGCGCATTTAGGTAAAGTTTAGTAAATTGAAATTTTCTTTTGTGAAAGTTCATTTACGGTTAAGTCCTATTGTTAATAAGTTTATTGCTTTAATTTATTATTTACAAAACTGTAGGATAAATTTGACTTCGATTTGAATGTTCCCTACATTTCTCATATTGTCGACGACATGATTAGAGAGCGGTTCAAGGAGTACCGCGGAGAGTTGCACCAGCGGTACAAGCGGTGCAGGACACACGATGAGGCCGTACTGTCCGCACCGCCACACGTTACTACAGACGACTAGCGGATACTCTGTGAGAGATTTTCGATGGAGGCTTTTCAAGTAATATTTACATGTACGATATCTTAAGGTAACAATTAAATTCGCAATTAATAGAAATGTATTTTGTATAATGTGTTCAGAAGAGGAGTAGAATAAATTCTGCGAACAGGGAAAAGTTACAAGTGAACCACGTAGCTGGTTCAAAGTCATTTGTACGACATCGTTACGACATGGTAAGAAATTATTGATGATTATTAAGTTAATATATTATTTTGATTGGCATTTATTATAAGTCTTTTTTCCTTTCGATTGCTGTTGGAACTAAAAAATGAACCGCGGGGAACATCTTCCGAGATGTTGTGTTTTATTGCTCTGGGGTTCTGAATAATAGAAACACTCATAGACAATCACAGGCATTCACAAAAGTACACAAGAGAAGAGATATCGTAGGGCGAATTTTATTCCAGAGATTCTGAGATCTTGTACATTCCAGGCCGTGATCTAGCACGAGCCCTTAATTACATTGAATGATCGATGACCCTTGATTAAAAGGCAGAAGACTAGTCAGCGGGGACTATGGTTTTAGAGTTCATGGTCGTAGAGACCTGTGTTTGTGTGGTCATAGGGACCTGTATTTGTATGGTCGCGGAGACCTGTATTTGTATGGTCATGGAGACCTGTATTTATATGGTCACGGAGACCTGTATTTGTATGGTCATGGAGACCTCTATTTGTATGTTTTGTTCTGGACTGATCCATCTTTGTACGAGTCGGATGTCTATGTCCCATGTTTTGACCGGAGATCCGGGCTGAGACTGTCAGGGTTTATAGCCGGGAAAGACGACTCTGGGCCTGCGCTTGTCAATGTATGGACAGGTGACCTCGGGAAATCCATTCCACAGTTGTGTGTACCTGGGCAGCTCAACCAGCGGATGCCGTTTAAATAGGTAGGGCATCGACCGTTCTTGAAGTGTTAGTCTTTAACAAATTGTGTGTGACAGTTTAGAACTCTCCTGGTATGGTTTATCGTGTTAACCATGGTCCCCTTTGTTTAGTCCGGGCCTGAATCCGGGTCATATTGTAATAGTACATGTAATGATGATGCATCAGTACGGTCCTGGGCGCTGACGGACTCTTTTTGGGAGGGTCGCTCCGTTCAACTTGTTGGATCGGATTGGACTCCGAAGGCTTGTATTATACTCACTGGGTAGCCCGGATAAGTCATTTGACTGCTCCATTGCGTCCGGAATGCTCGAAATACCCAAAATAAGCCCAAACGGGGCTAAAAAACGTCATAAAATGAGGATTTAAAGGTGCTGGAATGAACGTTGAAAGTGCTGATTTTTGCAATCCGCTGGCCTGATTTTACTAATGCGCTGGGGCCAGCGCGTCCAAAAATGATTGTTAAAAATTTGTTTCTTTTCATGATGCTCTGGGCTATTTTTGTGATGCGCTGGGGCCAGTGCGTCAAAAAATGACTTGTTTTAAGATGTGTATTTTTCTGATGCGCTGAGCTATTTTTCTAACGCGCTGGGGCCAGTGCGTCCGAAAATGACTTGTTTTGTAGACGACTGATTTTACTGATGCGCTGGAGGATTTTGTGACACGCTGGGGCCAATGCGTCCAATAATGATGAGTTAAGATGCTGATTTATTTGATCCGCCGAGGGTTTTTTCCTGATGCGCTGGATCATTCTTGTAATGCGCTGGGCTATTTTCTGATGCGCTGGGGCCAGTGCGTCCAAAAATGATAACTTGTGTTATTTCATCTCCAGACCTGTTATGGTCGGAGGTGCGATTTCCGACGAGGGGTTCCGGCGATCGGAAGAGGGTTCCGGCGGTCGGAAAAGGTTTTATGGCGAAGAGGTTCGGCTCTCTCTCTCTCTGAATCGTGTAAATGAGGTGGTGGGAGGGGGTATTTATAGGTAAAGTCGTCCAATAGGAGGTCGACACGTGTAGCGTGTCGAGAAAATGGGTCGGCACGTCGATAAAGTCACCCGACGCGTCTCAAAATGGCTGAGTTCGGAAGCTGATTTTCAGGACGTGCTAGCTGCCAGTGCGTCTTGAAATTGGCTGAATTTTTTGATGCGCTGGACGAATTTCTGGACGCGCTGAGGGCAGTGCGTCCTGAAATTCATTTTCTAAAAATGATTGAATTTCATGATGCGCCGAGTGAATTTCTAGACGCGCTGGAGGCAGTGCGTCCTGAAATTCACTTCATAAAAGCTGTCTGAATTTCTTGATGTGCTGGAGGAATTTTCGGATGCGCTGGCTACAGGTTTTCTCGATGCGCCGACGTACTCGTGTTTTGGAAATTTGGATTTTGCAAAACGAAGGGCTTGTGGGGCCCGCCTTGCGATGATTGTCGATGCACTGCTCCTATTTCTTCATAATTGAGGTATCCCTCCCAAACTTGGGGGTTTTGATCATGATGACCGGTGGGGTCCACCACTGGCCCAATTTCTCGCCTTTTGGTCAAGTCTAATGTTTGTTGTGATTCGTGCCGCGATTTTCGATGCACTGGCTCTAAATTCAACCAAGTGGTGATTTGGGCACTTGGAATCATTGTTTCGAGGATCCTCACTTTTGGGACCCCAACAATTACACAGCGAGATTCCGTCACCGGCTAGGAGCTTGGACCAGTAGACCTCTACAGAGGGACTCACTGTCGGTAGGCGACGGGATCTTGGGTTCATCCTAGAGCCAGTGAGCATTGGGTAAAAATCTTTACTTTGTAAAATTTAATTGCGCATTGATTGATAATAATGTCATTCATGTCATTTTTTTATGAAATTTCATATCTTTTCATTACAGGCGGCGATGGACACCATACGCAGTCAGCCCACTCCCAATGGTAGTCAGCGGAGTGAGCCAGAAATCCTGAGCGAGGTGCTTGGCACCCGTTCTGGATATGTGCGTGGGCTTGGCCATAGTGCCAAGCTCATGGCACAAACTAGAAGTGGCTCCAGCCGATCCGTAGTTGGTGAGAGTGCTCAACGCCGAGCTGATATTGCAGAGAGAGAGAGGTTCAGCAGCTATGGGTCGTCGTCGATGAGATTCGAAAGCAGCTGGAGAAGCAGAGAGAGGAGGAGCAGAGGCGTAGGGAGGAGGAGGAGCAGAGGCGTAGGGAGGAGGAGGAGAGGCGACGGGAGGAGGAGGAGAGGCGTAGGGAGGAGAAGCAGAGGCGTAGGGAGGAGGAGGAGAGGCGACGGGAGGAGGAGGAGAGGCGACAGCAGGAGGAGCAGAGGCAACGGGAGGAGGAGAGGCGACGGGAGGAGGAGGAGAAGAAGATCGAGGAGTTGCGGCAGGAGCATGAGCGACGGATGCAGGAGATGTTTCAGGCTCTCGCTGCACGCCTTGGCGCCGATCCCCGCCATCTCCGCCTTCATCTTCCTGATTATTTTTTTTAATATACGATTTTTAACTTATATGTATTTGTGTGTGGATGAATATTGTTTGTTTGTGGATGTGGAATGGATTATCTGTGTATGGATGGTGTAGTTTCTGTTTATTCGTATGTATGTGGATGTGAATAGGAGAAAAATGTATAGGTTTCTTTACAGGTGTATATCAGGAATTTTTCTGAATTTTGAAAACAAATGAAACCGGGACAGGAAATACTATTACCGACGAAATTGTTCGTAGGTAAAAAAATGGAAAAGTTTTTTACCGACGAAATTTTTCGTCGGTAATAAAACTGGGAAACTTTTACCGATGAAATTTTTCGTCGGTAATAAACCTGGAAAGATATTACCGACGAAATCTTTCGTCGGTAAAACTTTTACCGACGAAATGTTTCGTTGGTAAAAGTTTTTTCACCGACGTATCATTTTTATTTCCGAAAAAAATTCATATGTTTTCCCGACGAATTTTTTCGTCGGTAATGGTTTTATTATTACCTACGAAAATTTGTTTCGTCGGTAAAAACCTTTACCGACGGCCTTTCTGCGACGATGTTAGCCGTGAAAAATTTCGTCGGGAAAAAGATTTCCCGATGAAATTTTACTAATTACCGACGAAATCATTCGTCGGTAAAAATGGAATTTCTTGTAGTGGCTTGGCGAGCTTACTCGAAACCTGCCCATCAAAAGCTTAAGTTGACTAGTTACTCCATACGATAAATTATTGAGTCAAGGCAGGTACGTCGGACCCAAGATACTGCTTGACAAAGTGAGGATGCTTTAAACACTGCACTTAGCACCCACATCATTCATGAGGGGGTGTTTGGCATTTGGTACCGTGCAAATTCCATCCCACGATTGTGGAGGTTGGGATTTGAGTGGGATGGAATTACATTTGGTTCCTCATGGAATCCCGCATTGCAGCATTGCTTCCCGTCCTCATATTTGAATTTTTTTGAAAAATTGAGGTTAATGTCAATAATTTTTGTGGGTCCCACCATGATGTATGGACTATATCCACACCGTCCATCCGTTTTTCAAGATCATTTTAGGGCATGGGCTAAAAAATCAGGCAAATCCATAGCTCAAGTGGACCCCACCATAGAAAGTAGTGGGGATTGAATGCCTACCATTAAAACATCTTGGGGGCAACGAAAGTTTTGGGTCAAGTTGATATTTGTGTTTTCCCTTCATCAAGGTTTGTTTGACCTTATGAACAGGTTGGATGGTAAGTAAACATCACGGGGGACCTTAGGAAGATTTCAACGATGTGCGTCATTGTCCCCACTGTTGTGTTGTGGTCAGTCGTAAGTCCTACTTCATTTTTGGGTCCATGCCATAAAAGTATGTTGCAAAACTAATGGATGGTGCAGATATAACACATACATCTGATTATCAATGGTTCCAAATGCTAATGTAGAGTTTGTTTGTACTATGGTGTCCCATAGTAACAGGAGACCATCCCTACCATTGAATGCCACCGCAACACAAACACGGTGTAGAGTTTGTTCGTCCCATGGTGTCCCAATTAACAGAAGACAATCCCCTACCACTTGCAATAATAATATTTTTCTCACCCCATCCCACCTAATCCTATCAATACCATGCACCAGCCCACCCTGAAAGTGGAAGAACCAGAACTAATCCTCAAAATCAGTTTTATCGTGTAAAGTAGAGATCGTACGCATGTATGGGCAAAGTGGGTGCTTAACACCTTCCCTCTTTGTAACTGCAGTCCTTACCTCAAATCTCAGGCAATAAATCAAGGAGTCATCTTAAGGCTAAGGATATTTGGATTCCTTAGTCTTTGGCATTTCTACAGGATTTAGCCGACTATAGATTTGAAGTAACCAGTTAGTGGTGACTCCAGTCTTCTATAAATCCTTTTCAAACACAAAGTAATTGCAAAAGCCCTCGAAAGAGGTACACTCGTGGAAGCCCAAGATCCAGCAAATCGCTAAAGAGGCTCGGAATCCATCATTCACATGAAGGTGCGTGGCATAGCATTAGGTCAGTCAAGGCATCATCGTCACCATACATCAAACCTCTCAACCACTGACATCTCATTAAGTAATTATCTTCTAATTATTAATTAGGTGAAAGTCCTATCAACCACTAACACCTCATTAAGCAATTGTCCCCACTAATTAGTAATTAGGCAAAGGGTCTGTTTAGCATTGCTTAATTAAGTATATTTAGGAACTGTAATGTTCAATAACACTTAATTAAGTATTAGAAACTCCTTGTTAGAGGCCACATCAATTACTTATTTGAAAAACAATTATAAAGAAACACTTATTTCATGAGCCCAGAGGTTGTTTTCCGGGAGAGGTTTTTGCTTCCTTGGAAGAGTCATGATTCATTAAGCGACCCTTATGTAAGGGGTTGGGGCATGTGTTAGGGATCCATGGGTACACAACGAACGTGCGACCCGTGAGCATGTGTCGGATATTTAGGCCATTCATCAGGCAAGCACACAATGAACATGATTATATACCAAAAATCAATGTGCACATTCATCAAGTGATCCGCATGTGCATTGAATGTGATTAATGAACTTTTTTCCTTTCCAACATCTACTTGTTTCTAACATCATAGCCCACTTAATAAGTATGCCAGCATGATTTTCGGATGAGAACATCTTGATAGTTGGACCTGTTAGTGCACTTTTCTGTGGCATACTAGTGCACCTTGTTTTTCAATCACTTATATTTGAGCACATTTCTTATTATGCATTGTGTTTAATTTAATTATAAATGCGTAATTTGAATGTATGCTAGGCACTAAATAGGCACATCCATATACAAGATGTACTTTCACTTAGTTGTGTAGACTTGAGCTTAATTGATCTATTCTTTATAGTCTACTTAGGTTGCATAGATTGGGAACTTGATTTGTTTAATTGTTTGAGTATCTATGCATGCTTAGACTAGGTTGCTTATTACTTACAATATGCTAGTCGTATGATTGGACCCACTTAGGTTTGGAAGCCGAAGTGATCTTGATTACTTAGTTTAATTTGTTAAAACTGTTAAGTAGATGAAAATAATTTTAAAAGGTCCTAATCCCCCCCCCCCCCCCCCCCCCCCCCCCCCCCATAAGACTTAGCCGTAATTCTAGTTACTCTCAAAGCTTCCGCACGCATATGCCTTTACTCCAAAATGTGTAATTTCAGGACCTACTTAATGGATGGCTTTAATTTTGCTTTTATTTGCCTTAGTACTAGCATGTGACAATATTCGTTGTACATGCTTGTGCTCGATATGCTTTGCTTTGTACAAGATTAGAACACTTTGATAGTATGCTTGGGCTTATGACCTATTTGGTGGTTGGGAAGTTCATTATAGGGTTCTTATGTTTTGTGAAAAATGTTAGAATTGGCTAAGTATTTCTTAGAGAGATTAAATTTTGTTTGGTTGATGTTGGGAGCGTTGCACAAAAAACCTTACGATCTTGCCCCCCAAACTACTTGAATTATGGGATATAATAAAGCAATGAAATAAATCAAAGCATAAAACCTACGACACAATGAATTTTTATGTGAAAAACCCTCAAAGAGGTAAAAACCACGGGACCTAGTCCAGAGCAACAATTCACTATGAAGTAGAACCGTTACAACCGATCACAAGCATACACCGCTTGGAGCAAACCTTCTTTACTTATGTAGGAGTGGATAAACAATAAGAGAATGTAAGAAACGGAGAGATCTCATCGATTAAGAGGACGTAGAAGTGCCGAGACGTCAACTGCGCAGTAAATCACTTCTACAAGCAGAATCCTCCCTTCCACAAGCTTCCTCTCTATCTTTTCTCTTTCTCTCTTCCTCTCTTTTTTTCTCTCTCTCTCACCTTAGACATGGAAACACCTTCATGGGATACCCTAATCTCGTTTTGGAATTTCTTAAGTGGAGAATCAGAGGAATTAGAGTCAGATAAGGAAACCGCACTTAAGCATTCCGCGCACGGTCGGGCGCCCGGTCAATGGACCATCGGGCGCCCGGTTAGTTACAAAACCGTTCAGCATGTTTGGTAGACAATTGTCGAATTTCGGGTGCCCAGACCAACATAGTCTAGCGCCCGCCCTGGGCACCGGGCGCTCGGTCACCTAACCATCGGGTGCCCGATTGTTATGAAAACAGTCTAGTGATTAAACAACCATCTTGGTGAATTTCAGTCGTCCGACCACAGTTGGTCCGGGCGCTCGACCACACCTAGGTTGCACTATCTCTACTTTGAACTGAGGAGGAAAACCCCATCAAATCTCCCCCTTTTCGACTCAGGAGGAATTCCCCTTCTTCAAGCCAACCAGGTTTCTAGAAACTTTAAACTTGCCCTTGAGCAAAGCCTTGGTCATCGTGTCTGATTCATCTTCCCTCTCCTTTCCTTTTCCTTTCTTGTTATTATTCTTCTTATGACATTCATGCTTGTAGTGGTCCTTCTTGCCACAATTCCAGCACTTAATATCCTTCCTGACATTCAACTTGCCTCTTGATTTATCTCGGGCCTCTCCGCCCTTTCTGTTCTTTCCTCTCCCCCGATCTTATGTCACAAGGGCCTCTTGTTGAGTAGACCCCTGGGACTTCCTCCTTGTTTCCTCATTGAAGAGACAACTAGTCACCTGCTCCATGGATACCTTTCCGTCTGGCGCGGAGTTATTTAGAAACACCACCAATGTCTCCCAACTATCTGGCAACGAGCTAAGCAGTAGTAAGGCCTGAAGTTCATCGTCCAGAACCATCTTCATGGCGGAGAGCTGGTTCAAAATGTTGCTGACTTTATCTATGTGCTCCGCCACAGAACCACTATCTTTGAACTTGAGATTCACAAGTCTTCTCATCAGAAAAATCTTGTTGCCGGCTGTTTTCCTCTCATACAGCCCTTGCAATTTTTGTCATAGGCTAGCGGCTGAGGTTTCCGTAGACATATGGTGGAATACTGAATCATTAAACCATTGTCTAATAAACTCCACCGCCTTTCAGTCCAACTTCTTCCAATCATCATCAGGCATATCCTTTATCTTTGATGATATGCCTAAGATTGGAGCATACAAGTCTTTGAAATAGAGCAAGTTCTTTATCTTAGCCTTCCATATGGTCCAGTTAGAACCATTGAGATTGATTATCCTTGATAAGCCACCTTCCATAATTCAGAACCGATCTCACTTCCTTTCAACCAACCTGAACTCTCTGATACCACTTTGTTGGGAGCGTTGTACAAAAAACCTTAGGATCTCGCCCCCCAAACTACTTGAATTATGGGATATAATAACGCAATAAAATAAATCAAAGCACAAATCACACCATACAAGGAATTTTTACGTGGAAAACCCTCAAAGAGGTAAAAACCACGGGACCTAGTCAACAACAACAATTCACTATGAAGTAGAACCGTTACAACCGATTACAAACACACACCGCTTGGATCAAACCTTCTTTACTCACGTAGGAGTGGATAAACAATAAGAGAATGTAAGAAATGGAGAGATCTCATCGATTAAGAGGATGTAGAAGTGCTGAGACGTTGACTGCGTAGTAGATCACCTCTACAAGCAGAATCCTGCCTTCCACAAGCTCTCTCTCTCTCTCTCTCTCTCTCTCTCTCTCTCTCTCTCTCTTCCTCTTTTTCTCTCACCTTGGATGTGGAAACACCTTCATGGGATGCCCTAATCTCTTTTTGGAACTCCTTAAGTAAAGAACCAGAGGAATCAGAGTCATATAAGAAAATTGCACTTAAGCAGTCCGCGCACGGTTGGGGGCTCGGTCAGTGGACATCGGGTGCTCAGCCAATTACAAAATTGTCCAGCGTGTTTAGTAGAGAACTTGCTGAATTTCGGGCGCCCGGACCAACATGGTTGGGCGCCCGCCCTAGGCACCGAGTGCTCTGTAACCTGACCAACAGGCGCCCAACTTTTATGAAAATAGTCCAGCGATTAAACATCCATTTGGGTGAATTTCGGTCACCCAACCACAGTTGGTCTGGGCACCTGACCACACCCAGGCTGCACCATCTCTCCTCTGAACTGAGGAGGAAAACCCCATCAATTGATACATTCGGTTTTTTATGTCTTAAATCCAATATTAGGTGTCGAGCAAATACTCGCAATTGCAATATTACCTGGGATTTTTGCAATTGATGAGAATGGCTTTGACCTGTTTGGATGCAAAATTGAATTAAATTGAAATAATTTGATAAAGATGAAATGACCAC
The DNA here is from genome assembly GCA_003013855.2 of Liriodendron chinense. Taxonomy (NCBI): domain Eukaryota; kingdom Viridiplantae; phylum Streptophyta; class Magnoliopsida; order Magnoliales; family Magnoliaceae; genus Liriodendron; species Liriodendron chinense. The sequence goes on along the minus strand of PVNU02002727.1, from coordinate 143,242 downwards.
TAACCGCACTGGTGGGTGGGTGCATAGTGTGACTAACCGTGTGAGTGCGTTGCGTTGCACAGCTAACATGGTGGATGTGTTGCATTATATATATATATATATATATATATATATATATATATAAACAGAAAAAAAGTTGCCTTTGGAATTCTGTCGGAACAACAAATTTATGGGCGCGGTCCTGCACTGGGAACTAAGGTGGGGCCCAAAGTGATGTTTTTTGATAAATCCACACTGTCCATCCATTTTGGGAGCTTATTTTAAGTACATGAGAACAAAAAATGAGGCGGATCCAAGACTCAAGTGAGCTGAAAACGTGAGATTTGAACCTCCACAGTTGAAATATTTGTGGGGCCACAGGAGTTTCGAATCAGGATATTATTTGTTTTTCCAGTTCATCCCAGTGGAAGTGACGTTATGAACGGTACGGATGTCATATAAACATCACTGTGGACCCCAGGGAGGTTTCAACGGTAGTAATTTACCTATCCACCTTTTCCTTTAGTGAGGTCCACTTGAGTCTTGGATCGGGTTCATTTTTGTTTTCATGTACTAAAATGAGCTCCCAAAACGGATGGACGGGGTGGATTTATAAAAAAACATCACTCCACCGTGGTTCCCAGTGCAGAAAATTCCTGGGCAAGGCTTTCGCAGGAAATCAGCGCCGATTTGCAGGACCCTCCCATACCATCAGAGCCAACTTGTTACTTGTATTTGACATCCAGGCCATACATCAGACTATCCAATCTTATGCATTATACTGTACGGTCATAAAATTGTAGGTATCATAGACCATCTACTATTTTTTATATGAGTAGCCTACATAGAATACATATGCTCAACAGCGTGAGTTTTTATGTTGACATATACATATGTTTATATTAGTCAGATCATTGTGCCATTATCTGATGTATGTGTTCGTATGTGTGGTTGCGATTTTATTCATACGCGTTGATAACGACTATATGTTATGTTATTATTTGGTGTAGCTAACACAATGGTGGTCATGTATTTGTTTAATATTCCATGCTCTATGATAAATCTTGATGAAGTAGCAACTTTAGTGTCCATTCTCTCAAGGTCATCCATGGATTCGACTGGGTTAGAAGCATGCAAGGAAAGCAACTGAGTTAAGATACCATAGCAAATGGGTTAGAGGAAGATTGATATGAATACATGGTAATGATGATGCTTAAGAAATGAATTATTTTGAAAATTATTTATACATTGTAAACTAGATAGTTTCTAATGGGATTTGGCCAATAATGTTTGTGAAGTAAAATTCATGGTTATATTAGTATCTACCACAAGTGGTTAGAGGGTGACGATTGGATTTGGTGGATGTTTATGGCCTTGAGGTTTTGTGGAGAACCAATACTATCAGAGGGCGAAGATAGGATTTTTTTTTTTTTAACATTCAAGAGGAAGAGTGGTATAGGGGCGCGACTCCGGTAGGTTGGGTGGGGTTCGAGGGTCAACCAAGCCAGACTGACCTCAACCTCACCCAAATACTCGTTCGTTCCCAACGCAACCAACATTTGTTCAACCTGAAACCCAAATTGCATGGGCATTTTCCAACCCGAACCTAACATAAGAACCTTGACAACCCACCCCAGCCTCGCCCTAACTCCATTTGGGTCAATCTGGTTTAGGTTGATCCTCAGCCTTGGTTGGGAATAAAAAATTAAGAGGGCCTATTTGGATACCACCAAATAAGTTACTTTTTAACTTTTGTTAAGTCATTAAAAGCCCATTTGGATACTACCGAATAAATTACTTTTTCTACTTACAGCAGTAGATAAGTAACTTATTTAACACAAGTAAGTTTGGTTTATGATAAATCATAAGTAACTTTTTTACTTAAAGTTATTTAATCACTTCATCTTAATAAGTAGCAACCAAGATAAGCTACTTGAGGCATAAGTAGCTTATCTTAAGTAACTAAGGTTCCAAATGCCTCATATAATACTTTTCTCACTTAAGTTAGTTTGGTAAACATCATTGTAAAAGAGATTATGTATGTTAATTTACTTATTCCTATATATATATATATATATATATATATATATATATATATATATATATATATATTAGCTTTTTAACTTTTAACTTTTCTACTTCTCTCTCTTACTATCCACATTGAAGGTGGGGCCCACATGATGGATGGTCCACATCAAAGGTGGGCCCCACATGATTGATCACCCATATTATTGTGGATCCACATAATGGATGGTCTACATCCAAGGTCAGCCCCAAATGATAAATAGCCCACATCTAAAATGGACAGATATGATGGACGGCTTACTTCAAAGGAGGGGCCACACAATGGACAGTCTACATCAAAGTTGAGCTCCACATGACAAGCAATGGACATTGAAGTTGGGCCCCACGTGATGGATGACCCACATTGAGGTGGCTCCACATGATAGATTGTCCACATCAAAGGTCGGCCCCTAATGATGAATGGTCCACATGATGGAGAAATTAATAATGGTGGCCCCACATGATGGATGATCCACATCAAGGTGGGCCTCCACATGATGGGTTGTCCACATCAAAGGTCGGCCCTAATGATTAATGACCCATATCCAATGCAGCTTGCATGATGGATGGCCTTCATTGGAGGTGGTGCCCACATGATGGACGATCCACATCAAAGGTGGGCTCCACATGATGAGCAATGGATATTGAAGGTGGGCTCCACATGATGAGCAATGGATATTGATGGGCCCCACATGATGGATAATAACATTGATGGTGGCCCCACATAATGCATAATAACATTATGATGGGCCCCACATGATGGATGACCAACATCAAAGGTGAGCCCTACATAATGGACGGTGCACATAAAAGCTCAGCCCCTAATTAATGTTGAATGGCCCACATCATGGTGGGCTTCGCATAAGGGATGGCCCACATCAAAGGTGGGACCCACACAATGAAAGGTCCAAATCAAAGGTTGGCCCCACATGATGGCTGGTGGATGTAAGGGGTACCAAACATACTTGAGGGATAAATACTTATAATTTTGGAAATTAAACATACTTTTGTTTTCTTTTATTTTTCAGCAGATAAGTATGTTGTTTACCAAACATACTAATATGCTAAACAAGTAAAAATCAAAATAAGCTACTTGTGACGTAAGTAGCTTTTCTAAAATAGCTTATGAATTATGATCCAAACGCCCCCAAAATGTTAGAGTTTGGTATAAGATACTTCTCCTTTTTTAAATCCTAATCCTAAAGAATTCCTTCCCTTGTAGGAAGGTATGATATAATTGCATCAACAGGCAGCAAAGCGCATAATGTTCTATTCTCATCTTTGGTTGAGAATTAGTATCTTTGGTAGGTAAAAAAGAATCATCTTTGATTGAGAATCGATATCTTGGTGAGCTTTCTTTCATCCCTACACGTGGAAAAGTATCATCACGGCCACACATCCGAGTTAACAACGTTTGATCTGATCTATTTTTTGGTGTTATTTTTTAAAAAATATTTCACTTTCACATCAATGGATCCATGACATGAATGAAGTTGTAATATCATGGTTGGAAGAAAGAAAGAAAGAATTACATGACTTATGAGCCATGGAGACTTTTTTCATGGGCCTTGTAGGTGGGTGCTGATCTAGATTGCTTCATCTGATGGGTCTCCTTGGAGATTGACAGCCCAAAATTTCCCGATTGTAAAATCGTGGCCATTCAATCTTTAGTATTTCTTCGACTCAACGTGGGCGATCGATGTTTTTCTTTTTTCCTTAATCATCTATATAGGTTGCTGATGAAGAGCTGTGATTGTCCTATCAGGGAGATTTTCATGGCATTTCGCTGTCAACAAAGGGACCTCCACACCAACGGTATGGATCATGCAAACATGGGCCCCACTTGTACAAGTGTCTCTGCCCAGGTGATCACATAATTGTTAGCATGGTTGATGTTACTAATTTATTAGAATAGTGAATGGGCCGGACTGATGGATGGCCAAAGTCCATCTTATGACCGGCGAGTGGCTTCGAGTCGGGTCTGCCCACAAATCCTTACCCAAACTGTATTAAATAGTTTGGGCTTGTTTGTTGGTTGGATAGAAGCGAGCCCATATCTAGCTACTGATCAGTCTAAAACTCAGACCAAAATCAAATGCACTGGCTCAAGGTTCAGCCATGGTTTTTTACTCTGATGGCTTGGACTGACTTGACTACTCTTAAATCAAGTCATGACTCGACTGGGTCAGGTAGTGACTCGTCCAGGTCTGCCTATTTGCACTAGTGACTCGTGGTGTCGAACTGGATCTGGTTCAACCGAGTCTGAGTCGACTCAGATGAGTCGCACCCAACTTGGACGAGTCATCGATTCATTTACTCGGCCCCAAACAGGGCTAAGAATGGGCTGGGCTGGTCCAACAAATGTTCTAAAAACTAAATAAATTCTAATGAGATTCAAGAAGATGGGACTGAACATGCGAACATTGCATGCGTGTGAGAGATCCAAGCCGCTCATCTCTCTGGCCCCATTTGCAAATGAGGCGATTGGTCGTGAGACCTGGGCCACATACTGAGAGGGGTCCATATATAGTGGGCCCTCAGAAATTAAAGAGGTTTTGATTGTTGATTATAGGCTGTTGCTGACTTTCTATCTAATCGTCTTTGTATCAGTGCAGCCCTTTGATGAGCGAATTGGCCCGATTTATGGGACATATCACAGTGGGGCCCACCTAAGAAGTGGCACAGAAAATGAATGTCCTGTTTTGGTACACGTGTGAGGGGATCAATCCCTTCAATATCGACTTCTTTTTTTTATTGGGGGAAATGTCCTAGTAAGGTCGTCGAGCTATGTGGGGCCCACCATGATGTGTTGAATCGTTTGAACCATGCATCTGGTGGCTCACCTTCAGGTGATGATATGCTCAGCTGTGTACGGAACTCAGCTTGATCCAATGCCATCTGGAACAGTGCAAAATCATGCCTGAAACATCTGAAATCACTTGGCTGGGCTCATCTTAGTTTTGAAATGGCCTGAAATTTGGTGGGACCCCCTCATCTAGGTGGGATGCACATAAAGGACGGGTCGGATATCTGAACCACATCTCCATGGGTCCCACAAAAATTATGATGGTTTTGAATGTGTTGGTGTCTAGTTTCAACTATTTCTTGTAGTGTGGCCTACCGAAGTCATGGATGGGGTTGGATTTTTTATTTCAGGTCTACTAGGGAGGGGCAAATCTGATGGACGGGGTAGATGTCTACAGTGGAGCTCATAGTGCACAACCTTACTAGAACATTTTCCTTCTTATTCTTCCATGTTGCTCTTGTAAGGGTATGATGCAGGGAAGAGCGTGGAAAAGTACAGTAGAAAATCATAGTTTTCCTTAAGTATATAAGGTAATTTTTTTAAATTCACGAGAAAAAAGAGAGAAAACTCTAATATATTTATTGAATAGTTATGTAATGAGTTTGATTTCTCTATTACACCATTGAAAAATAAAATTCCAAATTAAAACAGAAAAAATTTAACATTAAAAGTCCTAATTCAATTAGAATAAAATTTATCTTTCTAAAAATAGAAAGTCCTAAATTAACCTTACCGTAGGATTCCTAGTATGATTGTAATCAATGTCTAAAAATATAAAGCTTCAAAAGTATGAAAATACAACAAAAAATTAAAACTACTAAAAATATTAAAATTTTCTAAAATTTTGATTTTGAACTATAAGCTTGCGGACGAATACATCTTACTACGTAGGTTAGTTGACCTCAAACGACCCGTTGCAATAAAGATTGATAGGTCATACATTTCGTGACAATATTTCCTGGATCAAAAGTTAGGGCCGATATATGATTAACACTTTAAACGGCAATTTCTCCATCCGAATTGAATTTCTTTAAACCACACTCGCCTAAAGCCTAGTTATGCCATGCCCTACTTAGGATTGGGTCTAAATCTGACAGACTACTTCCACTTCCATTTACCCTTCTTTTGGTCCAACCGTGCTAGGAATGTATGTCCCTTGTCCTCCATCAAAGTAGCCATATTGTATGTACAACGTTGGAACTGTTCATCAAGTGAGCCCACCTTGCTTGCCATGTGACTCCAAAAATAGGACAGTTTAGTCATAAGGTGGGCCACACGCTGTAAGCTACTCTCTAGGCCAGTTTAGTCATAAGGTGGGCCACGCACTGTAAGAGAGTCTTTCTCTCTCTGTCTGTGAGACTACTAGTTTGGGATTTCCACCATGAGAGAGATGGTTGGATGGGGCCCACAAGCTGAGACGGTGGGACGACAGTAACATCCACGTTCATGAATTATAAACCATTCGGAGGTCCACGTGCAAAACTTACTACAAATGGATGGCTATGGATGGGGATTGCGTCCTGCCCCCGACGCACTACCTTCAGGCAGACCTGTGGAGGGGCGCACCTGCTGTATCAGTTTATCCACTTTGTACATCCATTTTATAAAATCATGCTAGCAAATGGGCCAAAAAAGAGGTAGATCCAACGCTCAAGTGGGCCACACGAAACAGTGAGCGGACCCTGGTGATGTCATCACTATAGTAGTGATGAGGTCACCAGGTTCTAATCACTATTTGGTAAAGTTGGACACAGCTCGACTCAACTCGTTCGGATTGACTTGGATCGACTCGATAAAACTCTATTCGAACAGAAAGTCTTCGTGTTCGAACTTTGTTCAAATACACGGTGTTTGTTCGGAAAAAATTTTTTGAGTCGGTTTCAATCACAGCCTTGTTCGACTCGACTCGAACTCGAACTCGAACTCAACTCGAATATTGACTAACTCAACTCGACTCGTTCGTTCAACTCGGTTATATATATATATATATATATATAAAGAGAGAGAAGGTTGGATTACAAATAAACATGACCGTGGGCCTTAGGAAAGTTTCAAGTTTCAATGGTGGACATCATTCTCCTCATTGTTTCTTGTGGTGTGGTCCACTTAAGCTTTGTATTTGCCTCATTTTTTGTTTAATGCCTCAAAATGAGATGTACAAATGGATGGATGGAGTGGATAAAATAAATACATCATGGTGGGACCCACAGAGCTTTGAATAGTCAAGGATTCGCTTCAGTCTTCACTCTTCCCTCTTCAGGTGAGTAAAAGTATGAACATTAGCTAGTTAATTAAAAACTTTAAACCTTGTGATTTGTCATTTGTGATATGTAATTTATGAACAAATCGATATTAGTAGAAAAAATATTTTCAAGCGAAAAAGCTAAATTGTTCGAACTCGTAAAAATTGTCAGAAACCCATATGTTTGAACATGTTTGAACATGGCTGGGCCAGACCAAACCGAGTTCGAATAGAGCCACCCTGTTTGAATGTTTGTTCAAACATACCCACTCAAGCAGCCAAACAATCCGATCTGGTCCATGTTCGACTCGGATTGGATCGTTGCTCACCTCTACTATTTGGTGTGGCTCACTTGAGTGTTGGATATTCTTCCTTATTAGATTCTTTGGACGCCGTCCTGCGCTGGCGCGCGCGCGCGTGTGCCCACTGTTTTCATTTTTTATTTGTTTTGGTTTGTATTTGGAGTGGGGCACACAGTTGCAACGATTTGTTGACTTGGCTTGGATTTTCCTTGGTTGTGTAAAACCTTTCTGAGGACAACACAATGGCATTCTCCGACTCGGTTTGTTTAACGGAGTCGCCACCAGCCAAAAACAGGCCTCAGAATCAACGGTCGGCCAGAACCCGTGAAAATGCAAAAAAAAAAAAAAAAAAAAATGATTAGGGTATTTCGAAGAATTCCTGATCTTTTAAATGACTTCCATTTGGATAAGTTGGTCTGTGCCATGGATTCTAGGTAAGGGCCGCGGTTACGAAATGGGAAGGTGTTAGGCACTCCCTTATCGCCCGTGCATCACACGGTCTCTACTTTGCGGGGCTAAATGACTTAGGGTGATTGTGAAGAGCTTTTGAACCTGCAAGATTAGGCCATACTTCAAGGGCTTTTTAGGGTCCGGGTAAGCAAAGCAATAAACATATAGTAACAATATAATGGGGTTAGGCCTAACTACGCAGGCTTTTTAGGGCTCGGGTTGTCAAAAAATAAAAAAATAGTAACAGTAAAAGTAAACAGTGAGTGTATGGAAGGATGGAATGTGTATGGAATGTGTGAAATGGAATATGGTTTGATTTTGAGATGTGAGAAAATGGGGAGTCAGACACCCTTTCTCATGGGAAATACAAGGGATGATCGGACGCCCCGGATTTTCACCCCACTCATTGATTTTGACTTTGAGAATATTATTTTTTATTTATTGACAGAGAGTGAGCACCTTGAGACATGAGCAGGAAAAGGGAAAATCAGACACCCCCGTTTTTTTTTTTTTATAGAAAAGATAGAGGATGGTTGGACGTCCCATATTCCTACCCTACTCGATGTTGCTTTTGACTTCTCAATAGAGAAAGAGACAGAAACAGAGAGGCTCGATCACTGGTGTACGGTTACCGAAGCAAGAGGCTTGCCCTGCCCATGTCAGATGGTTGATTAGTGGGGCAGAGCTTCGACACCTCAGATTCACCGATCTATATGAGGTGGGGATTCGACAAAGCTTTGTTGGAGCCTCTGTCGTTGTCTCTTGCTCTCTCAGAATTTTCTCTAATCCGCTCTCTATCCATTGTATTTCGTCCCTCTCGTTCGGTTGCTGGGCCCTTGCTTAAATAGACGGGCGAGAGGTGCAAGTGTGGCGATTTGTTGATTCCGCGCGAGTATGGAATAACCACATGGTGATTTCTACAACTACTCGCCAAGCCGAGCAGTCGTGTGGCTAAGATCGATTTTCAGCATGTCAGCAACACATCGGGCAAGTGAGGCAATGACAGGTGGGCGGGGCCACTCAGAAATGCATGGTGGTAGCCCGTGGACGGCCACCATGTGACCATTTGCATGAACACGGCCACATGGTGGCCATGGTAATGCCTTTTCATTTTATTTTTCTTTTTTTCTTTTTTTAATCTTTTAGTGCTTCATTTCATGGTTTTGGGTGCACTTTAATTTCCATACGTGCACCACGCGCACCTTGCCATTGTACGTTAAGCCCATTGTCATGATCTGCCCCGTTCATCACCTCGGCGGCCCATTTTAGCCATACAGGAGCTTGGTTCTGTCAAATCAAAGTCATCGAGTGATACACATGCTCGTGAAAGGTGGGGTGTCTACAGATGCCCCTCTTTGGCAGAGGTTGGATACAACCGAATGCCAAAGCGAGTGGACACCCCACCCGTGGATTAGACGTAGTGGCGATCAGCTTTGCTATTTCGCCTAGTGACGTTTGTTGATAGATTCACATGGCTTACAGATTAATTTGGATGCCTCACGAGGGGCACAGAAGGTGGTAATTGAGTTTGTGTGTTTGAATTGAAAGTGGTTAAAGCCCCTGTGCATTTTGCAGCCTTAGGAGGATAACACACTTTGAATTGAGAGATTGATTTGAATTGGAGAGGTAGATTAGAAGACTTCCGTGTTCCTAGGCTCGCTTACAAGACATGTCGTTGTAACGGGTAGTTGCTTGTGCATTTTGTGGCTTTATAGGTCTCCCGCTTTACAGTATCTTAGGCTTGCAACCGTCTCGATCTAGAGCCATTCGAATTATTCTTTATGCCATTTGAACTTTTTCGACTTGGTTACCTTGGTTCGTAGTAGAGTTTTTCATAAATTGAAGTGCAGTTGCGTTAATCGAGGAATAACATTCTGTATTCCAAGATGATCGAGCTGACACTGAGAGTTCAGGCCGGCCGTCTCATGTTCCGCGTATGATCTCAGAGAAAATTGACAAGTCGGGTAAAACCAAAATCAATTGTTGTTGTTGCGTTGACACCCACTGGGGAGTATGGAAGATTGCCCAATGCCTCGGATGCCATGTGCATAGTATTTTTGAAAACTTTTAAATTTTTTGAATTTTTTTTGGATTTTTTAAAATGATCCCCACCTGTAAAACATGGTTCCATGTGGTTTTTATTGCAAAGATTTTTTTGAAGAAGATCCCCACCTGTAGAACATGGTTCCATGGGGTTTTTATTGCAAAGATTTTTGAATTTTTTTAGACCTTTATTTTGAAGATCTCCGCCCAATCTCACGGGTGGGCATCGTCAGACGGATTTTATTTGGCCTTTGTTTTGCTTGCTTTTTTTTTTTTTTTTTTTTTTTTTTTTTTTTAGAAAAGAGAAATACGACTCCGCTTGGGGATGTGCTTATTTCGATCTGTCGTCCCAGATGGTCATGATTAAGATCGGGTGGGGCGAGTCATTTTATTGTAAGATATGTAAGCATATATATGCATTTTTGGTGGACAATGGGGAACACGATTCTGCCTGGGGATGTGTCTATTCCAATATGGGGAAAGACGACTCCACCTGGGGATGCACTTGTTCCGACCCGTCGCCCCCTGACCAGATGGTCATGGTCAAGATAGGGTAGCGTAAATTGGTTTACATTGCACATTATTTATTATTATTATTATTATTGTAATCAGATCTGCCCTTCCCGATCTGGATGGTCCTAATCGGGTTTAGATGGTTAAGATTTGGACTTATGGCATTGCATGGTTGTTAAAAAGGTTCATTCCATCGTTCCATCTTGGGGTTCTCTGCTGGGTAAGTATGGAATTTCCATCCACTTTAAGCTTCTACTACTGATAAGGCACCCGATCCATTTTATATCAGCGAGCAAGACAAGCACATACAATTAAGTGTCATAGTTTTATGTCTTCGGATGACTCTTGGGGAAAATGTGGAATTTCAATCCACTCTCAACTTCTACTGCTAATAAGGCACTCGATCCATTTTACATCAACGAGCAAGACGAGCACACACAATTAAGTGCTGTAGTTTTACGTCTTCGGACAAATCTGATTGAGGGTTTACAATCAATACACCTACAAAGTTGCCTGTTCATTTTGTGCAATGCACATAGACCACGTATCATTCAACGGACTCCTTCAGCCATAAGTTGTACCACATCCTCACATTTTCCATAATCAATTCAGTTTGGGGTCTTATACTGCTTATAATACCATGAGGGTGAGCTTCACTTTCCAGTTGCCTTAATCCCCTTCATGACTTTTGGGAACAGGGAACATCTGTCGGCTTCAACAACAATTTTCGATTAAGGTCATCTATCACGGTGCATTCAACACGAACAGGATTGCAGAACTTCCATCCGCTCTTGACCTGGCTGTCAATAAGCTCCGGGTACCCATACAATCAAATGTCAATCATACCTAGAAGAGGTTTGGAAAGCCTCTGAGAAGTTAATCCCAGTGTAGTTTAATGTCTTCAGATCACGGAGTATGTCTTGGATGGTTGCGATTGGTGCCATATGATCCAGTTCATTATCCCAAGCTGGACGATCTGATCGGACCCGGATGGTTAAGAGACGGATTTATTGCATGATTTTTTTATGATCCATTCCATCATCCTGTGATCTGAACGATCTGATCATGTCTAGTAGGTCAAGAGCTGGGATTGTTGCCTGATTTTCTTTTTTAAAGAAAAAAGAGTTTTTTTTTTAAAGGAAAGAGATTTTTTTGCAGTATCAGACTTAGCTTCTGGATGATTTGTACCTGAGGTCTTTGATGGAGGGGTTGATTGATAGCCTTGTCGTCCATCTTTTGTAAGATTGAATTGGCCCTATAGATGACTCGTGAGAGCACGCATTGGTAGTTCTGTCTTGAGCCTTGGTTGATTTTGAGGGTTCCTAAACATCACGGTTTTCTGACCTTGCCTTCATGACACGTTTCTTAGTCGGGATCGAGTCATTGCCTGGTTTGCCAATTTCCATTCTTTTTTTTCTTCTTTTTTTTTTCTTTTTTCATCACTTCCATTTTTACCCGTAGCGCCCTTTCAGGTTTTCACCACGTTTGGATTGCCTGTCATTTTTACCGTGGTGCCCTTTTGGGTTTTCATCATGTCCCGAGTATTTGATCTTACCTGCCCCTTGATACCTTTACCTTTTTGCCCTCAGCGCCCTTTCGAATTTTCACTAGGTCAGCTATGCATCTACTGTTTTTACTTGAGGTGCCCTTGCAGGTTTTTGCCTCACCCATTCTGCTTTGGATACACTTTCCTCTTTTTTCTTTTTTCGCTTTTGAGGTGCCATTTGTTGGAGTTTTCCATCACTGCCGACCGATGAATGCCTTGGATAGCATGAAGATTTTGAAATGTCTTCTGAGGTTAGGATTCTTGGGGGGAAGGTTGGCTTTGGCCCTCAATTTCTTATTTTCTCTCTTTTTTCCTTCCTCTTTCTCTTTAGCTCTCTCTTTCTTGTCACTCAAACCCTTATTGATTCTTGGGATGTTGGGGTTGATTTTTTTTTTTGGGTTTTCTCTTTGTACTTACACATTCTTTCTCTCTTCTTTTTGGATGTTCTCTGTACACACTTTTTCTTCTCTTTTTTTTCTTTGTACATGCATTTTTCTCTTTTTTTTTTGTTTTCTCTATACATGCATTTTTTTTCTCTTTTTTTTTGGGGTTTTTTTTTCTGTACATGCTTTTCTCTCTTTTTTTGAAGGGCATATTGGGTGGAGGGGATGAGTTTTGACCTTAGGTGATGTTTCGCAACCTTCGTGCTAGCCGTAGTGAATTTTAACGTGATCGACGTTGATTGGCTCTGGAAGATCTTCGTCGTCCAGGTTGGTGAAGCGAACCGTGCCTCCTAGGAGCACCTCTCGTATAATGAGTGGACCTTCATAGTTGGGTTTGAATTTGCCCCTTGGATTAGGCAAGTGTGGAGGAAATATCTTTTTAATAACTATATCTCCCACCCTAAATACTTTTGCACGGACGTGTTTGTTATATGCTCGTGCGATCCTTTTCTGGTACATTTGGGAATGGCATAGGGCTCGCATGCGCTTTTTGTCTGGCAGGTATAATTGATCATAGCGAGCCTGTAGTCATTCTCCCTCTTCAAATTCACTTTCGAACAATATGCGTAATGAGGAGATTTCCACTTCGACGGGTAGAACGACCTCCATTCCATATGTAAGCTCGTATGGAGTAGCGCCGGTCGCAGTGCGTATAGACGTTCTGTATGCCCATAATGCATATGGTAGCTGTTCAGCACAGTCGTGATACGTCTTCACCATTTTCTTGAGGATGTGTATGAGCGTCTTATTGGCAGCTTCCACATCTCCATTCATTTGTGTCTGATAGGGACTGGATCTGTGCCTTTTGATTTTGAACTGCTCGAGCATTGTTCCACCTGTCGATTTACGAAGGGTGTCCCGTTGTCGGTGATGATGGTCTGCGGCACCCCATAACGGTTGATAATGTTGTTCTTCAAGAACCGTATCACATGCGATGTTGCTATGGTAGTGTAAGATGCTGCCTTCACCCACTTAGTGAAGTAATCGATTGCCACTAGGATATATTCGTGGCCGTTTGATGCTTTGGGGCTGATTTTGTCGATGATGTTGATTTCCCACATAGAGAAGGGTCAGGGTGTTGCCATATTGTATAACTCCGATGCCGGGGCGTGGATCTAATTTTCATGCTCCTGACATTTGAAGTATGTTTTGACGTGCTGGCAGTAATCGGTTTTCATGGTCATCCAGTAGTACCCTTGTCGAAGAATCTTTTTGGCCATCATGTGGCCATTCATGTGTGGCCCGCAGGTTCCTTCATGGATCTTGGACATGATTTTTGCAGCTTCGGTCTCATCCATGCACCGTAGTAGGATCTAATTAAAGGACCGTTTATAAAGAATACCACCGATGATTGCGAATTGTGCGGCTAGACGCTGAATGGTGTGACCGTCCGTTGGTGTGACATCGACTGGATAAGTCCGATCTTCTAGATAGTTTCTGATGTCGGCGTACCATGGCTGTTTGTCAGGTAGCATTTCTACTTCTTCTATTTACAGGCAGAAGGTCGACTCTTCCTGAAGCTTTACAGTGAGTTCCCATTTAGCTGCTCCATGGAGATTTTCTAGCATTGATGCCGACGTAGCCAAGGCATCAGCGAATTGATTCTTGGCACGAGGCATGTATGTGAAGGTGACTTTGTGAAATTCTTTAACGAGATTCTCGAGGTAGATGTGATATGGTACCAGTTTCTCGTCTTTCGTTCTCCAGTCACCGTTGATTTAATTGATAATAAGTTGTGAGTCACCGAAAACTCATAGATTCCTTATGCCCAGAATGATTGCCTCATTGAGGCCTGCTATACATGCTTCGTACTCTGCGATGTTGTTCGTGCAAGTGAATGCTAGTCTTCTTGATATGGGCACGGGGATGTCATCAGAGGAATAGAGGATTGCCCCTACTCCATTTCCTTTGTTGTTGGATGCACCGTCGAAATACAGGGTCCATTCGTCTGCTTTTGGTCCATCTTCTCTTTCGATAAATAGGATGTCCTCGTCAGGGAAGAAAGTTTTCAAGGGCTGGTAATCTGGCAATGAGCGTGTCGTGAAGTGATCGGTCAACGCGTGCCCCTTGATTGCTTTCTGAGTGACATAGGTGATGTCAAACTCAGAAAGCAACAGTTGCCACTTCGCTATTCTGTCTGTCAGTTACAGTTTCTTAAACAAATATTTTAGGGGATCTATACGAGCAAACAGGAGGATCAGATATGCAATCATGTACTGGTGCAGGCGTTAAGTGACCCATATAAGAGGAAGACACGTTTTCTCGATCGGGGAGTATTTGGACTCATAGTCTGTGAATCGACGACTGAGATAATAAATAGCCTGCTCTTTACATCCCGTGTCGTCATGTTGAACGAGAACACACCCGATTGCGTCGGTGGCTACCAAGATGTAGAGTAATAGTGGCCTACCTGGTATTGGCGGGACCAGCACTCGGGGATCTTTTAGGTATTCTTTGATTCTATCGAAGGTTCTTTGACAATTCTCATTCCATTCTTTTGACATATTTTTCGGAGCAGCTTGATTATGGGCTCACAAACGAGCGTGAGCTGGGCGATGAAGCGACTGATATACTAGATTCTTCTAAGAAACCTCGATTCTTTTTCTCAGTTCTCAGGGTTGGCATTTCAATGATGGCCTTGGCTTTTGACTCGTCTACTCGAATGCCATCTTCATTAATGATGAATCCAAGAAATTTGCCTCCGGTTGCCCCGAAGACACATTTTTGCGGGTTGAGTCGAAACTTGAATTTTGCCAATCGATCGAAGAGTTTTTTCCAGATCTTTGAAGTGCCCTTCTGTTGGGGTCCCAAAAGGTAGGGGCCCTTAAAATAAGAAAAATGACCATATACCCCCAAAAGAATCACGCAAAACGTCTTTCGGTGCACGCAAAATGGAGATTTACAAAAAATTCCCTTAACCAATTTTGGCTGGAATCTCCAGTGGGCCCTGCGAATCACCGTGATTAGAATCGTCCAGAATCGGACCCATAAGTTCATTATCATTTATGGTGAACAGTGCATGCGATCTCACGATCAAACGGGCCCCACAAACCCCCCAAAATTCAAAACCCAAATACTGGAGTTCCTATTTATGTGTCCACGCACCCATAAATTCAGGTACCCCACGCGCCCAAAAAATCACTAAAAACAAGAATTCATTTAAAGGCATTTCGACGTCCGACGCACCTGAAAAATGCCCCACGCACCCTTAAATCCAACAGATTTTAGGATTTCGATTTAAGGGTATTTTGGTGCCTCAAGCACCCAAAAAATGGGTCCACACACCCTTAAATTCGACCCATTTGATATCCGTCATTTTAGAGGCGTTTCGGAGTCTCACGCACCAAAAAAATGCCACACGCATCCACAAATTCGACTACAAATCAGGGACTTAATTTTTAGGTGCGTGGAGTGCCACGCACCCTTAAAATAAGTCCCACGCACCCAAAAAATTAGATATTTTCAGAAATCATTTCTGGGTGCGTCGGACTTCCGCATGCCAATTTTGGGGTACGTGGAGGGTATTTTAAGGGTGCGTGGCACGTGGCAACTCCTCATTAGCCAAGCTCCAATGTCTTCGGCTATAAATACCCCTCCCGACGATTCATTTTCATGTTTTTCAGAGAGAGAGAGAGCTCCCGTCTTCTGGGAATTTGAAATCCCCGCCGGAAACCTTCGCCGGAATACTTTTTCGATCGCCGAAAACCCTTCTCGGTCGCCGGAATTCCTTCCGATCGATATTATTTGCCCCCCACAGGTTCGAATTCTAAGAAAATCACTAAATGTAGGCACGCACCCATAAAATGGTCCAACGCACCCGAAAAATGGCTCACGCGTCCATAAATTCGGTCCCACGCGTCCATTAATTCGACGTGAATCGGACAAGTGCAACGGACTCCCATGCACCCAAAAAATGGCCCACGCGTCCATAAATTCGACAAAACTCATATTTGCAAATTCGGTCCCACGCACCCGAAAAATGCCCCACGCACCCTTAAACTCATCAAAATCTGGTACTTTAATTTACAGGTGCGTTGGAGTCCACGCACCCATAAAATAAGTCCCACGCACCCAAAAAATTAGCCAATTGCAAAACATGTTTATGGGTGCTTCGGACTCAATTTTAAGTGTTTTCAAGTTCCGTTTGAGCCTATTTTGGATATTTCGAGCGTTTCGGACGCAATGAAATAGTCAAATGGACGTTCCGGGATCTCTAAATGAGCCGAATCACGCATCTTTGAGGTTCGATCCGATTCGACGCAATGAATGAAATGACTTCTTGGAAAGGAGTCGCCAGCATCCAGAACTATGCGAATATGTCATCATTTATAGCTATTGTAAAGATGTGATCCGATTTGGGTCAAAAGCTAGGCAAACGGGACTGTGGTTATCACGATAAACCATATCAAAGAGTTTCGATTCTCTACAAAGCGATTGCTATGAACTGCCGCAACACAACAGTCGGTGCCCTACCCATTCAAACGGTGTCCATCAGTTGGGCTACGCAGGTACACACAACTATAGAATGGACTTCCCGAGGTCACCTGTCCCTACATTGACAAGCACGGGCCCAGAGTCGTCCATCTCAGTCATAAACCCTGATAGTCTCAGCCCGAATCTCCGGCCAAAACATGGGACATAGACATCTGACTAATACAAAGACGGTTCAGTACATAGCAAAACAAACGCAGGTCTTTATGACCACAAACTTTAAAACCATAGTCCCTACTGACTAGTCTTTTGCCTTTTAATCAAGGGTCATCGATCATTCGATGTAATTAAGGGCTCGTGCCAGATCACGGCTTGGAATGTACAAGATCTCAGGATCTCTGAAATAAAATTCGCCTTGCAATATCTCTTCTTGTGTACTTCTACGAATGCTTGTGATTGTCTATGAATGTTTCCATTACTCAGAACCTCAGAGCAACAATACACAATAAACACTATTCAGAAAATGGCCTCGCTGCATTTTCAGTTCCAACACCTTCGATGCTTCATGATTTGACAATCATATCATCCATGTAGACTTCGAGCTCTTTATTCATCATGTCGTGGAAGAGTGCAGTCATAGCTCGTTGGTATGTTGCCCCAGCATTTTTTAGTTTGCAAGGCATGACACGGTAGCAAAAGGTTCCCCATGGTGTGATGAATGACGTCTTCTCGTAGTCTTCTGCAGCCATCTTGATTTGATTGTAACCAGAAAATCCATCCATGAAGGAGAACATCTGGTGCCCTGCTGTGTTGTCGACCAGAGTATTGATGTGAGGAAGCGGAAAGTCGTCCTTCGGGCTGGCCTTGGTAAGGTCCCGGAAGTCGATGCACATCCGGACCTTACCATCTTTCTTTGGGACAGGGACGATGTTGGCGAGCCATTCTGGGTAATTAGAAACCACCAGAAAGCCCGCATTGTACTGCTTGATGATTTTCTCTCTTATTTTTAGGATCTATTCTGGCCGCATTCTTCTTAGCTTCTGCTTGACCGGCTTGATTTCTGGCTTCATGGGCAGATGATGTACAACCAAGTCTTCATCGAGTCCCGGCATATTTTCATACGAGAAGGCAAAGTTTGATAACTGTGGTTTTTGGAACTCGATTATTTTCTGCTAATTTTCAGGGGATAGATTCTTCCTAAGGCGTACCTCTCGAAGATCCTCAGAGGTCCGAAAATTAATGACTTCAAGATTGATGGGCACGACGTTGGCTTTCGAATCGAACTTTTCGAGGAGATCCTCGAGTTCACTGGCTTTGTCACTGCTTCCCTCTTCTTTGACCTCTTCTAAACCCATGAGTTCAAAGTCTAATTCCACGTTGAAGTCGTAGTCATCGACTTTGATCTCATGTTGTCCAGGAACCAAGTTTGTACCTCTATTGCTTGAGTATGTATAGGGTTATTCAAGATTTTTTGATTTTTTGACTTTTTCACATTTTTCTGATTTTTTTAGGTTTTTAAAATTTACAGTTCCCGAGTAGGACGGCATTTCGAACCATGGGCTAACCTGATTCGACTCGGGATGTCATTGGCTATTTACATGGACATTTGTCCACGAGCAGGACGGCATTTCGAACCAGGGGCTAACCTGATTCGACTCGGGATGTTATTGGCTATTTACATGGACGTTTTTTTTCGAGCCAGCATTGTTGTACGTTTGGCCAGCCAACTCCATTGTCATGGGGGTTGTGAACCAATTTATGCCTTCTCCCTCCCCTCGGGAGATAAGGTATGTGTGGGCAGTGGATCGATCTGGCTCATCATGCCCAATCATCATGATGAAGTGAGGGCTCGGCTCTGATTCGGCATCAGACATGGTTACGTCTTCTGCATCATCGAGGTCATAACACTCATGAGGTTGCTACAATTCTGGTGGGATGGTGACAGACATCCAATCAAGGTGGGGCAATTCATGTCCCTTGCCCCCATGTTCCTAGGGCAACTCTATCAAGGTGATGCTGGGCTGGTGGTTTAAATTGATGGGATTTGGGCTTCCGTCTAGGTGGATGATTCCTGTGTTGACAAAATGGACTAGCGGGAAATGCAAAAGGTGACTCGTCTCTAGGCAACCTCTCTAATCTACCCCTAGTTTTTCCATCCTGTTCTCCGGGAGAAACTTATATCCCAGTCTGGTCCTACCTATACTTTCTCAAACCTCAATTACCTTTGAGGTATGTTGGTGTTTAATTTAGTATTGCAGGATCTGTCGTTTCGCGGGCAAAAAGATGTTGTCTGGGTTAGGGGCATGATCTGATGGCACATGGTTGACTTCTTCAAATTGATAGCTTTGGTAAGGCATGTCTAGCCCCCAACTGTCAACCAATGGAACATTAGGTTCTCCTGAAAGGATTGTTTATGTAGGGACCAATTGTTCAGAATCAGTAAGAATATTGGTGAGTAGATCAAACTAAAGATATTAAGCATAACAAAAATTTCGTTCTTGTGGAGAATTTCATTATGATTGAGTTGGGGAAAAATGAAGAAAGAAGAGAAGAATGAGTCATAGTATCTGTTCCTCCATACTATGGAGGGACTCCCCCGAAGCAAGAAGAAAGAAGGAATCAATTGATTTTCTGGATGACACTGGTTGGGATCCTCATTGTATACATAATTCGTGTGAGGATTTACTGAACCAATTAGGTATTGGGCTGCACATAAAACAAAAGAGTTTTAATCTCTATCGGAATTCTGCGGTATGTACTTTACTTATAAATAAAGTATATTCTATATAAAATAGATTGATCGATCCTACGGTCGAAACATAGGATCTATTTTGTGGATTAAGGAAGATTGACTTATTCTTCGTAAATAAATATCGACCTAAAGGGGATGCGGGGAGTTTTTATTGATTGGGTCGAAACAAGAGGGAATATATGTAGTGATTCGGAGAGTTACAAAGCAAAGTCTTAAAATATATATTTTAATCAATTAGTTTCAAGGATCCATTCATTTTTACTACAGATCTTGTACCCGCCTATGAAAAGGGGGGGGGGGGGGGGGGGGGGGGGGTTGGGGTGTTCTAATGCTGTTCATACTTGTTTCAGATCTTTCAAAAATCTTAATGATGTATAACTATTGAAGATACATAATCGAATAAACTTATTCATATATATATATATATATATATATATATATATATATATATATATATATATATATATATATATATATATATATATATATATATATTGTTTCAAAGAAGGGTTACCTTGACATAGGTCTGCCTCCGGCCTAGATCAACTTGATGTTAAATGGAGTCTCTATCGCTCCGCTCCAAGAATCAAATATGATACTTCATACACCTTAAAGTTCATAGGACGAAAAGAGGTTATTTTGAGGTCATTATACTCATATTCATTATGCCTAGCATTGAATGGACTGGATATTCACCTTATCAATTATCAAATCAATGATGGGTTCTATTTGGCACATGAATTGGCACCCGAATCGGACTGAACAAAATATTTGTTAGGCTATTGTTCCCTCGAATCCATGGAGTAAGACATCGATTTCTCAATAAGATCAATTCTGTTGATTGAATGATGGACTCCCCTGAAAAAGCATTGGCGCGCGCGTGTAAATGAGGTGCTCTACCTAACTCTATCCTCGATGACATATTTGACTCTTTGGTGGAGATTCGAGGGCACTGCCCATACTTGGTGAAGCCAGGGACGGTTGAGAAGAAGATTGAAAGACGATGGTATGTCCATGACCTGAAATGTGATGGTTAACACGTCTGGACCGATTTGCAGTTCGAGGTCGATTTCTCATTGGGCCTGTCTTCGGGAATTATGGAATGCTCTAACATTCATGTTGTTGGGTCTGAATACAGACGGTTTCAAGCCTAGATATGCAGCAGTCTATAGCGGGAAGACGTTCAAGCTTGAACCATTGTCGATGAGTACTAGTGGGACGTTGCAATCCTTGTGAACAACGGTTATGTTCAACTGGCGCACATGGTCACCCTCTTTTGGTGGTAGCTCATCATCTGAAAATGTGATGGCTCAGGGGGTGAGGAGTTGCTCTATTATGTGCACGACCATATCTGGCGGTGCCTCTCGAGAAATGTGTGCATCATTTAATGTCTTGATGAACATTTCTCGATGGGTTTGTGATGTGCAAAGGAGTTCCCGAATGGATATTTGGGCAGGGATATTTTTGAGCTAGGTCGTTACATCGTATGCAATTTTGACAAATATTTGTTAGGCTATTGTTCCCTCGAATCCATGAAGTAAGACATCGATTTCTCAATAAGATCAATTCTGTTAATTGAATGATGGACTCCCCTGAAAAAGCATTGGCGCGCGTGTAAACGAGGTGCTCTACCTAACTCTATCCTCGATGACATATTTGACTCTTTGGTGGAGAGTCAAGGGCACTGCCCATACTTGGTGAAGCCAGGGACGGTTGAGAAGAAGATTGAAAGACGATGGTATGTCCATGACTTGAAATGTGATGGTTAACATGTCTGGACCGATTTGCAGTTCGAGGTCGATTTCTCATTGGGCCTGTCTTCAGGAATTATCGAATGCTCTAACATTCATGTTGTTGGGTCTGAATACAGACGGTTTCAGGCCTAGATATGTAGCAGTCTATAACGGGAAGACGTTCAAGCTTGAACCATTGTCGATGAGTGTAGACACCCCACCTTCGGCTACATTGTTGGTAGAGATAGCTGGAAGAATGGAGGACCATACCCCCAAATCCCAAGTCCAAACTCAGCCAAACTCACCCTTGTAAGCCCTAATCCATAGCCCAACCCAGTCCTAAACATTAGCCTGAAAAACCTCCCATAAGAAAAGCCAGTCAAAAAATCCTAAAAAAGTCAAACTCACTGAGTTAACCCACTGAGTCAAACTGCTGAGTTAACCCGCTGAGTCAACGCGCTGAGTCAACTCGTCGAGTCAACACACCGAGTCAACCCATCGAGTCAACCCGCTGAGTCAAATCACCGAGTCGACCCGCTGAGTCAACTCACTAAGTCGACCCAGCGAGCCAAACAGCAGGCCCGAGGGAGCGACCGTACCTCGCTGGAAATCGAGGAGTGGCCGTACGGGCGGGCCGCCTAAAATTATTTACGAGCCCTGCCACTGCCCGCTGCTATAAATACCCCCCTCCCCTTCTCATTTCAACACAGCAACCGGCCAGAGAGAGTCCATCCATTCGAGTTCCCTTCTCCACCCTTTAGCCCATTTTTCCACCAAGGAGAGCCTAGCCCTGGTCCAGCCCAGCCTGACCACTAGTCCAAGTCTCCCAAGCCATCCAAGTCTTGATCCAGCCACTCGAAGCCAACCCTTGCGACACCTCCGTCCATCCAGCTACTCTTTTTCCAGCATCATCTCATTTGCATCTAGCATAAGTGCAACATTTACTTTTCTTCCAACCCCCCTGCTTCACTGCAAGCACCTTGATTATTCAAGCACACTGCATACATCTTAAATTAAGCACCTGTCAGTTCGAGCGTATGCTCTGGGCTTACCCGTTGTTGGAACCTGCCCATCAGAAACTCTTACTGTTCAGACCTGCATTCATGCTTCACTATAAAGCACCTTGATTATTCAAGCACACTACATACGTCTTAAATTAAGCACCTGTCAGTTCGAGCGTATGCTTTGGGCTTGCCCGTTGTTGGAACCTGCCCATCAGAAACTCTTACTGTTCAGACCCGCATTCATGCATCATGTCATCTATGAGAATGTACGAGGATTGAAACCGACTTTCAAGTATTAGTTCGATTCTGTGAAGTAGAGACCGTACTTTGGTACGGGCAGTGTGTGGGGTGCTTAACCTCTTCCCACCCTGTAACCGTGATCCCTTACCTTAAATCTCTGGCCGCAGAACAAAAGGAGTCATTTTAGAGGAATGAATCTTCGAATCCCCTTCTCTAACGTTTCTACGGGGTCTAGCCGACTGTAGATTCGAAGTAATTGGCTAGTGGCGACTCTGGTCTTATATAAACTCATTTGACACATCCAGCTTAAACACGACTACCAAACAAAGCCCTCGAGAACGAGGCAAGCCAGTGGCACAAACGGCGATTCGCACTCACGCATCCTCCTCTCCTTCTTTTCCTGAAAGGGGAAGGGACGAGAACGTTGTGTGGGAGCGCGAAAACGGCGAGGGTCCACAAAATGGCGACTCCACTGGGGATGAGCTAGTCCCACTAGTCGTGATCCGACTTGAAAAACAGAATCATTCCTATACTTGAAAGTCACTAATCCTCATACAATCTCATCTGCATAGCATTCTACCCAAAACAAACAAAAAAAATAGAAAATCCCAAAACCCAAAAAGAGTATACTCCTCACCATTGCGCCTCCTCGGGCTCAACGTGTTCGGAGACAACTTCCTTTCCGCAGCATAATCCGCACTCGGGCTCAGCAAGCCATGTCCGACCACGAAGAAGAAAGTCATCTCTTCCCTGCTCTTGAGATGACCGAAGCGCAACCTCAAGCGCAACAGCCCATTGATAATACGCCAATCATACAAGAATTGGCACAAGGAATGAGAGCAATGCAAGAAATGCTCTTGTAATTCATGCAAGCACAAGCCACCATAGCAGCCAACAATCAGGTTGGCTCAGTTCAGCAATCTCAGCAACCATGCCAGGTCCTTCCGGCCTCCAGTTCAAATCAAGCACAACCATCGGAGTCTGCCCCAGACTACCGACAGCAGCCATCTCAGCCCTTCGCTATAGGGCATCCTCCTCAATACCTTCCCGCGACGACTGGGCCATCTCAGAGCACTCCCGTCGCAGGAACTTCCAGTCAGCTTCCAGTCAATCTTGCAAACAACAGTCTCAGTAGATCTCAGCATGTCCCCGCCAATGGAACACCTTTTCAATTCCAGCACATCCCCGCCGATGGGATTTCAATTCAATTTCCAGCAACAGGGACAGCACTGGCGAATGCCCACAATGGGGGTCAGTGTCAAGCCCACATCAATCAGCGGACAGTGGCGAATACCCAACAAGGGGGTCACTTCCCAGCATCTCAGCCTCCTGCAAACAGGAGCACTTTTCAATTCCAGCACATTCCCGCCAATGGGATTCCAGTTAATTTTCAGCAATCTTCAATTCAGCAAAATGCAGTTAATTTCCAGCAATCTTCAATTCAGCAATCTCCAGTTAATTTCCAGCAAGTTCCAGTTCAACCTTCAGTACAGTCTCCAGTTCAGTTACAATCCTTTCAAGCACAAGCTCATCCGAATTCAGTTCAATCATCAAATCAATTTCAGCAACTCGCGGTTGCTTTTCAGCAAGCCCACAGGGTCGAAGACATCGACCACTATGCCGAAGAAGAACGTGCCTTACTCCAAGAGGCACCAGTCGCTCGAACAGATCATTCAGGACTAGACGAGTTGCGGGAGCAGTTTCAGATCTTGCAAAATCAGCTTCAGCAACAACAAGGAATCGACTTACCTTCGACCAAGTTCAAAGACTTGTGTCCTTTCCTAGACGCTCAAGTACCTCAAAACTTTGAGGTACCAAAATTCAAAAGATACAATGGTAGCGGTTGTCCCACAGCACATCTCAAGGCCTTCTGTGGAGAGCTGAGTGCAATCTCAGGAAATGAAGGGGCCCTCATTCGTTTATTTCAAAAATCTCTGAAGGGCGATGCCCTAGATTGGTACACCTCATTGGACTGTCACCGCATCAGGACATGGGAACAGCTTTCCCAGGCCTTCGTCGACAGATTCGCATACAATCTCAACATGGCACCCAGAAGAGCCGACCTCGCGACTCTCAGGCAAAGGAGTGATGAAACACTATCTGCCTACGTGGGACGTTGGCGAGCTATGGCAGCCAGAATGCGAACACCTATCGACGACGAAGAACAAATCTCCATGATTTTTCATTCAACATATCCCGGCATATCTGGATATCTCATCTCGCATCCATACACGAATTTCTCACAGTTGATCCGTGCTGGAGAGCAAGTCGAAGCAGGAATCCATGCCGGAACGATCTCCCCATGGCCTCATCAAGCCACTCCGGTCAAGAGAAACAGAGTGGAGGGAAGACCCATCGGATATGGGAACGGAAACCGCAGCGGTTCTCCTCTCCGCCCGACAGAGGTAAACAATATCAACACCAGCATTCAGGGTAATCAATGTGCTCCCCCGCAGGGACATCAACAACATCTGCAGAATCAGGTTCAGCACCAACCTCAGAGGTATCAACCGCGACCGAATCCTCAACCACAGCCACAACCACCTCGACAGCAGCAGCAGTTCAGAGGAAATGGTCAGTACCCATACCAGAACAGGCAGAATTACAGGGAGCTCAGGAAGTTCACCCCACTTACTCAGCCACTTAGTCAAGTCATGACTATGCTGGTACAAAAGCAGTTACTCACTCTGATGGCACCTAGGCCTCCTCCTCATCCTCTACCTCCAAACTACCGAGAAAATGAGTACTATGCCTACCATCAAGGACGTGGCCATGCTACTGATCGATGTTTTACTCTGAAGAATGCCATACAAGATCTGATTGATGACCGCAAGATCGTCATCTCTGTCCCTGGGAGTCCTGCAGCAGCTTCCACCAATATTCTTCAAAATCCTCTGCCTCAACATCCGATGGATCCCAGTTCATCTCGAGGCCCCACCGTCAACAGCATAGAAAAAGAAGAACGCCTCGATCGCTTCTTCTCCCCCATCCATACCATTCATGCCTACACTTATGGGCCGAAAAGTCCTCCTCCAATCATGCAAGGGGTAAGTCCCTTTCCTCCTCCAGTCCTCGAGCCAGTAGTACTCGAAGGAGCACTTCCATATGATGTACCAGTTGTTCAAGGGGCACCTTATAACCATTCATGCTGGGAACCAGTCGTCCTGGAAGGAGCACAATCATACATCGAGCCCGTATACGAACCTGTCATCTTGCAAGGGGCAACTCCAGAACAATCCAATCCGCAATGGAGGGATTATACTCATCAGCAGCAAGAACCCATTGTTTTGGAGGGAGCTCCTCTAGTCGACCCAGTCATATTGCAAGGGGCAAATCCCGAAGGCGTGTCAATCACACTACGGCAGCTGGGACGAACAGAGAAACCTCCTGCCATATCAAGAGGACCAGTATTCATTCCATGGGAGCCTCCTGCTCCAGGAACAGTCAAGCCAGGACCGCAACCTTATGTGATTTATGAAGACAAGCCTCGATATTACCCCTTTAGCACAGGCAACAACGTAGTTCTCAAGGCAAAAGCTCCATACGAGGAAGATCTGGTACCCACACCAGCACCGTTGCAAGAACCGGTGGTCCTAGAAGGCAAAGGGGAGGAAAATTATAAAGAGGTCCCATGGCACTATCCAGAATGTGCGGAAGTAGGAAACATGAATCTCAATGGGCGTTGCATCCGAAGAGATAATCAGAACAGAGGAGATCCCAAAGGCGCTCTCTCAGGCCTCGGCAACAAAAATGAAGCCGCATACGAGGTGGCGACTCAGCTCAAATCAATCCCTGCTCAAATCTCAGTATGGGAGCTACTCTGCACATCTCGCATACACCGAGAAATGTTTGCCAAAACCTTGAGCGATGCTCACGTCTCCTCCGATACGGCACCAGAGATGATATCATTGATGATTGGACAGCTCTTGGCACCACGTGCCATCACCTTCACTGATAACGAGTTGCCACCAGAAGGACGTGATCACAGGCGATCCCTCAACATAGCCTTATGATACAAAGACCTCTGTGTTCCGCTGGTCCTTATCGATAATGGCTCAAGCTTAAATGTCTGCCCACTCAAGACTGCAGAACGTCTGGGAATCAGTCCTTCTTCATTCCGTCCCAACACCATATGTGTCAGAGCATTCGACAACACCCGCCGATCAGTGGAAGGGGAGGTCGACATAGAGGTACAGATAGGTCCGGAAGTCTCCACCATCACATTCCAAATTCTGGATATATCAGCCTCTTTCAACATGTTGCTCAGACGACCTTGGCTGCACAAGGTTGGAGCTGTACCGTCAACCCTGCATCAACGAGTGAAATACATCTGTGGAAATCAAGTGATCTTTATCCATGCAGAGAAGGAGCTCATCATTCCTTCCAATGCTGCTGCCACTGAACCAGACATCCCGGTCATCGATATCCAGCACTCTGAAGAAGACATCCCGTTTCACAGTTTTGAATTCGAGACTGTGAACTCTATCGCCAATCCAGAACCGATAAGGGTGGACCGTGTCTTTTCACCGGCAGAACGTCTGAGCCTCAAATACCGAATGAAGAATCACTTCAAGTCCAGAAAGGTACCGCTGATATATAACCAACACAAATGGGGACTCGGATACAAGGCAATCTTCATGGACAAAAGAAAGAAGAAATTTTGGTGCTCACCCATCCAGTTCGTCAAGCCAGGAGAACCTTGCAAAGATCCAGGAGGAAAACAACCGACTGCACTACACAAAGGCCTCCCGATGAGCCTAGTTTGGGCCACGTGGCCCCCTATTCGATGGGATCAGATTCTCGAACCATCTAAGCCTCCAGAAGAAGAAGGAAATGATGAAAACGAAGAAGGAAGTCAAATACAGCAGATTCAGGACCAGGTTACTCTAATACCTGCTCCCAACCAGGGGCACAACCTGCCCACTTCAGCATCAATCAACCAGGGGCACAACCTGCCCACTTCAATTCCAGCCAGTCAGGGGCACAACTTGCCCATCTCAACATCAATTAGCAAGGGGCACGACTCACCCATCTCTGCAGAATCAACATCAACAATCACCAGCCAGGGGCAGAAGCAGCCCATCCATTGGACCAAGAAAGGGAAGTGGCCAGCCCTAGATTGATCTGATGTCCAGATTCCAAACTTGTGTCTAGCCGTGGAACCAGATGAACTGCAATGCGAAGTAAGTGATCTGGGAGGGACTGAGTAGGACTCAGATCTCGAACCCGACCAGCAAGAAATCATGGTCATTGGGCCAGGCTGTGATTCTTCGCCCGAATCATCAACCCCCACCTCTTCAGGGGAGGAAGTGTGGGGTCTTGAATGGTCATCTGTTCCCCTAACTTTTGAATCAGCCAAAGAGCCATCTGAGGGCTCTGGCTTCAAAAAAAAAAAAAACGCTTGTTTAAGCAGCGACCGGAACTTTGGGACAAGTTGGGCTCAATCATGGTCTGCAATGCCCACTTGTTCAAAGTCCCGTAAATTTAAAAAATCCAAAAAAATAAAAAAACTTTCAAAAGCCAAAAACATCTAGCATTTCCATTTCAGAAAAATCTCAAAAACCAAAAAACATTTCTTTCCCTGCATTCAATAGTGTGCCAAGTTCATCTAAAGAGTCACATGAGTTTGAAGTCGAATCATATGATTTTGACATCGAATTAGACTTCGAGCTCATGGGTCTGGACGAAGCTCGGGATGAGGAAGATGATGACCCGGCTTTCGAACTAGAGGATCTCCTCAAAAAGTTCGAATCTAAAGCCAATGTTGTAGCCGATGATTTCGAGATAGTAAACTTGGGGACGCCTGAGATCCCTAGGGAAGTACGCATCGGAAAATCATTGCCACTTGAGATGAAACAGAAAATGATAGAGTTCCTAGCTCCAAGATTGTCCAACTTCGCGTTCTCATATGAAGACATGCCGGGGCTCGATGAAGAGCTCGTTGTACACCATCTGCTAACCAAGGCAGATATGAAGCCAGTGAAGCAGAAACTTCGAAGAATGAAGCCAGAATGGGCTCTGAAAGTCCGAGATGAAGTCATCAAGCAGTACAACGCGGGATTCTTAGTAGTCTCAAACTACCCTGAATGGCTCGCCAACATCGTACCAGTACCAAAGAAGGATGGCAAGGTTCGAATGTGCATCGACTTCCGAGATCTCAACAAAGCCAGTCCTAAAGACGACTTCCCTTTGCCACACATCGATACTCTGGTAGACAATACTACTGGATACAAGGTCTTCTCATTCATGGACAGGTTCTCAGGTTATAATCAGATCAAGATGGCATAAAAGATTGTGAGAAGACATCATTTATCACTCCCTGGGGAACCTTCTGTTACAGGGTAATGCCGTTCGGTCTGAAGAACGCAGGAGCAACATATCAGCGAGCAATGACAGCACTATTCCACGACATGATGAACAAAGAGCTTGAAGTATATGTGGACGACATGATCGTCAAATCTCGCACAATTGAAGGACACTTTGAAGATCTGAAGAAATTATTCAACAGATTAGAAAAGTACAAGCTCTGTCTCAACCCTCAGAAATGTGTCTTCGGTGCAATGGGAGGCAAACTCCTCGGCTTTATGGTGAGCGAGGACGGCATCAGGGTCGACGAGACCAAAACCAGAGCAATCATCGAGATGCCCCCTCCTAGAAGAGAGAAAGAAATTCGTGGCTTCCTCGGTAGAATTCAATACATCAGTCGCTTCATCACACAGCTCACACCTATTTGTGAGCCCATTTTCAAGCTCCTCCGGAAGAATGTTCCAAAAGAATGGAATGATGATTGCCAAGTCGCCTTCGACCGCATCAAGAGATATCTCATGAATCCTCCAGTCCTAGTGCCACCCACTCCCGGACGACCACTATTGTTATACATCTCGGTAGCAGCAGAAGCCATTGGCTGTGTCCTCGGCCAGCACGATGAGACCGGGAAGAAGGAACAAGCAATATACTATTTGAGTCGAAAGTTCACCGACTACGAGACCAGGTATTCCCAGATCGAGAAGACTTGCCTCGCCCTAGTCTGGGCAACTCAGCGACTCCGTCAATACATGATTGCATTCCCTATTCTCATCCTCGCTCACATGGATCCGCTCAAGTACCTGTTCGAGAAACCGGCACTCACTAGAAGGATAGCTAAATGGCAGCTACTCCTATCTGAATTCGACATCACCTATGTCACTCAGAAGGCAATCAAGGGGCAGGCCCTCGCCGATCATCTTGCGGCCCACTCCCTCCTGGATTATCAACCGCTCAAGACATTCTTCCCTGATGAAGATCTCTTGCTCATTGAAGAGGAAGAAAAGAAGAAAAAAGATGAGTGGACGTTATTCTTCGACAGCGCAGCAAATTCTAAAGGAAGTGGTATTGGAGCGATCCTCTACTCTCCAGATGATGTCCCTATTCCCATCTCAAGGCGCATAGCATTCGAGTGCACCAACAACATGGCAGAGTACGAAGCATGCATCGCTGGCTTAAGGGAAGCCATAATCCTGGGCGTCAAGAAGCTGCGAGTATTTGGAGACTCACAGCTTATCATCAATCAGGCCAATGGCGAATGGAAAATCAAGGACGAGAAGTTGATACCATATCATGTGTATCTTGAAAATTTGATCGAAGAATTCAAAGAAGTCACCTTCTCATACATGCCCAGAGCCAAGAACCAGTTTGCAGATGCTCTCGCCACACTTACATCAATGCTCGAGATCCCGAAAGGAGCTTCAGAATGGGAGCTCACAGTCGAAGTTCAAGATGAACCTGCTTTTTGCCTGCAAATAGAAAAAGCTGAAGCTGTCCCTGACAAACCCTGGTATACCAACATTAAGCAATATCTCGAAACCCAGGAGTATCCAGAGTCAGCAATAGCAACAGATCGCCGAACCATCCAGCGTCTGGCCGGCCAATTCACCATCAGTGGCGAAGTTCTTTACAAGCGATCCTATAATCACATCCTTCTTCGATGCGTCGATGAAACAGAAACTGCAAAGATCATGGGAGAAATACATGAAGGAATCTGTGGCCCACACATGAACGGGCACATGATGGCAAAGAACATTCTACGACTCGGTTACTATTGGCTCACCATGGAGACAAACTGTTGCCAGCACGTCAGAAAATGCTTCAAGTGTCAGGAGCATGCGAATCAAATCCATGCCCCCTCATCAGAATTATACAACCTGACCACCCCCTGGCCCTTCTCCATGTGGGGACTCGACATTATCAGCAAGATCAGTCCCAAAGCATCAAATGGTCATGAGTACATACTTGTGGCAGTCGACTACTTCACCAAGTGGGTAGAGGCAGCCTCCTACACCACGATTGCAGCATCTCAGGTGATCAAATTCATGAAGAACAACATCATATGTCGGTATGGAATCCCCAATGCTATCATCACAGATAATGGGACCCTGTTCGTCAATAAGAAGATGGATGACTTCCTCAGCAAAGTCAAGATCCAACGTCATCGATCAAGCCCCTACCGTCCCCAGATGAATGGTGGGGTAGAAGCCGCAAACAAGACAATCGTCAGGATACTCGAAAAGATGGTTGTGACCTATCGAGATTGGTCAGATATGCTCCCATACGCACTTTGGGCCTATCAAATGTCTGTACGGTCTGCTACGGGCGTTACTCCTTTCAAGCTTACCTATAGAATGGAGGTAGTTTTGCCAGTCGATGTGGAAATACCATCACTACGAGTGTTACTCGAAAGCGGAATTGAAGAAGGAGAATGGCAATGGGCCAGATTCGATCAGTTGCAGCTAGCAGATGAAAAGCGCATGCATGCACTAAGTCATTTACAGTGCTATCAGAAAAGGATCGCTCGGGCTTACAACAAGAGAGTCCGAAAAAGAAGTTTCAAGGTAGGCGACATGGTCATGAAGAAGATTCTACCGTCGCACCTTCCGGATCCCAAGGGAAAGTTCAAACCCTCGTGGGACGGGCCACTGATCATCAGAGAAGTACTTCCCGGAGGCGGCCTCAGACTCACCAGCATGAGAGGGGTGGATCTTCCTGAGCCAACCAACGCCGACAATGTGAAGATCTTTCACGGGTAAGTCATCCTGACCTTATCAAGAATTACTTTAATAGAGCTGAAGTCAAGAGGTCGAAGCTTAAGACCTCTGAGAAATTATTCCCGTCCACCAATAAGTGTTTCAAATAAGGGGATTCAAAAGGAAAAGACAAAAAAAGAGAAAAAGAATACAAAAGAAAAAGAAAAAAAAAAGAAGAAAAGAGAAAGAAAAAGGGAAGCCAAAGCAAGGCACCCAAGAAAAAAATCAGCCCAAGAAGAAACACAGTCATCCATCCATTCATCTCAGAAGGGTCTTTAGCTAAGACCAATAGCTCTATCATCGTAACTTAGGATAAGGGCTGAAAGACTGCCATCGGCCGGCAACGACGGATTCCCGACCTCTAGTTGCCGCAGTTATCCAAAGATCCAGAAAAAAAGAAAAAGAAAAAAAGGAAAAAAGAAAATGTGTGCCTAAACAAAGAGGGCGGAGTGAAAACCCGGAAGGGCACTCCGAATAAAAACAGTGGGCATACAGCGGACTCGGTGAAAACCCGAAAGGGCGCCGAGGGTAAAAACAGCATAGCTGCCGAGGGGCAGGCAAGATCAAACACTCGGGACGTGGTGAAAACCTGAAAGGGCGCCACGAGCAAAAATGACGGGAAAAGGCCGGCTATGGTGAAAATACGAAAGAGCGCTACAGGAAAAAATGGCTCAAATGAAAAAAAATGAATGAAAAGTGCAGGTACCAAGAAATCAGACGGTCTAGATCGGTTCAAACAGTTACAGTTCAAGAACAAGAAGAAGTGCAGTCAGGAGCGAAAAGCTCTACAAACTCTGACAATCTTAAGAAGCAACAGTTTCCATTGCCTACACCTCTAAGGGAACCAAAGGATTAAGCAAGTCAAATCTCGAGACATCGGTCAAAGCATTGACCGAGCCCCAGTTCTGATTCCTATATCCCGACACAAAATTCAGACACACTCACAAGACAACTCATGGCACAATAGATTCCCAAAAAAGTTTTCTTCTTTAAAAGCATCATATTTCTTTTACACATATCATATCATCTTTTTCAAAAAATACAAAAAAAATTCATCATCATCAATCATATATGCAAAAAGAATGTGTAGGTGGCCAACACCATCAACCTCGGCCACATTAGGTAAGTCCTCTGACTCATAATGAAGTAGTCTCGCTCTCAACCTGCTCACCTCCATATGCAGGTAATGCGCCTCATCACGCTCAAGGGTATAGATCGCTGTCTCCTCGTCAGACAACCTTTGATCGACAGCCAATCTCCTCGACATCATCTCACAATGATACCGAAGTGCAGAGATCTCAGACAGCAGATGGCCATGAGTGGCCAAAAGGAAGCAAGGATCAATGAATGGGCGCTCCTCAAAAGGTTTATATGAACCAGATGAAGAGCCAGCATCTCCAAGGATATCCTGCTCATCCTCATTAGCAGTCTGGTGCCAGCAAGGGATACGTCGATACAAAGACTGCTTAGCAACCCAGTACTGATATGGGGCGGTCGCCATCGGAAAAGTCCGCAGCTCAAAACCCAGCAAATCAGCAGTCAAGTAACTCGCCCAAGAACAATCAACCCGGGTCCTAAAGTCAGAGGACCTAGATGGAAGTGCTCGACGCCCGATACCCGTGAAAGCAAAAAGAGGAACATCCTGCTCATACCCAAACTGCCGCAGGAAACGAATGGGATGATAAGAAAAGTAAGATCGAAAGCCTACCAACATCAGAGGAAGGCGGTGTGCATCGCAAAGCACTGGAGGAAGTGAAAGCCATGATGACTCCCAACGAACATTCCAGTCCCGAAGTTCAGCAAACATCCTGCGATACAAGGGCTTGATCATCCTAGCTGTATGAGGAAGAAACTCCATGATATAACGCATGATGTCAGAGCTAGGAATGCCAGGAAGGGGTACAGGAACGGTCAAAGAAAGACGCTCCCATAGCCAGACCTGATCACAAAAAGGAAAAGAAGTTCAGCTAGAGCCAAGCAATTCCTAACAAAGCAAGAAGAAAAAAGGTGTAGAAAAGATACCTAAAGAAAGGCACAGCAGCCGCGAAGGACACGAGTGCGGCCCAGGGCACAGTCAGTCAGCCCATTAAACAGCTCGGCCAAGATGAGAGAAATGATCCCCTACCGTCGGATAGCTCGGCTCATCACCTCAAAAAGTAGAGGAGTCTGGGACCTGCGCCATCCCGAGAACAGCACCTCAGCTATCAAGCAGAACATCAGTGCGTTCCGAGCAAAGGTAGAATCGGCCACACTCCGAAGACCCGAAAAAAGGTCATACAGTAAATCCAAGGAGAACACTACAGCATCCTGGCCAGCGGCTGTAGGCCGAACAAGATAGGGGATCCCGAACCAGTTCTGCGGTGTAGCAGTCTTCGGCGACGTCTTCGGCGAGAAATACTGAGTATAATCCCAAGGAAGGCCTGTCAAACGCGCAAGCTCCTCCAAAGAGGGTCCCAACTCCATATCATTGAATGCGAACAAGTTCAACGAAGGGACCCAGTCAATCAAGGCAGCTCTAAGCATCCTCCAATCAATATCAACTCTAGCCATATGGATCAGATTGCCGAAGCCATAGGACTCCAAATCTCGAATCTCATAAGCTGACAAGCTGTCAAGCCAAGCAAGCAGTCGTGGCGAGCAAGAAGGACAAGGGAGCAGCTGACAAGTCCTCACTGGTACCCCCTCCAGAACAAAAGGCCCAAAAAGCAAGGACAGCTCATCAAGGATCGGAAGGTGAACGGGCGAAGGAGAAGGAAAAGCTGGAACCTCTGCAGACTCGACAGCCCCTGACCTGCACTCAGTAACGACTCTGTCTGATATAGTCGCATCACTATCTGAAACTGCCATAACCTCAGCCGTTTGAGAAGACTCGCCCACCTCATTAACGGAGTGCGCAAAAGACTGACAATCAAGAGAAGGATGATACTCTCCAGTAAAAGTGCTACCAGCAAAGATCACACCACACATCGTGGCATCCTGACCAATCTGACCGTTGAAAAATGCATCTGAACCATCAAGAAGGGTCCCGGCAACCCCGATCAAAGAATCAACGGTCAGATCTGGACCTGCGGCCCTCTCCAGCAGGAGATCATGAATCCAGTCATCATCCTGGCCAATCAAAGGGATCATCGAGGCATCCACACCATCCATCATCAAGGGGACATCATCAATGATCACATCAAGTCCACCCAAACAAGTATGCCACACATGTCAGCCCTCATTAAGAGCATCCAAACCGTCAAAGGTATCATCTGAACCATCCATCCCATCCAAGCATGAGATCAGCCCATCTATGTCCATCATGGTCCCATCACCTCCATCAATCACATCATCCATGTGGCCCACGCTCAAGGGATGCATAGCCTCACCTATGTCCCATCCTCTCATCGCATCCATGCCATCCGTTTCTCCCATAATGAAAGCCCCGTTCAAATCTGGAATTTGAGCATGGCTGCCATTAATGGGCCCATTCAAAGCTCCATCAACCACCATCCCTAACCCCTCATCAATGCCCCCATTCAATGCACTATCTCTACCATCCATTAAAGAGATTCCACCATCATTAAAGCCTACACCACCTCCTGAAGTGTGGGACCCACCATGGACAGCCCCCACAGCCCCTAAATCTCCACCATCCATTGCCCAAGAAAGGACAAACCAAGAAGAAGACAAAAAGAGAATGAAAGAAGAGACAAGGAAGAGATTCATGGCTGGATCGAAAAGTCAAGTGCAGGGATGAGGGAGACAGCAGCCAAGAGAATATGCTCACTGCCCGAACTAGAGCCAGCCGAGGCCGCTCAAGAGGCGAGCCTTGGGCGGCCCGCTCTAGGCCGCCCGTACGGATGCGCTCCCTCTCTCTCCGCGGGATTGGCTCCAGGGTTCTTGGTAGGTGAGGCTGACAATCTACATCAGCAGATGGCACCCTGAAGGTCGCCCAAGGCTCCAGTCCCTTCCAAATTTTGATTGAGGTTGATCAAGATCACCTATAAGGTACCCCACCGGTCCAATCACGAAGCAGGACGGCTAAAATTGGTCTGATCAAGACAAAGAGAGGGAAAGGCGATCAAGTGGGGGCCATAAGCAATCCAAGTCATTCAAAGACTAGATCATCATGATCTGAACCATGGAAGAGCTCGCATGGGTCATCAAATAGCAAGACCAAAGGTTTGATCATCAAAAGAAGGGCCAAAATATAAGATCTGATCATCAAGTGGGCCCATAGGGCCAAATCAAGCAATCTGAGCCGTTCAAGTCATCATCCACACCATAAGAAGCCTTCTCAACCTCATAAATCATAAAAAAGAGGCGCCCCGAAGTAAAGCCGAGGTCTCAGGTGGGCCACAAGGCCGAATCTATCAATCTGAGCCATTCAAAGACTAGATCAACATGATCTAAACCATGGGAAAGCTCATACAAGTCAAGAAACAGCAAGATCAAAGGCTTGATCATCAAGAAAGAAGGCCAGAATCCAAGATCTAATCATTAAGTGGGCCCATAAGGCCAATCAAGTAATCTGAACCGTTCAAGCCATCATCCATGCAGTTAAGAAGGCTCATCCTCCACAAATCATTAAAGACTGAGTCAGAAATCAAAGCATCCAAGCATCATCAAGTAATCTGAGAAGAATTAAGATTGTGTATTCATTCAGAAGGTTTTGCTACAAAAGAAGGTAAAAACCAAAAGAAGAAGGCCATCCATCAAGTAAGCTGAATACAAAAGCAGTCTACAAGTCGCCAACATAGTCGTCATCGTCCTTCCTCTCGTCCCACTCCCGACGATAAAGATCCATCAAAGGAGCAGTCACCGACCCTCCAGCATATCTGCAACGACCCCCTGGAACATAGAGCGAAGGAAGCAAAGGCCCCTGACCGTACAGCAAATACCACTCATCATAATCACAATCCGGGATCGTGAAACAAAATCCGGGCTGGCCCACGAGAGCCTCAGCTCTCTCATCAGTTGGGATCTGAGCAGCTGGAGGAGGTGCAGAACAAGGGACCCAAGCCACCCCAATGACTTGCCGAAGCAACCTCTCACCCAGATACCACTGAAAAGATTCAGCGTCGGAAAGCATGATACGGAGACATGAAGCGTCATATGCCTCCACACGCTGGGGGGTGTAATAGAGAGGGAAGCTGGCATACGACATCCGAGCAAGCTGCAGCAAATGAGGTCACCACGATCAGTTACAGTACAGCACGGGGGGTAAGGAAAGTAAGATACTTACATCATCAACGGTCAACCCGTCTATGTCAGCGCGCCAATTGTCCCCAGAAACTCGGGAGTTCCGCTGACGATTTTGCTGGTGCCAGTACATGTGGCGATACAAAGAGGGTTCAACATCGTCCCGCATCCTCAGCGCGAGATGGGGAAAATGGTCATAAAAGCATGTCTGGGCAAAAAGCACACCTAGTGATCAGAGAGAGAAGGAAGGTAAATATCTCCAAGGAAGGTGAATGAAGAAATACCTCAACGACAGGCCAAAAACCAGTGTAGGACCGGCTATTCCGACAGGTCTTATCCAGACCCTGGAAAATATGAGTCAGGATAGCCCCGTTTCAATTGTAGGGGTGGTGTAGATCCTCAACCAAGCGAAGAAATTTAGGATCGACCCTCTCATTGGCGTGGCAGAGAAGGAAGGACCCGAAGGCATAAGTGATCATGGCCCGTGCTTTGTGGAGGGCCTCTTGCTCGGTAGTGGGGATGACGGAGGCAAAAGTATTGTAGAACCATCACATCTTCACTTGATGGCCTTGGAATTCATCCACAGGTGGGACATCACCGACAAGCCGTAACCAGTCAGTGGAAGTGATGGGTGCTAGAGAGCTGACTTGAGGAACAACAGTCCCATGAAACGGAAAGCCTATTTGCATATAAATGTCCAGGGGAGTTATTCCCCATTCACCACAAGGGAGCTGGAAGGTGTGGGTCTCATCCCGCCACCTCTCGCAAAGGGCCGCGAGCATCATGCGATTGGCACTGTTGTTTTAAAAACGTAAGGTGAGGAGGCTAGCAAAAGGAGTACCAGCCAATACTCGTTCAAGCAAGGGTTGTGGATCCTTCACCCAGTTGTCCCAGTGATCCCTGGTGCCTCGACCCTTGATAGCAGGAAGAGGTTGATGTTCCATAGCCAAGGAACACATGTGGTCCCCTCGACGGATGATGAAGGCAGGATCATCCTCATCAATCACCCGGCGACCTCTAGTACCATCCGCCATTGAATCCTACAAGCTTGGCAAGGTAAGTCCCTATCCCTTACCCATTAAAATCCAAATTACCATCCAGGAAACTCATGGGATTGGACTCACACTCAAAGGCAAGATCTAAAGTCCAACTCCATGTGTTACCTAGGATATGTGTTGGGCCCATTGAAAAAAGCAAGGCCCACCTTAAAGAAGGTTGCATGACATGCCTTAGGAAAGAAAAGTCCATCATCCAAGGACACATTTTGGACAACAAATGCACTCAAGTATCATGAGATCAACAAAGGATAAGAATCCTACTTCACATGAGAAATCTCTCTTCAAAGTCCACATGTGGTCAAGGATTGGTCCACTTTTTATGCCAAGGCCATGATTCTCACTTAAGATACTTCCATCTTTTTACATATGTACATGGACAAGTGGGGAATAGAAAGGAGGTGGGCCCCCAAGAGCAACCCAAATGCCTCACCTCAATGGATTGAAAGGAGCACATAGCCCACTTAAAAGCATGAGGACCCATTCATGGGTTAACCATGGGCAACCCTATGTGCACCATCTTGATGAAAGTGTTGACCATGAGAGTACAACATGGCGGTCTACCCACAAACATATGAATCAAAGAAGCTAATGGTAAAAAAGTTGATGTACATAGCCCACATGAAGAACCAAGTTGAAAATGCCCATGAAAGGACAAATTTGGGCAACTTATGTGCATCAATTTCTTTACAAGAAAGGGAGACCATTTGAGCACAAGAGGGCATGGCTTGATGGGCCACCCAACCATCATGAAAATAGCTAAGAATGGTATACATAGCCCACCTGAAGATCAAAATCCAAAGTGCCCCAAAGCATGGGACAAAATTGGGCAACTTATGGGTATCATTCTTTCTCACAAATCGAAAGAAAAATCACTCATCTTTGAGAATGATGGTGAATGACCCACCAAGCCCCTAAAGGAAGTTCAAGGAGCTATGGTTGCATGGATAGCTCACTTGAAGGAGGATCATCCATTTGAGATTGATAACATCTAAGGAAACTCTTGAGAACCACTTTCCTACCTCATGGAAAAATCATTGGAAACTAGTAAGATTGTTGGAGCAACTCACTCATGGGGCTTGTAAATGATCAAGTAACCCAAGTCCTCAATCCATCAAAAGGAAAAACATGAAAGAAAAAAAAAAAGCTTACATGGACAAAGTGTGGTGGTGCACACATGGTCCAAAGAAATCCAAGCTCCAATGAAGGCCCAAAAGCCCATCCACATGGAAAAACTCCAAGGAACCCACCACACTTTGTACAAGGATGTACATCATAATCAAGAGATGGTGGAAGACTTGGGCTACTTGGCCATAAAGGCCCAACTAAGAAATCTAGCCCACTTGAGACCCAAGTGAAGAATGGGCTAGTCACCTTGGTCCATACATATGTGAAGAAAGATGGGTTCACCCAAAGTGAGCCCCATGAGCTCAAAACTTGAGGTGGGCCCTACCATTCCCATGGGCCCAAATCTTAGAAAGAAGATGGAAAAGAAAAAAAAGAGCTCCAAAGGAAATGACAAGAAAGAGAAAGTAAGAGGGAGCCCAAAATGAAGCATTGGGCCCATCAAATACACCAAGGGCCATGACTTCACTTTGAGCCCATTTGATACATATGAAAAGAGGCCCAACTCCCATGAAAAAGATAGAATATTTTGCCATGCACACTTGATGACATGGCAAAATCACTCTTTACATACACATGAAGGGAGTGTGAAAAGAAGAAAAGGAAAAATGAAATGGAAAGCTTGCAATGTCCTTCTCCATGCACCACCTTTGAAATAGATTGGAGATCTAGAAAAGGTCAAGAACACTTGGGCCCACCTTCACTCCTTTTGGAATAGCTACATGGAAAAAGAAAAGAACCATGAGAAGAGACAATGAAGAAGGAAAAGGACAAGAAAGAAAAAGGGAGGGGTCCATACCTTTACTACTCACCAAAGAGGGACCACCTTGCTGTCCCAAAACTTCTCTAAGGCCCACCACTTGAGAGAAGCAAAGAACCACCAAGAGGAGTGAGAAAACTTTGAGAAAGAGAGAGTATGAGAGAGAGAAGAGAGAGATTGCACGTTAGAGGGGGTAAGGGTGCCCCATGTTATATAGAAAAGGGGAGGGCACCCTTTTACCTAGCCCACCGAAAAAACCAGTGGGCAGAGGCGGTCCGGGCGGCGCCCAGGGGGCAGTTCTACCTCCCACCTAGGTGAAACGACCTCACCTCCTCTCTCCTTGGGAAGAACTCCTCATTGGGAAGGGTGGTTACAAGTGAATCTTGTACCTCCTTGTAAGAATGAAGTGATGGAAGAGAATGGTGAGAAAAAGTAAGAAATCTCACCAAAATCTCATCTTGTGAGAAATGGGTGAGAAATTGGGTTGATGATGTGGAAAAGCTCCATGGAATTTTCAAGGAAAAGAAAGAAAAATTTGACTTGGTCAAACAATGATCTCAACCATCCAAAGGCATGACTAGATGATCCAAACCATTCCAAGAAGAATCCCAAGAATCTCCGCCCTTGATTACTGTTTACATGTACAGTTTTTGGGTCCGAAGACCTTAAACTACGTCGGGATCAATATCCCGAGGGATTTTAATAAAAACCAGCATCGATCCCAGCCGTTCAGGCCAAGATCTGATGACCTGGATCATTTCGAAAAGTCACCAAAAAGAGTGTATATTCAGTTTGTACAGTTCTTGGTCCGAAGACCTTAAACTACGTCGGGATCAATATCCCAAGAGATTTTCAATAAAAACCAGCATCGGTCTTGATTACTCGAGTTAAGATCTGACAACACCGGACACTTTTCAAAAATCACAAAAATATATATATGCATTTCCAGCAACCTCTTGTACAGTTTTGGGTCCGAAGACCTTAAACTACGTCGGGATCAAGATCCCAAGGGACTTTCAATAAAAACCGGCATCAGTCTGGATCGAATCAAGATCCGCTGACACCGGACATTTTTCAAGAAAAAAAACAAAAAAAATATGTTTTCCCTGTTTTGTATAGTCTTACGGTCCGAAGACCTTAAACTACGTCGGAATCAACATCCCGAGAGGTTTTCAATAAAAACCAGTGTTAATCTTGACCGTTCAAAATTGAGATTTAACAGCCTGGAACATTTTTCGAAAAATCACGAAAAAATGTATTTGCCCTGCTTGTACAAAATTTGGTCTGAAGACCTTAAACTACGTCGGGATCAACATCCCGAGAGATTTTTAATAAAAACCGGCATCGATCCCAGCCGTTCAAGATAGGATTTGATGACCTGGATCATTTCTAAAATATCAAAAAGATTTTTGAGTTTTTAATAAAAACCAGTATCAATCTCAACCACTTGAGTTGAACTCTGAAACCCTTTCAAAAAAAAAGGTAAAAAATAAAAAATAAAAATTTCACCATCAATTTCAACTGCACAAATTTATCTCCAGCAGTCCGAAGACCTAAAACTACACTGGGATTAACTTCTCGAGGGCTTTCTTTCCTAACCTGTTCCAGGCATGGCTGACACTTGATCGTACAGGTGTCTGGAATCTCTTAAACAGGTAAGGGCTATGGCGGGCAGAGCTCCACAACCCTGTTCGTGTTGAACGCACCGTGATAGACAACCTTGATTTGGAAGTCACTGTTGAACTTGACGGATGTTCCCTGTTCCCAAAACTCATGAAGGGGATTAAGGCTGTTGGGAGGTGGAGCGCACCCTCACGGAATTGTGAG
The DNA here is from genome assembly GCA_003013855.2 of Liriodendron chinense. Taxonomy (NCBI): domain Eukaryota; kingdom Viridiplantae; phylum Streptophyta; class Magnoliopsida; order Magnoliales; family Magnoliaceae; genus Liriodendron; species Liriodendron chinense. Next base: position 101,684 of record PVNU02002727.1, on the reverse strand, counting down.
CAACGTAAGGCCCCAAACTGGATTGACTAAGGGAAATGTGAGGATGTGGCTCATTTTGTGGCCGAAGGAGTCCGTCGGATGATACGTGGTCTATTTGCATTACACATGAGGAACAGGCAACTTTGTGGGTGTGTTGACTGAAAACCCTCAACAATCTCCTCATCCGAAGATGTAAAACTACGGCACTTAACTGTGTGAGACTCGTCTTGCTCGCTGACGTAAAATGGATCGGGTGCCTTACCAGCAGTAGAAGCTGGAAGTGGATGAAAATTCCATACTTGTCCCTGCATTTCAGAAAAATCACAAAATACAAAAACATTGCAAAATCACCTTTTCAAAAATCACAAAAAAAATATTTCCCCTTGCTTTCAGATCAAATACTTGCAAAAATCACAAAAATATTTCCCTTGCTTTTAAATCAAATATTTGCAAAAATCACAAAAAAATATTTCCCTTGCTTTCAGATCAAATACTTGCAAAAATTACAAAAAAAAAAAAATATTTCCCTTGCTTTCAAATCAAATAGTTGCAAAAATCACAAAAAATATTTCCTTTGCTTTCAAATCAAATATTTTCAAAAATCACAAAAAATATCTCCTTTGTTTTCAATAACCAATCTCTATCCTGACCACTCAGGTTAAGGTTCGGACCAAATACTTACAAAAATCACAAAATTGTCACTATCCCCCAGCACTACACTTCAGGAGTCTTGAACTCCACTCTCTTCACAATTTGGGATGACGGATCCAATCGCCCGCAAATCGGAATCTTGACCAAAGCTTGCGACCAAGCACCGCCTCAATCGCATTTATGCCCAGAAGAACATCTTGAAGTCGGATAATATCCTCGTACATTCCCATTAGCAAAGAAACAGCATCTTGGGACGATGGACCTGATCGACCACGGGTCGGGATCTTGACCAACCCGCTGACCAAACACCCGTATAAAAAAGGAAAAAACCCCAGGGAAGCATAACCTTGGAAGCAATAAGCTCGAAATTCTCTACGTCTCCAGCAAAAGCAAAATTATCAAACTGAAAGAGAATGAGCCAAAGCCATGCATTCATCATGCATCTCCATGCATCAGCATCCATCGCATCAATCATCATGTTTACCTGCTTTCAAAATAAAGTCGGTTAGCCAAAGACCCCACAGGCATCCCAATGGAGGCACGTGCAAACCAGATTTCCATTTCAAAAAGATAAAAAAAAATTTATTACTTTTTGCAAATGAAAACCCCACGGAGTATCACTCCCCATAGTGCGTGCCTTTTCAAAAATCCAAAAAAATACTTTCTCAGTAGAGTGTTCTGCGTCCAAAACACCAGGAGATCTTTCATATCTCTGGGTAGGAGCCGACGCAAAAATCAAATAAGATCCGATGTCTCGTGGTTTCCCCGGAGACTATCGGATCCAATGCACTCAAAGTACGGTCGAACTGAACTCCAGTGTAAGTGCGGTCATACCACATGCCAAGATACAAAAGATGAAAGCCAAAAGGCTCGGTCACAGAAACCATTTGAACAGGTGGAAACGATGAATTGCAACCCAAGTATCAAAATCAGTAGATTGGGTGGAAAGAGTTCACCCGCACATACCTAGGCGTGGATGCCTGAAGTATCTTGACTGAGTCCAAGTCGGCGTAGTAGAATCCTGTAAGACTATCTGACGCAGGGCGTCTAACCACTTTGACAGTCAAGCGAAACAAGTACTCCTGGAGTGATCTGAGAAAACATCAAACATCACACAATCAGTCTCAGGGTCAGTATCCTCGTAAGGCTAGCGACGCAGAGGCTCTACTGTACCTTTCCGATGTTAGTACCGATCGGGAATGGAAGGGTTGCGATTGGGAACCCAGGTTGCAGTGCATGCAGGGACAATCGCAACGTTTTCTCCAAACTTCCGCGGTATGTGCGAGTTATCAATCTCCAGACAATCATCTGACTCAGATACAAAGGACAACAAAGATTCCAGACCACGATCAAGGAAAGAATGAATTGCAAACTAAGCATCGAAACCAGCAGATCGGGTGGAAAGAGTCCACCCGCACATACCTAGGCGGGATGCCTGAAGTACCTTGACTGAGTCCAAGTCGGCGTAGTAGAATCTCGTAAGACTATCTGACGCAGGGCGTCTAACCACTTTGACAGTCAAGCGAAACAAGTACTCCTGGAGTGATCCGGGAAAACATCGAACATACAATCAATCACAGGGTCAGTAACCTCGTAAGACTAGCGACGCAGAGGCTCTGCTATACCTTTCCGATGTTAGTACCGATCGAGAATGGAAGGGTTGCGATTGGGTACCCAGGTTGCAGCGCATGCAGGGACAATCGCAATGTTTTCTCCAAACTCCCGCGATATGTGCGAGTGATCGAGTTCCAGACGATCAACTAGCACAGATGCAAAGGCAAGCAAAGATTTCAGACCATGATCCATGAATGATCGAGTCAGAAGTGGGGTGTCCACTCGCTTTGGCATTCGGTTGCGAGCAACCTCTGCCAAAGAGGGGCATCTGTAGACACCCCACCTTCGGCTACACTGTTGGTAGAGATAGCTGGAAGAATGGAGGACCATACCCCCAAATCCCAAGTCTAAACTCAGCCAAACTCACCCTTGTAAGCCCCAATCCATAGCCCAACCCAGTCAACCCAGTCCTAAACATTAGCCTGAAAAACCCCCCATAAGAAAAGCCAGTCAAAAAATCCTAAAAAAGTCAAACTCACTGAGTCAACCCACTGAGTCAAACTGCTGAGTTAACCCGCTGAGTCAACGCGCTGAGTCAACTCGTCGAGTCAACACACCGAGTCAACCCATCGAGTCAACCCGCTGAGTCAAATCACCGAGTCGACCCGCTGAGTCAACTCACTGAGTCGACCCAGCGAGCCAAACAGCAGCCCCGAGGGAGCAACCGTACCTCGCTGGAAATCGAGGACTGGCCGTACGGGCTGCCCACAGCGGGCCGCCCAAAATTATTTACGAGCCCTGCCACTGCCCGCTGCTATAAATACCCCCCTCCCCTTCTCATTTCAACACAGCAACCGGTCAGAGAGAGTCCGTCCATTCGAGTTCCCTTCTCCACCCTTTAGCCCATTTTTCCACCAAGGAGAGCCCGAGTGAGGAGAGCCTAGCCCTGGTCCAGCCCAGCCTGACCACTGGTCCAAGTCTCCCAAGCCATCCAAGTCTTGATCCAGCCACTCGAAGCCAACCCTTGCGACACCTCCGTCCATCCAGCTACTCTTTTTCCAGCATCATCTCATTTGCATCTAGCATAAGTGCAACATTTACTTTTCTTCCAACCCCCCTGCTTCACTGCAAGCACCTTGATTATTTAAGCACACTGCATACGTCTTAAATTAAGCACCTGTCAGTTCGAGCGTATGCTCTGGGCTTGCCCGTTGTTGGAACCTGCTCATCAGAAACTCTTACTGTTCAGACCTGCATTCATGCTTCACTATAAAGCACCTTGATTATTCAAGCACACTACATACGTCTTAAATTAAGCACCTGTCAGTTCGAGTGTATACTCTAGGCTTGCCCGTTGTTGGAACCTGCCCATCAGAAACTCTTACTGTTCAGACCCACATTCATGCATCATGTCATCTATGAGAATGTACGAGGATTGAAACCGACTTTCAAGTATTAGTTCGATTCTGTGAAGTAGAGACCGTACTTCGGTACGGGCAGTGTGTGGGGTGCTTAACCTCTTCCCACCCTGTAACCGTGATCCCTTACCTTAAATCTCTGGCCGCAGAACAAAAGGAGTCATTTTAGAGGAAGGAATCTTCGGATCCCCTTCTCTAACGTTTCTACGGGGTCTAGCAGACTGTAGATTCGAAGAAATTGGCTAGTGGCGACTCTGGTCTTATATAAACTCATTTGACACATCCAGCTTAAACACGACTACCAAACAAAGCCCTCGAGAACGAGGCAAGCCAGTGGCACAAACGGCGATTCGCACTCACGCATCCTCCTCTCCTTCTTTTTTCGAAAAGGGAAGGGACAAGAAGGTCGTGTGGGAGCGCGGAAACGGCGAGGGTCCACAATGAGTACTAGTGGGTCGTTGCAATCCTTGTGAACAACGGTTATGTTCAACTGGCGCACATGGTCACCCTCTTCTGGTGGTAGCTCATCATCTAAAAATGTAATGGCTCGCGGGGCGAGGAGTTGCTCTATTATGTGCACGACCATATCTGGAGGTGCCTCTCGAGAAATGTGTGCATCATTTAATGTCTTGATGAACATTTCTCGATGGGTTTGTGATGTGCAAAGGAGTTCCCGAATGGATATTTGGGCAGGGATATTTTTGAGCTAGGTCGTTACATCGTATGCAGTTTCGACCTTAGATGTTCCTGCCGAATGCCCCTTGGGATCTCCTTTGGCCACATCTCTTCAAAAACACCGCCCATTTGGGTTCATGTTTTCCACTTTCGAGCATTCTGGATAGTTTCACGGAACTGGTTTGTTATGAAAGACTGGAACTGCCCTTCCCTAAAGTATTAGGGGGAGATTGAGAGGGCGTTGTCGGGACGGAGACGGATCCTTGATAATCTGGATGAGGTGTAGGACTTGCCCCTAGTAGGACCAGAGGCTGCGTCGGTGGTGGTGTTGATGGTACGGGACTTGTCCCTAGTAGGACCAGAGGTTGTTATGGTAGTGCGGATGCGGCTTGAGTCGACCTGGCTAGCTCGTGTGGCGGCGGGAATGGTGACGGATCTGCCCCTTGTAGGGTTACCCTCGGATGACTGATTTTAGGAGGTGAGGATGGTGCCTTTCCCAAAAGCACCACTAGGTATTGATTTGTTGGCGAAGCTTGATGGATGTGGGATATCTGGTGGTAGGCAGGTGATGGTGCGGAAGCTCTCCCAATGAGAACCACTGGCGATGGATCCCAGGATGGGTTATATGGGATAGTCGAGTTGGCTGTTGGGGCCTGCCCTTGGAGAATGAGTAGCTGGTGAGTGATGGGTGCTAAAAAGTAAGTTGACTCAGCATCATTCTGACGAGGACGGTGTCCCTTGCAGGACGAGGGGCGGAAATTCCTGGGCATAGCTCAGAGCCGAGTTTGTGTGGAAGACATGGGGTGGATGATCCCCTTGAATGACGTTGACCGTCAGAGTTTTCAGTGCACTGGGACCTGCTGGATAGGGTGGCAGGGGATTCTGAAGGTTGTTGTTGTTGTTGGTGGCACTGACGTCAGGCATCACAACTGAAATATTGTTCTAATAAGTTAAGTTTTGGACCGCATGCTTCAATTAGAAGAAGCGTTCCTTTGTGTGACCCGTTCCCTGGTGGAATGCACATTATTCATTTTCATTGTAGTTAGGTGGTAGAGAGTTTGGCGGCGGCTTAGGCTGCAACAGAGTCAAAAGTTACCTTTGAATCAGTGTGGCCAGAATATCAGTGTATGATTGGGCCAATGGAGTAAATTTCCTAAGCGGCTGAACCAGACCCGCTTGCCTGCCTGCCTTGATTGGGGTACCGCGGGTTCCACCTGGGTTGTTGCGACTGTGATTGCGGTTGAGGTTGCGACTGCGGCTACCGCTCGGTCGGAAGGATGACCGATCCGCCTTGTGCTAAAGCGACGAGATTGGTTTCTGTCGGGCGAGGGGCAAGCATATCTTTCTTCTTAGGGATATAGCTGCTCACTTTCTCTTCTGTCCTAGTCTTTTGTGTAGAAGGGGACTGGTGAGGCCATGGTGCAATTGTACCATCTCTGATACCTGCCTCTACCTGTTCCCTTGCACGAATCAGTTGTGCAAAGTTGACGTAGGGGAAGGAAATCAAGTATCCCAATATGTTGGGGTTAGCCGAATGCACGATCATAGAAATTTGTTTCTCATCATCAATTGATGTTTTCATGTGTGCAACCATGACCCTCCATCGCCCGACGTATGCCGACAATGTTTCGTCACTCCTTTGCCGAAGGGCAGCCAGATCTGCCCTTCGAGGTGTTGCGTTTAGGTTGTATGCAAAGCGATCGATGAAAGCCTAGGACATGTCTTCCCAGGTCCTGATTTTATGGTGATTGAGCGATGTGTACCAATCGAGTGCGTCACCTCTGAGGGATTTTTGGAATAGCCGTATTATGGCTCCGTCATCCCCTGCCACAACATCAAGTTCTCCGCAGAAAGCTTTTAAGTGGGCGGTAGGAAATCCCGTGCCATCATATTTTTAAAACTTGGGTACCTCAAAGTTTGTTGGTACTTGTGTGTCCAGAAACGGACAAAGGTCCCTGAATCTTGTCGAGGGGAGTTCCACTCCATGTTACTTCTAAAGTTCGTTTCTCATGGCCCTGAGCTGCCCCTCAAAATGTTCTCGGATCCAATCAATTTTAGATGTTGGTTGAGGGGGTGGTCGTGCCCCTTGAGTGATACGGCTAGCCTCTTCTTCATAATGGTCAATCTCCTCAACGTTTTCGGGATCCCTGGCCAGGGGGCCTGATTTGGGGAGAGTTGTCGGATGGATGGATGAATGATGGGTTCCCATTACGGGGTGCGGTTGGCTGTTGAGCTGTGGGAGAATGGTAAGCGGAGTTCGACTGGATTGTAATGGTGGCAAGTACAGTGATGGTTCTGGCTGGAGTTGGAATGTGCTCCTGTTAGGGGGAGTCTGCTGGAACTTGACTAGAAGGCGCTAGTCGTGGCACTGACTGGCTCTCGTTAGGGGGAGGAAATGCAGGAACTTGTTGTACTGTAACTGAAGGGTACGAGAATTTTACCTAGTTCCCTGCACAGGGGACATGTTGAAGTTGACTGGTGGTCAGGTCAGATGCACCCACTTGGGTGATGGGTGGTTGTGTGTTGTGATTGACGGGAGCGATCCTCCCTTGGAGGAGGCTCGCGAGCATGTCTTTGATCCGACTCATGTCTTGTGCTAGCTCAGTCTGAGATGGCATAACCTCGGGTTGCGCAGTTGATTGCCTTGGTGAGTCGGGCCGGGTTGACAGGTTGTCTTCCTGAGCTGACATGGCTGCTTGTGCATGTGTTTGAATAATGCTTTGATGTAATTTGATCGTACAACGAATTCGCGCCGGGTTTTTGGTGCAATGGTTGCAGATTTTTTCATTGCCCACTCACTTGTTCCATCACGATTTTTTTGTTCTTTTCTTTTTATATTTTTTTTATATTTTTTCAGGCAAGTATAAATTTACAGCATGTAGAATATATACTGGAAAGTAAATGGGACCGGTATAAACTGGAATGCAAGATACAGTCAGGAAAGTAAAGAGGACCAGTATAAACTAGAATGCAGGATGCAGATAGGAAAGTAAAATGATCAATATAAACTGGAATACAGGATGCTCATAGGAAAGTAAATAGGACCAGTATACACTGGAAACAATTAGCTAATTAGTAGGTTAGTAAAGTTAGTGCTGAGAATCCCCAGAAAATCGTAAAACCCCGTATTTCGAGTCAGGCCTTAACTAGTGGCTAACACATTTTTCCCAGCGGAGTCGCCATTCTGTGGACGTCGTCCCGCGCTCAGCGCGCATGTGCGCCCACTGTTTTCTTTTTTTGTTTGTATTTGGAGTGGGGCGCACAGTTGCAACAATTTGTTGACTTAGCTTGGATTTTCTTTGGTTGTGCAAACCTTTCCGAGGACAACAAAATGATGTTCTCGGACTCAGTTTGTTTAACGGAGTTGCCACCAACTGAAAAGAGGCCTCAGAATGCACGGTCGGCCAGAACCCGTGAAAACGCCAAAAATGACTAGGGTATTCCGAAGAATTCATCGTCTTTTCGATGACTTCCATTTAGATAATTTGGTTTGCGCCATAGATTCTGGGTAAGAGCCGCGGTTACGAAAGGAGAAGGTGTTAGGTACTCCTTCATCGCCCGTGCATCGCACGGTCGCTACTTTGTGGGGCTAAACGGTTTTAGGGGGATTCTAAAGAGCTTTTGAACCTGTAAGATTAGGCCACATTTCACGGGCTTTTTAGGGCCCCGGTAAGTAAAACAATAAAAACACAATAACAATATAATAGGGTTAGGCCCAACTACGCAGGTTTTTTAAGGCCTGGGTTGGCAAAAAATAGAAAAGTAGCAACAATAAAAGTAAATAGTGAGTGTGTGGAAGGATGAAATGTGTATGGAATGTGCAAAATGGAATATGGTTTGATTTCGAGATGTGAGAGGGAAAAGGGGGAGTCAGACACCCTTTCTCATGGGAAAGATAAGGGATGATCGGACTCCCCGGATTCCCACCTTACTCGTTGACTTTGACTTTGAGAATGTTGTTTTTTTATTTACTGATAGAGGGTGAGCAGCTCGAGATGTGAGCAGAAAAATGAAAAATCAGACACCTCTTTTTTTATAGAAAAGATAGAGGATGGTCGGACGTTCTAGATTCTCACCCTACTCGATGTTGCTTTTGACTTCTCAATAGAAAAAGAGACAGAAACAGAGAGGCTCGATCACTGATGTACGGTTACCGAAGGAGTCTTGTCCTACCCATGTCGGATGGTTGATTAGTGGGGCAAAACTTTGACACCTCGGATTCGCCGATCCCTACGAGGCGAGGATTCGACAGAGCTTCGTTGAAGCCTCTGTCGTTGTCTCTCGCTCTCTTAGAATTTTCTCTCCTCCGCTCATTGGATTTTGTCCCTCTAATTCGGTAGTTGGGCCCTGCTTACATAGACGGGCGAGAGGTGTGAGGGCGGAGATTTGTTGATTCCGCATGAGTATAGAACAACCACTTGGAGCAGTCATGCGGTTAAGATCGATTTTCAGCATGTGGGCAACACACCGGGTAAGCGAGGCAATGACAGGTGGGCGAAATGGATGGTGGCAGCCCAAAACGGTCACATGGTGGCCGTGGTTATGCCTTTTCATTTTCATTTTTCATTTCATTTTTTTTTTTTTTTTTTTGTCTTTTAGTGCATATTTCATAATTTTAGGTCCACTCGTACACCTCGTCATTGTATGTTGAGCCCATTGTCATGATCCGCCCTGTTCATCACCTCGGGGGCTCACTTTTAGCCAGAGATGAGCTTGGTTCATCAAATCAAAGTCATCAAGTGGTACACATACTTGTGAAAGGTAGGGTGTCTATAGATTCATTCCTTAAAATGATCTTATAAAATGGATGGACGGAGTGGATTAACGGATATAACACAGTGGGCGCGTCCGGGCGGGGGCAGGACGCAATCCGCGTCCGATGGCTATGATGATCAATTATAGATGAAGGAAAAATGAATAGGAATCGATCACAACCGTCCATTGTGTTTATATGATAGTGGTTCGCTTGATTTGAGCAAGATTAGGGGCCCAAGTCCTAGCGCTACAAGCTGGGCCACCCGTCCCATTGCCACCCCTATAACCAATCTTTTCGCAATCCAATTTGATTGAACATCCAAACACCGCAATGATCAACGGCAGGGATTACGACCCATGGACCCTACGTATGGTCCACGCCGAAGGTCCACACTATCAATTCTAAATCCACCTCAGCGGGTCCGTTGAGATGACTTTGACCAGTATATATGGACCGTTCATCGGAATGTCCCATAATTTCAAGGGTGGTGATTTGCTTGAATACGAATCTTTTTCTCCTGATCACTATCTAGAAGGTCGGTCAGGAGATGCACGGCCCCCTAAATGTGCTGTCTTTCTACAACCACCCATGGACTGGCGTCAGTTACACGGCCCGCCAACTTTGACTTTTTAACATGTGACCTCGGCCACTCATTTGACGCTTTCGATATTGGTCGTGGATTTGGTGAGTCCGAGGTAACAGATTAGTGGGTGAGTTCCTGATCGTCGGGCCCACCTTGATGTTTTTGTAGTATATCCACTCCGTCCATCAGTTTTTGGAGGTCATTTTATATGATGGTCCCAAAATTGAATCAGATTTAAATCTCAAATGGACCACACCAAAGGAAACAGTGATTATTTATAATTAAAAGCTTCTTGGACCCTAGGAGTATTTTAATGGTCAATGAACATTGTTTCCTGTTGTGGGGTCCATTTGAGATTTAGATCATTTCATTTTTGGAACCATCTCCTAAAATGAGATGGAAAAACTGATCGACGGAGTGGATATTCACACATACACCAAGGTGGGCCCCACAGTCGTGGACTTACCCGGACTCACCTAATCGGCGCCCTTTGAAATGGCTGTCATCTCGGACGCGGATTGGCTAGTGGTCGGTGCTATGTGGGCCTCACCATGATGTATGTTTCATCCACGCCGTCCATCCGTATTTTCATATCATAAAAAAATAAAAATGAGGTAGATCTAACTATCAAGTGGACCACATCACAGAAAACAGTGGTGATTGAGCGCCCACCATTAAAAACTTTTTGGGGCCCATAAAAGTTTTGGATCAATCAGATATTTGTTTTGTCCCTTCATCCAGGTCTGTAAGACCTAATCAACAGGTTGGATGTCAAATAAACATTACAGTGAGCCCTAGGATGTTTTTAATGGTGAACATTCAATCTCTACTGTTTTCCTGTGATGTGATACACTTGAGGTTTACATCTGCCTCATTTTTGGTATCATGCGCTAAAATAATATGGAAAAATGGATGGACGGCATGGATAAAATATATACATCATGAAGGGACCCACAGAGCACCGACGACTAGCCACCCGGCTAGTGGCACGGTCACTAGCCAAACCGCATCCTGTCACTCATCTCTCTATCCGCACTGAACCAAAGGGTCCTGATGCATCAGGATGTGTATAGTGTTCTTGGGCTCCAATATGCAATTGTGTGGCCCACCAATCAGTAATCTACCCCGTTGATGCGCTGATTAACATCCCATGGGTGTAAGTTAACCCAAGAATATCTCAAATAGATATACCTAAGCTTTGAACCAGTGCCCAACAAGTAGACGGTCGAGAAGAATTACAACATGGTCCTGCGAAAGAGGCCAAAGATATGATCTTTCCATCTGAACGATTTTAAGGGTGTCCCATCCACGTTGAGGCCCATCACGCCAACAATCTAGATCACCAAATGATGGGCCCCACTTTCACAAAGCTGTAGTGGGCCCCACATCAGGACGAGAGTAGTTCTCACCATTAATGACCAAACAACACATGAATGAGTATATAATACACACACCCATCTCCCTTAATTCATAAAAACAGTATCATGGCCCACCTCCTACACCATTCTCTCCTCCTTGTGCTCCCTCTCCTTCTTGCCTGCAAAACAACCTCAGCAGGCCACCATCACCACCATGATCAACGGCTCAAGAGCCTCCATTTCTCCCTTTTCCAACAAGAAACGATCAACAAGACCGGATACTTCATCGTCATGGGCGTGGCGGGCCCGGGAGTATCGCAGACGACCACACCCTTCGGCACCATCTTTGCCTTTGAGGACCCCATGACGGCTACACCGGACGCTTCTTCGAGGGTCATCGGTATCGCTGAAGGGACGTCGATCACATCGTCGCTCGATGGACTTCGGAGCATTTCAACGGCCAAGATCACTCTAAATTTGAAGAACTACAAGGGGTCTATTTCTGTGCTGGGCGGTACACACAACACCAAGCCGGCGGACCATCCGGTCGTCGGTGGGACCGGCGATTTCATGTTCATTCAGGGGTACGTGCGATCGTCGCCCGTCAATCTGGTGGGCCTTACTGTTGTCTACAAGATTGAATTTCACCTGTACTGGCCACCCTATGCACCCCATGCAAGATCTTAGTTTTGAGTATGTCACGTACTATTTCTTGAGCTTTGATAGAAATGGTATTCATTTGTACTAGTGGGGCCCACTTCTTAGTGATCCATACCGTTGTTCTTATGAAAAGGGGCCACTCCTAAAAGTTGTATTGTGATTGGAAGATCCTACGGTTCGATCTATGGGCCTTCTTTCAGTTTAAGTGTGGTCTGTTGTTGTATTTCATTTCTTAATTAACCCTCTATTCGTGCAGGCTGTGTGTTGAAGGGTTTGGATTGATAGGGAGATTTCAAGGGCTTTGTTCATTCACTGTGGGTCCATCAGATCAATGGTCTGGATCACTGAACCATGTGAACTGCGGAATAGATACTCTTAATTTGTATAAGTGGAGCCTGCGGTTCCGTGATCCAGACCTTACACTTAGTGGGCCCAACCTGGATTGTCCGTGGAAATCCCAGCCGTTCAATATGTGGTCATTTTTTTTTTTTTTTCCGTTGAACTATGTTCTCAACCTTCCATTTGGGTCTGTTTTTTGGGGCTTGGGGTCTGCTACATAGGACTCCATAAGATGGACGGTTCAATCACCACAGCGTTGGACCCACTTGTGCAAGTCAAGACCCAGTGATGATAAAAACTGTGAGATTCGGACCGTTCAACAGCATCTCTGGACAGTTAATCAGGCCCGTCCACTCACCAAGACCCGATAGATAGCCGTGTATAGGAGGCTGGTCGTGGGTCATCTCATTTGGTGATATTGGTCCTCAATTAGGAGGACTGAGCAGCATCGGGCAAGCCTTTTAGTTTGTAGAACTGGGGTCCACAGATCTATGAACAAGATCAGCTCGTATGATGGGGCCCAAAATGGATAAGTAGTTCGGGGAAAAGTTTCCCTGATTGTAAGGATCGTCCCGTCCAATCTAACGGTGGTTACCGTCCGTTACACATTATGGGCCAATAGGGTTTTTTTTTTTAAAAGAGAAAAGATGTGGCCCCTATTGCCACCATTACCGCTTTTGAATAACTCGATTGAACATAGTCATGGAATAACATAGCACCGAGAGTATTGAGATCTATGGGATGCAACTTTCTTTTCACAAATGACTGCTTTGCTCAATCTCAGGTTCACAGGAACAACAAAAAGAATTCGTCTCCCTTAACCCATATACACTACTATCTAATCTTAAATGTCAACCGTTGGTTTCATTCTTTTGAAATGTTTATTTTGTGGTGCATGGTGTAGTCCTCGATTTTTCGATTACACATGAGAAGTGATTACGGGCGTGCCAGAATCGCTTCCACGGCTCGGTTCAAACCGATCAACTTTGACCCCAAGCGCCAAGATAAATAGATATGTCGTAATCGACTGTAGATGATCGAGATCTGTGAAGATCGGTCGCATATTCAGCCATTTGCACAGTTGCTTAATAATGATTAGGCGATGATTGGAGAGTGGGGTTTATCCTCCAAAAGTGGGTTGTACCTTTGCCTTCAATATGAAAGGACTTTCAATACAAAACTAGTTAAAACAAAACAGAAAATGACCCTTATAGTTAGTCAATACCCATTGCAGATCTCATGTCCATGTATGATAGTTTATTAAAATGAGTCCAACATATGAGCATAGACTTCTAGTACAACTAGAATTATCAATTACTAGCTAGAAAACGGTTACGGATTTACTGCTACGAACAGTAAGCTCACAACTAATGCTACAAAATGCGAAGAACAAAATTATGCTAATGAAGATGAAAATAAAGCTGAAAATGCTGATTACACTAAGGAATGCAAATAGAAGTATGATAATTGAGAGATAATTTTGATTTGGTTTTGGTTTGATGTTGGATCCTTTGCATTGTTGAGGTCTCTCTGTTTTTATGGACTCCATGGATGCAAGGAGCCTTTTGGATGCTCCCACTTTTTTTTAGAAATCCGTTTAGCAATGCTACCTTTCTAGAGGCTTCTTTTCTATTTTCTCATTACATGTCTTAGTAACTGCCAACTCTCCAAAGACTTCTTTCCTATATGGACACGTGTCCTATAACTACTTATAAGGCTTCACTTGACCCATCGCTCGGCTGTTGTCTACAAACATCAATCAGCCACTTTAGAAACCCTCTCATTCAGCCGCTTTGCACATCTTGCTTGACAGCTTCTCTTGAATGCATTCAGCCATTGTTCCTGGATGCAAACCTCAAATGCAAATTTCAATCGGCTGTTGTTGTCCATTGACAGGTGTCCTACTTATGACCGACTCCTCCACGGTTGGTTAGAAATAGGGTACAACACATGTGTGACCCACTTGATAAATGAATGGATTAAGAAAATCCAAACTTTATTGATTTTCGTAAGTCAGGCTCAAGCAAATTTTTTTGGGTTGGGCTTGGGTCTACTTTGCTAGGCCTATGTTGGCTCGGGCTAAGGTCAGGCCTTGAGTCTTATGTGTTGGGCCAAGACGGGCCTAGCCTTGAGCCTTGGGTCTTATGTGTTCGGCCAAGACGGGCCACCTTTTCTACAGATGAGATATTCTATATTTGTGAAATGCATTTGTGCCCTAGAAAACCATTAGCGCCTTTATCTACTAGCCACATGGATGCGATTGTGTGGATCTCAGCCATTAATTATGGTGACCATGGGTCCTAGATTGGACATGTGATATGCCTTAGACAAATTTAGTGTGCTCTCATTCATTAGCTTTGTTAAAGAGTAATTCATCTGGTAGTCTTGTGAACTTGAGATCGGACATGACGGTCATTGACCTAAGAGAGTTGTAGTCCATGTGTTTACGTCGAATTTTTTAACAGGGTCCTCCGAATGTTCACCTTCTCTCCAAGCGATTTCCTCCTTGGACCTGAAAGGAAACAGAAAGCAACTAAGGGTGGCCGGCGTCCAGCCGTTGGCCCTCCGATGCTTAAATTAGATAGGATGTGGTTGAAAAGAGAAGGAATAATCAACGGGGGTTAAAGAGTGAGTATTGTGTACCTTTATTATCAATAGAGTCATCTATTTATACAAATCTAAATGATCCAATCCGCTACGCAAGCTGTTTAAGATTAGTACTGATTTCACGGGATAAGTACCTTATCTCGTTAATCCTTGGATGAGGAAGTAGTCAAAACATCCTAGACGTCTAGCTGATTACGTCCCTGGATATTCAGAGCTAAGAATAGATATAAACCGAAACCGGCCTATACGGGCTGCTGGTACTATGAAACGAAGGCCGTCCATGCCAGAAACCAGAAACCACGATCACTCAGATGCTGGGAGCTGCTCATATCAAGAATGCTCGCATTTAGCATATGAAGATGCAACCTCTTCCATCGAACCCGAGCTGAGCTGGTCGTATTATGGAGATGCGACCCCTTTCATTGAGCCCGAGCCGAGCTGCTCGCATTCTGGAGATGCGACCCCTTTTATCGAGCCCGAGTCTAGCTGCTCGCATTCTGGAGATGCGACCCCTTTCATCGAGCCCGAGCCGAGCTACTCGCATTCTGGAGATGCGACCACGATTCCTCACTTCTTTTTTAAAGCCAAATTTATCTACAACAAATGCCCCCCAAACCCTTGGTGTTGAGGAGCTATACCAAGGGTTTTGTTTGTATGCGTGGCTGACTAGTGGGAGAGAATCGCGCATGATTCCGCATTTATGATAGCCAGCTTTACGCAGCTTTTCTTGCCGTAAGAAATGAGGCGTCGGTCGCCACGTGTCTCCGTATTTAATGCTAGTGCCCGTTCGTCTGTCGTGCCGGATGAGAGGCTGCCGCGTGTCAACCAAATCAAACGGAATGATTGCGTATAAATATCAGATTCTGTAGAAATTCTTCAATTTTCGAACTTCAAGCTGCGGAGTTTTCTTCTTTCTTCTTCTTCTTTGTTTTTGGTGCAAACCTCTTTACAGAGGTAGTCTTCCTTCCTATTTTCTTTTCCTATCTTACTTTATCTTTATAATGACGGAGGTTTCTGATGAAGAGATTGTTCCTCTGGGGGATGAAACCCCTGATTCTTCTGAATCTAATAACGCCAGAGTACTGGCCGGGAGATATTCTGCGCCGGTTACTCCTCTATACTGACGGAGGAAAGGCTTTCTAGCCTCAGGAAAAAATATCGGGTACCAGACTCTGTTTCCTTCAGATTGTCCGGGAGAGGGGAGACAGTCGATGCACCGCCACCAGGCTGCGTAGCTTTCTACAAATATTTTTTCAAAGTGGGCGTGCGTCTTCCCCTCCATCCATTCATATGAAATTTTCTTCGTATCTACAAGATTGCCCCGGGCCAACTAATCGTTAATAGTTGGCGGGTGCTTCTAAGTACTTTTGTCCTCTGGAAGCAAGCGGGTAACGATGAGTTAACCGCTGAGAAATTTTTAAGGTTATTCCAGCTGAAGAAGGCACCAGCTAGCGAGGGTTGGTACTACCTTTGCTTCTGGCATAGAATAATTTCATTTTAAGCAACCCTTTTTCCAATTGCCCGGGGTGGAAGAAAAAGTGGTTTTATGTCTCCGACAACTGGGAGTCCGAAATGGGCTCCGACCCCAAAGGCCATAACGTTAATCACTATTTTGGCGAAGGTGGGTTAGGTGTTTGCTATCTATCTGAAAGAAACAAAGCCATCGCTCTATAACGATT
Organism: Liriodendron chinense; assembly: GCA_003013855.2. NCBI lineage: Eukaryota > Viridiplantae > Streptophyta > Magnoliopsida > Magnoliales > Magnoliaceae > Liriodendron > Liriodendron chinense. The sequence goes on along the minus strand of PVNU02002727.1, from coordinate 85,425 downwards.
AATGTGCCTTTTCCTTTTCTTGTAGGGATTCCGACTGGTATGAAGAAGAACTTGCGAGGAGGACTCAACGAAAAGTTAATTAGAGTCTACAAGCTCTCAGCGGCTGCGCGCCACGTTAATGCTGCTCTAGAGCCTTGTTGCCTCTGTGCTGCGGGTCTCATCTTCTAAGAAGAGATGGCAAATGTTGGAGATAAAAGGGGCGCACTAGGGGTACTTCCACGTTTGAAGGGTACGACCTCGAAGAGGCAAAAGAAGACTACAGGTGGTCTTTCAAGTGCCCCTGCTCCAGCAGAAGGGTCTGCTCGCGGCCCCCAATCGCGTGTGGCTGCACCAGGAGGGGTCGCTACAACCTCTCGTACGACTGCGACCCCTCCAGTTAATGCAACCCCTTCAACTGCTGCGACCCCTCTGGTTGACGTTCGTGGTCAGCCGATCATCGAAGTTGTCGATAATTCGCTGAAAGACGATCGAAGAGGGGGAGGCCTCCCTCCAAAGGGTGCAACATGCGAGCCTACTGCTACTCGCGAATTACTGACGCCCGCCTCGGGTATTGCGAGTGCTCGCGAGGCGGGCTCTAATGAGATGATTGTAGCCCAACCTTCTGGGTCGGAAACTTTTATCATCCCACCTCACTTGCATCCAATATGCAAGTTTATGTTTGACAAGATTTCTCCCAACTCCTTCGGAGGCCTCCTCGAACCAAGCCCAGAAGCTCTCTCTACCGATATCGGGGTGAGATTGCTTCAGGTAACCAACATTCTCCCATCTGTCTTTCTTTCTTTATTACCAGTATGGCGGGCCACTCTAACTTCTTCTTCTTCTTCTTCTTCTTCTTCTTTTTCTTATATCAGAGTCTGGATCTCACGCTTCGTGTCAGACGTGACATTGAAGCAGCCCGCCGCAGCGTTGAAGATGCGGAAAAGAAGAAGAAGACGATGGAAGCCGAGGTCCAAGGGAGGGACCGTCTGGTGAAGGCTTTGGAAGCCCAAATCGCCAAGCTGGATGAGGAAAAGCGGATTCTCCTTGTCAAGATTCAAGCCATAACTGATCGCTTTCAGTCATTGGATCTCCAACTCGTGAAACTTCAAGAACTCCATACCAAGAGCGAGAAAGAGAAGGAGATATTCCGTCAAGACAAGATCCAGCTCGAAGAGCAGCTCAAGGATGCTCGGGCTAAGCTCGAGGAGGCCCAGTAGAGACTCCACCAGTTGAAGGATGATTCCATTCACTGGGAAGAGGAGCGGGTGGCTCTCGTCCAGATGGTATCTGACGAAGGCCCTAGTGCGGTCCAGGAATTTCGAACCTCTCAACTTTATGACGAAGAGCGATATGAAGCGTATATCGCTGGTCGCGATTTTGCGATCAAAGTTATGCAGCAGATCACTCCGACTTTTAATTTTGAGGAGTTCAAAAAGGTGGCCTTCGAGGTTGCGGCTAGAGAGCGAGCTGCCGCTGAGAATGAAGTCACTGGAGCTACAGATGTTGCACCTGCTCCCGAGGCTGGTCCTGAAGCTGAGAGCCGCGAGCCGCTCAAGACGGGGATGACCAACCTTAACTTCGTGCTATCCTTCTTCTACATTGTGTATATATATATTTTTTTGAAAGGAAATTGCCCATGTAACCGACTTTTTAATCAATAGTAATGGAAACTTCTCTTTTCTTCAATTTTGTATACTTTTCCTAGCTTTTTCGCCCTGTGTCGATCGTATACTGACTGCTCGCATAACTAACTCATGAAAAAATGAATTAGACTCAATCCGGGGGTCGTATGACCATGTCCGCGTTGAGATAGACTGGTCTATCGATTGAGATTTGATTCCACCAAGGGTAGAAGATTGGTCAAGAGAACACGTATGTTCTCTTCAGGGTTATTTTTTATCCAAAAAATGGAGAAGCGACCAACAAGGATGGTTTTAACCCTACTAAAGGTAGGCAATTGGCCAAGAGAATGTATGTATTCTCTTCGGGGCTATTCGAGTCCAAGTAAATGGAGTAGCGACCAAAAGATTTCTCCAATCCTTAATTCATTCGAATGTTGTTAAGAATTACATCGAATCAAGGGAAATATTGCAGCAAGTGTTCCATGTGCTAAGGGCGACGTACGGGTCTTCCCTGCATATCTTCAAGATAATAAGTGCCGGGTCGCACAATTTTGATGACTCGATATCGGCCTTCCCAATTTAGATTAAGCGATCGAGCAGGAACCACGAGGTTCTGTCTGAGAACTAAATCGCCAAGCTGGAAAGCTCTAGGCCGAACTTTAGCGTTACGGTAGCGAGCAATGCGCTGCTGATACACTGCTGCTCGCATCTGGGAGGCAATTCTCCGTTCTTCCAAGAGATCAAGGTGAAGTCGAAGATTTTCCTGATTACAAGTGGGATCGTACTGCTCGATCCGATACAAGGGTACTTGAATTTCAACTGGTACTACCGTGTCGGTACCGAACGCCAAGGAGAAGGGAGTTTCGCCTGTAGACGTGCGAGTCGTAGTCCTATACGCCCATAAGACTTCTGGCAGGAGTTCTGGCCAGATGCCTTTACACTCATCGAGCTTGGTTTTCAAATGATGCTTGATGATTTTATTCACTGCCTCAACTTGCCCATTTGCCTGAGGATGATACGGAGAGGTGCGGAGGTTGCGTATCTTCCACTTTTCACAAAATTCATCGAAAGCTGCGTTGTCGAATTGTGTTCCATTGTCGGTAATTATAGTGTGGGGGAGTCCATAACGGCATATGATATTTCTCCATATGAACTTAGTAGTTTGTTTCTCAGTGATTTTGGCTAATGGTTCTGCCTCGTCCCATTTGGTGAAATAATCGACCCTCACTATCGCGAACCTATTTTGTCCTTTTCCAGTAGGCAAGGACCCGATGATATCGACCCCCCATTGCGCGAAAGGCCAAGGGCTATCAACTGGAGTCATTTGCTCGGACGGTACATGAGGTATAGGAGAGTATCACTGGCACTTGTCACATTTTTTAGAGAATTCAATTGCGTCTGCCTTCATAGTGGGCCAATAGTATCCTTGCCTCATCGCTTTATACACTAGCGATCGCCCCCTTGGGTGGTTACCACATGCCCCCTGGTGTATTTCATCTAGAACACGATGTGCTTCTTCTGGGTGAAGACACCTTAAATAAGGCAAAGAAAAACTCTTACGTAATAGGATCCCATTATGTAAAGTGTACCTGGCAGATCGATATCAGATTTGTCGTGCGGTTTTCTTGTTGTTTGGAAGAACTCCATCTCTAAAATAAAGAGTGATGGGATCCATCCAACATGGAGACGGATGTATCGCAATCACCTGCTCGAGAGTTGCTTGGTCGATACTCGAGTTCTGAAGATACTCGATAGGAATTGAATATGATAACTCAGATTCTGGTGCAAAGGCGAGTTTTTCCAACGAATCAGCGAGTTTATTCTTCTCGCGAGGGATGTGGATTATTTCGTAATTCTTCAGTTTTGCAAGCAGAATGAGCACTTGAGATTTATATAAGGCCATCCTTTCTTCTTTTGCTTCGAATTCGCCAAGTACTTGATTGACTATAAGCTGAGAATCACTGTGAATGAGTAGGTTTTGAATTGAAAGGACGTTTGCTAGTTCGAGGCCAACAATCAGGACCTCATATTCTGCTTCATTATTTGAGATGCGAGAATCGAAACGTAAAGCGTATTGAAAATGCGACCCGTCTGGGGCGACTAGAATAAAGCCCGCTCCACTACCAGTGGCCCGTGAGGACCCGTCCACGAAGAGTGACCAGGAAGGCTAGTCGCTAATCGCGGCATTTTCATCGGAAGAGGAATATGTGAATTCGGCGATAAAGTCAGCTACGGCCTGGCCCTTGATTACAGTCCTGGGGCAGAACGATATGTCGTGCTCACTGATCTCGACCGCCCATTTAGTTAATAGTCCGGAAGCCTCAGGTTTTTGAAGGATCTGCCGTAGCGGATGATTTGTTGGTACTAAAATAGCGTGGGCTTGAAAGTATGGTCGCAGCTTTCGAGCTGCCGTAACTAAAGTCAGAGCCAGCTTTTCCATATCAGAGTACTGAGTTTCAGCGTCTATCATTGCTCGACTGATATAATAAACGGGTCTTTGTATTCCGGAATCTTCTCTTATTAAAGTGGCGCTAACGGCCGTGGAGGATACAGATAAATAAAGGATGAGTTGTTCATGCAGCACAGGTTTAGATAAAACAGGGGGTGTGCTCATATATTGCTTCAGTTGTTGAAAAGCTTCTTCGCACTGTGATGTCCGCTCCCAATCAGACTTGGCTGTGGCACGGAGGAGCTTGAAGAAGGGTAAGCACTTGTCAGATGCTCGCGAGATGAACCTATTCAACGACGCAATACGACCAGCCAGACGTTGGATGTCCTTAAGAGTGGCCAGGGATTTCATCTCTATCAGCGCTTTTATTTTTTCAGGATTTGCCTCAATTCCTCGCTGGCCGACCATAAATCCAAGAAATTTTCCAGCAGACACTCCGAACGCACATTTTTCTGAGTTTAGCTTCATCTGATATTTCCTCATTGGGTCGAAGGCTTCTCGAAGGTCTGAAAGGTGATCGTCTTCTACAACACTTTTCACGAGCATGTCATCCACATATACTTCCATATTCCTGCCAATTTGCGCGGCGAATATCTTGTTGACGAGACGCTGATAGGTGGCCCCTGCATTTTTAAGACCAAACGGCATTACCTGGTAGCAATATAGACCTCGATCAGTGATGAAGGCAGTATGCTGGTTATCGGGCGGATGCATCATGATCTGGTTATACCCAGAATAAGCGTCCATAAAACTGAGCAGAGCATGCCCAGCTGTTGAATCAGCCAACTGATCGATTCGCGGGGTCGGGAAGCTATCTTTGGGGCATGCTTTGTTCAGATCTGAATAATCGACGCACATTCTCCATTTGCCATTGGATTTCCGAACGAGAACTACATTTGCGACCCATTCTGGGTAGTCAGCTTCTTTTATGAAATTGACCGTAAGCAGCTTCTCGACTTCAGCCTTGATCGCCATTTGCCTTTCTGCAGTGAAGGCACATCGACGCTGGGGGACGGGTTTATACTTCGAGTCGATGTTCAGGCATGCCTCGGTGAGACCAGGCAAACACATCTTGATATTCAATGAGGCAGATCAAATCTGCTTGAATGACATTCCTTAAAGAGGATCCCATACAAACAACTTTGGATGGGTCATCTTCATTCAAGCGAATCGCTACTGTCTCTTCCTCGGGAGTTCCTGATTGGAGAGCATCCTCTCTTGGGTCCAGCAAGGTATCCGCTGGGGAGTTGGACGAACTTTGTGCTACCGTCATAACTGGCGTTGTTATAGGCAAAATGGTGGAGATAAGATTTCACGCAGAAGTGCCCATTTGACTCTCGAGATCATCTGATCAAGAGTCGCAGAACGGGTAAATGCGGAGTGCCGGTTCGACTCTCGAGATCGTAAGCTCGGGAGTCGTAGAATGGATAAGTACGGGACGTCCATTCGACTCTCGAGATCATCTGATCGAGAGTCGAATATTGGATAAGTGTGGGACACCCACTCGGCTCTCGAGCTCACCTGATCAGGAGTCGCAGATTGAAAAATACGGAGCAGCTATTCGCAAGTCTCGAGTTCTCATAACCGATAGTCAAATACGGCAAAGCTCGATCCGCGAGCAGACCTTCTCACAAGTCGTTGAAAGACGTTACATCTAAGTGAGCAAGTACTCGGACTCATGACCACATTCCAACATGCGAGCAGCTTTCTTGCGGCAACATCTCTTAGCCTTCAGTACCAGCACCCGATTCCCGTCGAGCAGCTTGTCCAATCCCTCTGCGACACCAAGCAGGGCTACACCCAGTTCGGTAGTTTCCGTCCCGTCAGCGTCTCCTTCCTTTTCGCCGGTTATCACTCCAACTACGGTTTCCATGAGTAATCAGCGCTACTATTACGCTTACTAGCAGCCTGTATAGGGCGATTTTGGGCTTATCTTCCCCGCTGATTCCGGATCTCAAGGGATTGCTATCAAGAGACGTGATTGCCGAAGTAAGTAATTTGGTTAGATCTCGTCATTAAGGGTAAGGATCTTATCCCACGAAATCAGCAGAATCTCGTATCGTACTCGAGATCAGCGGGATCTCGATACAGATTGAATCGCTTCGGATCTATATAAAGGGATGACTCCATTAAGAGGAAGGTACACACAATATTCAATCTCTGTCCCGTTTTGCTTGGCTTCTCTTCTTCTTGCTTTGGCCTGACTTAAGCATCGGAGGGCTAACGGCTGGTCCCCAGCCACCCTTAGTTGCTGTCTGCCTTCTTTCAGGTTTGGCGGAGGGAAATCTCTGGTGAAGAGAAGGTGAACATCTGGAGGATCCAACTACAAAATCTGACGTTAACAGTGTGGCGCCGTCTGTGGGAACGACTTGATCGTCAAAATCAATCGTTCTAACCATCGATCAAAATCCTCAAAATCCTTCGGCGATGCCTCCTAAAAAGGCCGTTCATCCTTCAACTTCAAGGCAGCCACCACCTCCGCCCGATGAGACGAAATCTGCACCTGCCCTTCCACCTGATCCGACGAACATCCCTCAAGGAGCCCCGAATATGCCGTCAACAAACCCATTACTGGAGGTTTCTGGAAATCAAGACGATGTCTTACGTTTCCTCGGAAACACCCTTCTGACTCTAAATGCCGGAGTTCAAGCACTGTCAAATCGGCTTGATCAGCATTTCTCCGAACCTCAGAGATAAGCCTCCGAAGGGTTACCACCGCAGCCCATACCAGTGGCATCTAGACATTCTATGGATGAACCACAGGTCCCACCACTTGGCAGCCATCCCCCTGTACCGTCTCCACATTCTATACATTCTAGTTCGTCTCGACAACCTCAACCGCAGGGCTCCACCGCCGAAACATCAAGCTATACCCTACCATGGGAAGGAGATCTCAAAAGAATCCATGATCGATTTGATGTCATGGAACAGCGATATCAGGCGAATCGGCCATCTGCCGTCACGACGGCGATACATCAATCCGAGTCCCCTTTCACCAGCGAGGTTATGGAAGCCCCGTTACCTAGAAAGTATCGAACGCCTGTTATCACCCCTTATACAGGTATTGGCGACTCTCTTGAACATCTGGAAACATACAGGTCCCTCATGGAGTTGGAGGGACATGGTTCAGAAATCATGTGTAGGGCTTTTCCCTTAACATTAAAGGAAGCAGCTCGTACGTGGTTCCGGGGGTTAAAGCCTCGTTCCATCAGTTCCTTTTCCCAGTTATCGGAGATATTCCTTTCTCAGTTGATGGGAAGCATTCGCATTAAGAAGCCAGCCTCCCATCTGATGAATCTGAAACAGCAGCATGGGGAGACAATAAAGGAGTTCACAGTACGGTTCACTGCCGAAGCCGTCCAAACTGAGGGTTACACTGAAGAAAAGGGTCTCTCATTACCGAAATAACGAGCGAGAAATTTAGGTTTGCCTTAGATAAAAGCCCTCCGAAAACTATGGCAGAGTTCCAAGCCAAAGCTCAGAAATATATCAATGCAGAAGAAGTCGCATTGACACGCCATGGAGTACAAAGTAAGAAACGCAAACCAGAAGGAACCTCTTCTACTGATAAGAGATATCGTCATGATCAGCGCGATCTTTCTCCCAAGAAGCCTTACTCTGGTAAATACCATAACTACACCCCTCTTAATCGGTCTCATGAAAAAGTTCTAATGGAGATTAAACACAAGCCATATGTAAAGTGGCCCGCAAAGATCAAATCCGATCCTGAGAAGAGGGATAAGAGCAAGTTCTGTTACTTCCACAAAGATCACGGGCATAGAACCCAGGACTGCATCTCTCTACGAGACCATATCGAAGACCTTATTCGAAAAGGCCATCTCCAGGATTATGTTGCTCGTAAATCACCAGAAAGGACGAAGACCTCATCTCGTCAGAAGGAACCGCCTCATCATCAAACTGACCAAGAGGACGCTGAGCCCACGGGAGAAATCCGCACCATCGTCGGGGGACCAGCTTGTGGCGGTGACTCTCAAGCTTCAAGAAAAGCATACGCTCGAAAGGCGTCCAAAGAACCCCAGCAGATCTATTAGCTGGAACAGTCGTCTAGCTCGTCAAAAGCCAGTCACCCTCCTATTTCCTTCACCCTCGAAGATGCAGTAGGAATTCACTTCCCTCATGAAGACTCCATCGTAGTCACATTAAAGGTATCGAATTATCTAACTCATCGAATTATGGTGGATACAGGTAGCTCAGCCGACATTTTATATTTAGAGGCTTTCAATAAAATGGCTATTGCCAGAAACCTCCTCAAGCCAGTATCGACCCCCCTCGTTGGCTTTGGAGGAGAGGTGGTAACACCTGAAGGGAGCATCAATCTCCCAGTTACTTTTGGAGAAAGTCCAGCGAAGACCACCGTCTTCGTCAACTTCCTCGTGGTGGATCGAAAATCAGCATATAACGCCATTTTTGGGGCGGCCATCTCTTACTAAGGTCGGGGCAGCCTTGCACCCTTCATATCTGTGTGTCAAATTTCCTACCCCAAATGGTATCGGGGTCGTGCGAGGAAGTCAACAGGAGGCACGGTCTTGCTACCAGATAGCCCTCCAAGATCGAAAGAAGGCTCAAGCGACACCCGTCATGGAGATAACTCAAGGTTCACCCGACGTTCCCCCCACCACCTCGTTGGATCCGAGAGAAAATGCTCTGAAGTCAGGAACTCCGGGGGAGGAAACAGTGGCAATTCACCTGACCGAAGGCGATCCGTCTAAGATCGTGTACATCGGGTCCTCCTTAGCCAGTGTCCACCGTGAAGATTTGATCCTTTTCCTCACTGAATACCAGGACGTGTTCGCTTGGTCTCATAAAGATATGACAGGCATCGATCCCAATGTCATCGCACATCGTCTCAACATTGACCCGAAGCATAAACCCGTACACTAGCGTCGATGTGCCTTTACTGCAGAAAGGCAAATGGCAATCAAAATTGAAGTCGAGAAGCTGCTCGCGGCTAATTTCATAAAAGAAGTTGACTACCCACAGTGGGTCGCGAACGTAGTTCTCGTCCAGAAAGCTAATGGCAAATGGAGGATGTGTGTCGACTATTCAGACTTGAACAAAGCATGTCCCAAAGATAGCTTCCCGACACCGCGGATCGACCAGTTGGTCGACTCAACAGCTGGACATGCTCTCCTCAGCTTTATGGATGCTTATTCTGGTTACAACCAGATTATGATGCATCCACCTGATAGCCAGCATACTGCCTTCATCACGGATCGAGGACTATATTGCTACCAGGTGATGCCGTTCGGTCTTAAGAATGCAGGGGCCACTTATCAACGTCTTGTCAACAAAATATTCGCTGCTCAAATCGGTAGGAATATGGAAGTTTATGTTGACGACATGCTCGTGAAAAGCATCGTTGAAGATGACCACATTTCTGATCTTTGAGAAGCCTTTGATCCGATGAGGAAGTATCAAATGAAGTTAAACCCAGAAAAATGCGCGTTTGGAGTATCTGCAGGGAAATTTCTTGGGTTCATGGTTGGCCAGCGTGGAATTGAGGCAAATCCTGAAAAGATTAAAGCGTTGATAGAGATGAAATCCCCTGTTACTCTAAAGGACGTCCAGCGTCTGGCTGGTCGCATCGCATCATTGAACAGATTCATCTCGCGAGCATCTGACAAGTGCTTGCCCTTCTTCAAACTCCTTCGTGCAACGGCCAAATCTGATTGGAAGTGGACACCTCAGTGTGAAGAAGCTTTCCAACAACTGAAGCAATACATGAGCGCTCCTCCCATTTTATCTAAACCTGTAGCACATGAGCAACTCATTCTTTATCTCTCTGTGTCCACTACGGCCGTTAGCGCCGCTTTAATAAGAGAAGATTCCGGGGTACAGAGGCCCGTCTATTATATCAATCGAGCAATGGTTGATGCAGAAACTAGGTATTCTGATATGGAGAAACTGGCCCTAGCCTTAGTCACGGCAGCTCGAAAACTGCGACCATATTTTCAAGCCCACGCTATTTTAGTGCCGACTAATCATCCACTACGGCAAATCCTTCAAAAGCCTGAAGCTTCCGGGCGCTTAACTAAATGGGCGGTCGAGATCAGTGAGCATGATATCTCATTCTGTCTTAGGACCGCAGTCAAGGGCCAGGCCGTGGCTGACTTCATCGCCGAATTTACATATTCTACTGAAAATAATATCATGACCAGCGACCAGCCTCCTTGGTCACTCTTCGTGGACGGGTCGTCGCGGGCCACTGGCAGCGGAGCGGGCCTGATTTTAGTGGCTCCCGACGGGTCGCATTTTCAATATGCTCTGCGTTTCGAATCACGCGTCTCCAATAATGAAGCAAAATATGAGGCCCTGATTGTTGGCCTCAAACTGGCCATTGTCCTCGCAGTCCAGAATTTGATAATTCATAGCGACTCCCAGCTCATTGTCAACCAAGTTCTTGGTGAATTCGAAACCAAAAAAGAAAGAATGGCCTTATACAAGTCTCGCGTCCTCATCCTGCTCGCCAAACTGAAGACTTATGAAATAACCCATATTCCTCGCGAGAAGAACCAACTTGCTGATTCCTTGGCAAAGCTCGCCTCTGCACCAGAATCTGAGTTATCGCATTCAATCCCCATCGAGCACCGTCAGGCTCTGAGTATCGACCAAGCGACTATTGAGCATGTAACATCGATACAATCATCCTCATGTTGGATGGATCCTATCATCCTTTATCTCCGAGACGGATGCCTGCCAGAGAACAAGAAAGCTGCAAGGCAAATTCGTCTTCGGGCTGCCAGGTATACTCTACAAGACGGAATATTGTTGCGCAAAAGCTTTTCCTTGCCTTATTTGAGTTGTCTTCATCCAGAAGAAGCACTTCGTGTTCTAGACGAAGTACACCAGGGGGCATGTGGTAACCATCCCAGGGGGCGATCCCTAGCATATAAAGCGATGAGGCAAGGATATTATTGGCCCACTATGAAAGCAGACGCCATCGAATTTTCTAAAAAATGCAACAAGTGTCAACGATATCTACCTATACCTCATGTACCGTCCGAGCGGATGACCCCAGTTGATAGCCCTTGGCCTTTTGCTCAGTGGGGGATCGATATCATCGGGCCCTTACCCATGGGAAAGGGACAGAATAGGTTCGCGATCGTGGCGGTTGATTATTTCACCAAATGGGCCGAGGCAGAACCATTAGCCAAGATTACCGAGAAACAAACTACTAAGTTTATATGGAGAAATATCATATGCCGTGTTGGACTTCCTCATACTATAATTACCGATAACGGAACGCAGTTCGACAACGCAGCCTTTGATGAATTTTGTGAAAAATGGAAGATACGTAATCTCCGCACTTCTCCATATCATCCTCAGGCGAATGGGCAGGTCGAGGCAGTGAATAAGATCATAAAGCACCATTTAAAGACCAAGCTAGGTGAATGTAAAGGGGTGTGGCCAGAACTTCTGCCAGAGGTATTATGGGCCTATAGAACCACGGCTTGTACATCAACAGGTGAAACTCCTTTCTCCTTAGCATTTGGTGTTGACGCAGTGGTACCAGTGGAAATTCAAGTGCCCTCGTATCGGATCGAGCAGTATGACCCCGCAAGTAATCAGGAAAACCTCCGACTTCATCTCGATCTCTTGGAAGAGCGAAGAAATGCTTCCCAAATACGAGTGGCAGCATATCAACAATGTATTGCTCGTTATCGAAATGCTAGGGTTCGGCCTAGATCCTTCCAACCCGGAGATTTGGTACTAAGGCAAAATCTCGGAGTTCCTGCTCGTTCATTGGATCCAAATTGGGAAGGCCCGTATCGGGTTATTAGGGTTGTGCGACCCGGTACTTATTATCTTGAAGACATGCAAGGGAAGCCCGTACGTCGCCCTTGGCACGTGGAGCATTTGCTACGATACTACCCCTAGATTCAATGTAGTTTATTACAACATTTTACGAATAAAGTGAAGGATATCTTTTGGTCGCTACTCCATTTACATGGACCTGAATAGCCCTGAAGAGAATGCATACACATCCTCTTGGCCAATTGCCTACCCTTGGTAGGACTGAAATCATTACCGGTTGGTTGCTTCTCTATTCTATGGATTAAAAATAGCCCCGAAGAGAGCACACGTGATCTCTTGACCAACCTTCTGCCCTTGGTAGAATCAAAATCTCAATCGATAGATCAGTCTATCTTAACGTGGACACGGTCACACGACCCCCGAATTAAGTCTAATTCATTTTCTCATGAGTTAGTTGCTCGCGATTGATGAAAGGGATCGCACTTCCAGAATGCGAGCACCGCAGCTCGTCTCAAGTTATGGGGTCGTACACCCTAAATGCGAGCAGCGCAGTTCGTGTTCGAATTAAGGGGTCGCATCCTCTGATGAGTCAACATGAGACCAACACAAAGCACAAATGAAAGATAAAGAGAAAACAGCAACAAAACAGTAACACTTCCAAAAATATCTTTTCATTGATGTTTAAACGATTACAGATACATGATCGCGAGTACAAGAGAGAAGAAAATAAAGGAAATCAATCGCTTGGAGGAGGAGCCACGCTCTCGACTTCAGGGCCCGTTTCAGGAGCCCCTCCCGCCTGCATGACTTCAGTCACCTCGTTCTCGGCAGCAGCTTGCTCTTCTGCAGCTATGATGGTCGCGACTCGACCGAATTCCCCCATATCGAAGGATGGGATCATTCGTTGCACTACTCTTAGTGCAAAGTCTCGACCAGCATCATATGACTCATATCGTTCATCGTCATATAGCTGCGAAGTCCGGAACTCGGAGATTGCCCGAGGACCTTCCTCCGAGAGCATTTTTACAAGGGCGACTTTCTCCTCGTCCCAATGGATCGAGTCGTCCTTAAGCTGTGTAAGAGCGGAGCGCTCTTTCTCCAAGTTCTCGTTGGCTTCCTTGAGCTGCGACCTGGTCTCCGCAAGCCGCTCCTCCAATGAGATCTTGTCTTGGCGAAAGATCTCCTTCTCTCTCTCCGCCCTCTCCTTCAAGTCGGCGGTCTTCGCGAACTTAGTGTCCAAAGCTTGATACCTTTCAGTCAACACTTGGACTTTCTCTATGAGGATTTTTATCTCCTCATCTCTCTTGGAGATCACTGCCTCACGGGACTTGAGGAGTTGATCTCGTCCCTGGACCGCCTTCTCCAAAGCGATCCTCTTCTCATCTGCCTCATCTATTACGCGGCGAGCGGCGACGATGTCTCGCTTCGTCCGCAAGATGAGGTCCAATCCCTGCAAACAAAAAAGAGGGGTGAGAAAAAATACTTAAGAAACCCCAAAATAATAAAGTTTGGGCTAGGAGGTTCTACCTGAGCCATCCTTATCCCTGCCTCAAGGAAGAGGCTCTCGGGGTTTGGCTCGGGAAGAGAGCCGAAGGATTGGGGCGGGACGTTCTCAAATAAGAATTTACAGATGGGGTGGAGGTGGCGAGGAACAGAATATGTCCCACTGCCGGAAGGTTGGGCAACGATCAGCCCAGACGGCTCGCGAGGAGGGGCCATCGTCTCGCGAGCAGATCCCTGCTCGATAGCAAGAACCAGCTCGCGAGCAGGAGCCATCTCTCGAGGCTCCGTTTGCTCACGAGCCTCTTCAGCTGGGGGGCAGCTGGACCCTGCCCCATCTGGGGAATTGTCAACGATATTAATCACTGGCGGCCCGGGTGCGACCACTAGTGAAGGAATAGCGGGCCCTACTGGAGCCCCCGCCCTGCTCGCGAGAGGAGCAGGCTGATCGTTACCCTTTTCGATGGATGGGTGAGATGGACCGGCAGATGTTTTCTTCTGTCTCTTGGAGCTCGTGCCCTTCAGCCGGGGCAGCAGACCTCTCTTCTCTCCGACCTGCATCATCTCGACTTCTCTTCTGGGTATTAAGCCCGCTGCTGCAAGACGTGAGGGAGACAAGCAAGTCTCGACGTGCCTATCACCAATAGGCACCTTGTACACCTTTACGATTTTTTCGTTGATCCCTCCTTTCAAATTCGGTTTTCTCAAGGCCGGGATACCTGCGAGCACAAACAAGGGTCAAATGGAGTAAAACCCTAAAACCCTAATTGAAGAAAAAGTGCACAATGCGGGATTGTGCCTACCTTCATAGAAAAAGCGGTTTACTCTTGGGCCCCTGGAAGAAGCAAATTCCCAGTTTCCGAATGCATAAAACCAGCGCTTCCTCCAGCCGGGATAATTCGATGAGGGCTTTCCCAACACGAAGTTATCCCGATGCCAATAACACAGATAATACCAGCCTTCGCTGGAGGGTGCCTTCTTCAAGCGGAACATGCGGAGGAACTCATCAGCTGTAAGCTCCCCGTTCCCGGCTTGAGCCCAAAGGACGAATGAGCTTAGGACCACCCTCCATCCATTCACGATAAGTTGCCCGAGGGCAATCTTATAGTATCGAAGTACATCCCGGATGAAGGGATGGAGGGGAAGGCGAACCCCCAGAATGAGTTGATACTCATAGAAGGCCACACACGCTGGGGGAGGGGAGTCTGGCGTCTCTCCATCTCTGGGTAACCGGAGAGCGACTGAGTCAGGGATTGAAAATCTCTCCCGCAACTCCAGCAGCCGGTTCTCCGATAGAATGGAGGGATATCCGGCCGCTGTATACTGACCTGCCGGAACCCTTGCGTTACTAGAAGCAGAGGATTCCGGGGTGGCATCTCCTAAAGGAACGGTACTCTCCTCAGAAGCCATGGGATATTTAAGAAGAAAAAGAAAGAAGAAATACCACAGTACAAAAGGAAAGAAAGAGCACCAAAGGAGATCGAGGAAGACACTAAGGAACTCCGGAGGAAGATGATTGAAAGGCAAAGGAGAATTCTGAAACTTCTGTGAAAATTAGAAGATATGGCGGACTCCGTATATTTATAGGCAATCATTCCGCCGTATATGGTAGCACGTTGCGATCTCTCGTTCGGCACAGCACTCGAGCAGGCACGCCCATTAAATACTTGGACACGTGGTGAGCGCCTCTTCATTTTCTGACTGAGGAAAGGCTGGCGCTCATTAATTCCAGCCTAATCATATACGGCTTCTCAATAAAGGCAAGAGGCAGCCGCGCATGACAGCAAGCTAAGTCCTTTCCTTAAGAATTCTTGGCGGCAAGGACTTGGGGGGCATCTGTTATAGGCAAAATGGTGGAGATAAGATTTCACGCAGAAGTGCCCATTTGACTCTCGAGATCATCTGATCAAGAGTCGCAGAACGGGTAAATGCGGAGTGCCGGTTCGACTCTCGAGATCGTAAGCTCGGGAGTCGTAGAATGGATAAGTACGGGACGTCCATTCGACTCTCGAGATCATCTGATCGAGAGTCGAATATTGGATAAGTGTGGGACACCCACTCGGCTCTCGAGCTCATCTGATCAGGAGTCGCAGATTGAAAAATACGGAGCAGCTATTCGCAAGTCTCGAGTTCTCATAACCGATAGTCAAATACGACAAAGCTCGATCCGCGAGCAGACCTTCTCACAAGTCGTTGAAAGACGTTACATCTAAGTGAGCAAGTACTCGGACTCGTGACCACATTCCAACATGCGAGCAGCTTTCCTGCGGCAACATCTCTTAGCCTTCAGTACCAGCACCCGATTCCCGTCGAGCAGCTTGTCCAATCCCTCTGCGACACCAAGCAGGGCTACACCCAGTTTGGTAGTTTCCGTCCCGTCAGCGTCTCCTTCCTTTTCGCCGGTTATCACTCCAACTACGGTTTCCATGAGTAATCAGCGCTACTATTACGCTTACTAGCAGCCTGTATAGGGCGATTTTGGGCTTATCTTCCCCGCTGATTTCGAATCTCAAGGGATTGCTATCAAGAGACGTGATTGCCGAAGTAAGTAATTTGGTTAGATCTCGTCATTAAGAGTAAGGATCTTATCCCACGAAATCAGCAGAATCTCGTATCGTACTCGAGATCAGCAGGATCTCGATACAGATTGAATCGCTTCGGATCTATATAAAGGGATGACTCCATTAAGAGGAAGGTACACACAATATTCAATCTCTGTCCCGTTTTGCTTGGCTTCTCTTCTTCTTGCTTTGGCCTGACTTAAGCATCGAAGGGCTAACGGCTGGTCCCCAGCCACCCTTAGTTGCTGTCTGCCTTCTTTCAGGTTTGGCGGAGGGAAATCTCTGGTGAAGAGAAGGTGAACATCTGGAGGATCCAACTACAAAATCTGACGTTAACAGGCGTCACTTGTGCTCTCTTCCGATCTTGTAGGGCTATCTCATAACAAGACCGAGCCTCTTTCTGGTTTCCTCGTACAACCCCAACGCTATTCGATGTAGGAAATTTGACGCACAAATACAAAGGATGTAAAGCTGCCCCAACCTTATTAAGAGATGTACGCCCCAAAATGGCGTTGTATGCTGATCTTCGGTCCACCACGAGGAAATTTATGAAGATAGTCGTCTTCGCTAGACTCTCCCCAAAGGTGACTGGAAGGTCAATGCTTCCTTCAGGTGTCACCACTTCGCCCCCGAAGCCGATGAGGGGAGTTGAGACTGGCTTGAGTAGGCTTCTGGCGAGTGCCATTTTCTTGAAAGTCACCAGGTATAGAATATCAGCAGAGCTACCTGTATCCACCATAATACGATGAGTCAAATAATTTAATACCTTTAGTGCGACCACGATGGAGTCTTCGTGAGGGAAGTGAATTCCCTTAGCATCTTCGAGGGAGAAGGAAATTAGAGGATGACTGGTTTTAGATGCGTTAGGCGTCTGTTCCAGCCAATAGATATGCTGGGGCTTCTTGGACGCCTTACGAGCGTATGCTTTTCTTGAAGCTCGAGAATCTCCCCCGCAAGCTGGTCCCCCGGCGATGGTCCGTATCTCCCCGGTGGGCTCAGCGTCTTCTTGCGGAGTATGTCGATGAGGTGATTTTTTCTGTTGTAGCGAGGCTTCCTCCCTTTTCGGCAAGCAACCTTGCCAGACAACATAATCTTGAAGATGACCTTTTCGAATAAGAGCCTCGATGTGGTCACGCAAAGTTATACGGTCTTGGGTAGTGTGCCCATGATCTTTATGAAAATAACAAAACTTGCTCTTGTCTCTTTTCTCAGGGTCATATTTTATTTTTGCGGGCCATTTCACATATGGTTTATGCTTAATCTCCATTAACACCTTTTCTGGAGGCCGATTAAGGGGGGTGTAGTTATGGTACTTACCAGAGTAAACTTTCTTGGGAGAGCGATCTCGCCGATCGCGCCTATACTTCTTATCCGAAGAAGAGACTTCCTCCGGCTTGCGTTTCTTGCCTTGTATACCATGACGTGCTAATGTCACCTCTTCAGCATTGATATATTTTTAAGCTTTAGCTTGGAATTCTGTCATAGTTTTGGGAGGATTCTTATCCAAAGCGAATCTGAATTTTTCGCTGGTGATCCCAGCTATTAGGGCGGTGAGGCCTTTCTCTTCCGTATAACCTTCAGTTTGGACTACTTCGGTTGTGAACCGCACTGTAAACTCCTTTATTGTTTCCCCATGCTGCTGTTTCAAATCCATTAGGTGAGACGCCGATTTTTTGGTACGGATGCTTCCCATGAATTGGGAAAGAAACAGCTCCGATAGCTG
This sequence comes from Liriodendron chinense, assembly GCA_003013855.2. Taxonomy (NCBI): domain Eukaryota; kingdom Viridiplantae; phylum Streptophyta; class Magnoliopsida; order Magnoliales; family Magnoliaceae; genus Liriodendron; species Liriodendron chinense. The sequence goes on along the minus strand of PVNU02002727.1, from coordinate 67,815 downwards.
TGAAAAGGATCCGATAGATCGAGGTTTCAACCCCCGGAACCAAGTACGGGCTGATTCTTTTAAGGTTAGGGAAAAGGCCCTACACATGATTTCCGACCCATGTCCCTCCAGCTCCATAAGAGACCTATGAGTTTCCAGATGTTCAAGAGGATCGTCGGTACCCGTATATGGGGTGATGACGGGTGTACGATACTTTCTTGGTAGAGGTGCTTCCATGACTTCGCTGGTGAAAGGGGACTCGGATCGATGTATCGACGCCACAGCGGCTGATGATTGATTCGCCTGATATCGTTGCTCCATATCATCAAAACGATCATGGATCTTCTTGAGATCTCCTTCCCATGGTAGAGTATAACCAGATGCTTCAACGGTGGACCCATGAGATTGTTGTTGGCGGGAAGCACTGGAATGTACGGAATGTGGGGATAATATGGGGGGTTGGTTACCGACTGGCATTTTGTTCGACGGAGGTTGATTTGGTTGGACCTGTGGCTCGTCAATAGAATGTCTGGAAGCCACTGGTATGGGTTGCGGTGGCAACCCTTTGGAAGGTTGTCTCTGTGGCTCCAGGAAATGCTGATCAAGCCGATTAGAGAGGGCTTGAACTCCGGCGTTGAGGGTTAGAAGGGTATTTCCGAGGAAACGCATGACGTCTTCCTGACTTCCGGAAACCTCAAATAACGGGCTCGCTGATGGCACGTTTGGAACTCCTTGAGGGATGTTTATTAAAGTGGTTTGAGGGACAGGTACTGATTCCATAATGTCAGGCGGAGGTAATGTTTGCCTTGATGTGGAAGGATGAACAGTCTTTTTAGGAGGCATGATGGAAGGATTTTGATCAGTGGTAAGAACGATTGACTGTGATGATCAAATCGTTCCCACAGACGGCGCTAAACTGTTTACGTCGAATTTTGTAACAGGGTCCTCCGAACGTTCACCTTCTCTCCAAGCGATTTCCTCCTTGACCTGAAAGGAAACAGAAAGCAACTAAGGGTGGCCGGCGTCCAGCCGTTGGCCCTCCGATGCTTAAATTAGATAGGATGGGGTTGAAAAGAGAAGGAATAATCAACGGGGGTTAAAGAGTGAGTATTGTGTACCTTTATCATCAATATAGTCATCTATTTATACAAATCTAAATGATCCAATCCACTACGCAAGCTGTTTAAGATTAGTACTGATTTCACGGGATAAGTACCTTATCTTGTTAATCCTTGGATGAGGAAGTAGTTAAAACATCCTAGACGTCTAGCTGATTACGTCCCTAGATATTCGGAGCTAAGAATAGATATAAACCGAAACCAGCCTATACGGGCTGCTGGTACTATGAGATGAAGGCCGTCCATGCAAGAAACCAGAAACCACGATCACTCAGATGCCGGGAGCTGCTCATATCAAGAATGCTCGCATTTAGCATACGGAGATGCGACCCCTTCCATCGAACCCGAGTTGAGCTAGTCGCATTATGGAGATGCGACCCCTTTCATTGAGCCCGAGCCGAGCTGCTCACATTCTGGAGATGCGACCCCTTTCATCAAGCCCGAGTCAAGCTGCTCGCATTCTGGAGATGCGACCCCTTTCATCGAGCCCGAGCCGAGCTACTCGCATTATGGAGATGCGACCGCGATTCCTCACATCTCTTTTAAAGCCAAATTTATCTACAACACCATGTATCTCAATATTCTGTTAGACCATGACCATCATAGGTGCGTGAGACACCTGTGAACATTGGTTCATGAGATGTATGGTCATCTTGTGTGAGGTGATTGACTTAGGTCAGAATGGATAGACTCTACCATCGGGAGCCGACTTGGTTTGATTTATACATTGCTTTTACCCTACACAAGAGTGTGAGTGTGCTATGAACAAATGATTTAGGTTCGAACATTTGATCACTCACATTGGTGAATCGAGATCAAGTTAGCAGTGGGGCCTATTAGCTTGGACTGTGATCGTAAGATCAGGACTGGATAATGTATGAAAGATGGTTTGATTCTCAGACCTGAGGACATGTAAGGGTCACGATCTTGACTGGTCATTTTTTGCTCTTCTTACGAAGTCCATGCAGGGGCCGATAAAGCGAACCTAGTTGGTTACTTCCATTAATAGTCGTTGATTCTTACACAGGCTAATAAGGGATCCAATGATTTGCCTAGGAACATGTTTATGGCTTTGATCTGAATAGATCAGGAACTCATCAAGTGGTTTTTCCGTTGGGCTCAACACTATGAATGTTTTAATTGAATTTTCAAAGGTTTTCAAACATTGAAATTTTGTTTAACCGTTAAAACTATTTGAATGCACTTGATGATAACCTGATAGTCCAGATCTAATGGTCCACTTTTACTCGGCATGGGATATGATTATTAATGGATACATCATGACATTGGAGAGATTGAATCATGAATATATATATAAGGTGGATTGACGAGCTTCCTTCACAGTAGGTTACACCGAAGTCCAAAGGGTGGTGGAGCACCATAAATCTTAATCCCTCCTTATTTATATGATCCTATCCCAGAGGAGTTCCTACCTCATGAGACGCGTGAGTGTGAAGAAAAATAGAAAGTATGTGAGAATGGAGATGTACTCCATCCTCTTCGATTGTCCTCATGTATGTTCTACTTGTGTGGATGGTATACGTCTTCCTTGGCATTTACCAGAGAATTAGACATTGGGCTATCTCAATTCTCTGGTACTGGGATAGATTAAGGTGAGACTTCTTAATTTAGGAGATCGGCATCAACAAATAGGTATTACAGACATCTCTTTTGCGCACATCACGTGTAGGTATGATCTCCATTGTTTATTCATATAATTGTATATTGTAAGAATTTGATGTTATTGCAAACAAAGACTCTTAGGATGAGTCCCATGATCAAATTGTATTGTACTATATTTCACTGCATTTGTATGCTAGGACCTAACAAAATGTTAGCGTAAGAAAAAAAAAATAACAATAATAATAATTGAATGGAAATTACATCTCTTATGGAAACTTCCACCAGGGGTTTTACCTAATCAATTCTCAGTTGGGAATATTTGCAAAAGGAGTATTGTGATTAGAGAGTTAATTTATTAGCGTTTGGCATTTATGTTATACACGCAATGCATTATTTATTGTGTAAGGTGAAGCCATTGAAATATGAGATATTTTTCTTGGAATGTTGTTCTCCAGTTGCTTTCTAGTGACTAATTCATGTTACCCACTACTGATGTATTCTGAAGCACCTGGCCAGCTAACATGGCCCTCGTTATCTTTTCTTAGTTGTCTATTTGCCAGTCAGCAATCGAAGGGTAATCCAAGAGGGCCACTTCGAGCCATTCAGAGTGGATCCCATAGCATCAATGGATTGGATCATTGAACCATTAGCTCCATTTATAATACTTGCCACAGGTACTAGCACGAACCAAATAACTAGTGCAATTCCTTTGTATGTGTGGCCCACCGATGAGTCGACCCACAGGGTTTTAGGATCAGACTGTCCCCACGATGTAAGTTGGCACTATAGTTCAAAAACTCAAATACCTGACTGGATGTCTAGCTGAGTCCGGTTGACTTGAAGACCTGACCGAGTCTTTACTTGACTCGGTATTTAATAATTAGACCCGAAATTATATGGTTTGTAGGCAAAAAAATTAAATATTGAGAATGGTAGAGAAAATAAAACAACCAAATTAGATTATAGTTGTTTTGTTTTGATGAAACGCATCCGGTTGGTTAGGAGACTCGCCCAGTCATATCAAGTAGACCCGAGTCGAGTTGAAACTCACCTAGTCATATCAAGTCGACCCGAGAGTCACGTTGACTCCGCCGAGTTTCTAAACATGGCCACGAGTAAAGGTACGCTGCCTCACTTTCACCATAGAACCTCAATAAAAAATGGTAATCCAACACTGAGGTGGGTCATACCATACAAAACAGTTGGAGAGATGCAGATCATTAGTTTTGTGTAGGGTCCACTATAGTGTTTATATGCCATCTAATCCGTTCATCTGATGTGCCTAATAAGGATGAAAGGACTATCTATTCATCTGATGTGCCATACCTCTCAAATTTAAGAGGTTTTAGGTATTACTTTATGGGGTGGCCCAACTGAGTAATGAATCAGACTCATTTTTGGGATCGAGGCCAAAAGAGGGAAGGTGTACTTGATGGATGAGGTAGATTTCATGCTCGCTAAGTCATTTCCCCCATGTTAGAGAAAGTAATTAAACCTGGTAGGTACATGCACTCAAGGTGAGCCAAGAGCTGATACATGCACATATCCATCATTGTTCCAAAATGGGACTTCAAAAAATCCCATTTCTGGGTGTCTTTAGGAATTTCCATCTTTGGACAGTCAAAGATGCATATATAGGCTGACACCCGACTCTAGTGTTATCTTTCAACGGTGCTAAGCTGATCGCAGGCCGGAAGGCAAAGTTTTCACTACCTGATCAGTCAAGCGAGTCAAAACTCAGCACCCCATTGCCTTAACTCCTGAAACCTAGTAAATTCGATTGAGTCAACTCGGTTTTAGCCATTTTACTCATCAAGGCGCGTGAAGAAAGCAAAGGGAGAGAAACAAGGTAGAGACACTGCGTGATGGTGGGAAACACATCATCGCCTTTTTAGGTATTGCCTCCTACAGTGGGAAACCCACCACTGCCTTTTTAAGTACTATGGCCCACTTAAGTTTTAGATTTGCGTTGTTTTCCATTTTAAGTACCCTGGCGCACTTAAGTTATAGATTTGCCTTGTCTTCAAGCTGACATCTTAGCATGAGGTGACTCAATATCAATAAATTTATAGAGTTATCATAATAGACCACACAGTATTTGTTGCATGGCTCTCTAGTAGTACTGTCGACATGAAGAAATCAAGGCTACCTGCAGAGAAAAGAGTGGCTACTCACATTAAATAAGCTACTTCTATGAGTAAAATCTAAACCCTTATAGGCTTTTTGCAGGTTTCACCTTAACCATTTATCTGACAACAGCCACATTTTTCACTAGAAATGTATTCCCATGCCCTTTTGAATATTAAAGGTCTCCACCCTACAGAAACGAGTTGGACATGCAAAAATGTCAAAAGCTATTAGCATTAGAAATAGTATAATAGTATAGATAATAATGAGAACAACAATAATCTCATGCGTGCAATTAGAAAGAGAGACTATTTCATGCATAGAAACTGCAATTTTATTACATATATAAATGTCTCGACAGAGAACAGTAACTGGACTCCGAAGACCTTCTTATGCTGTAATAAGCTTATTAACACCAGTTTCTTTTTTCTTATTTTCTTCTCTTTTGAAACCATGACGTGATACCCTTCTCTACACATTCTCTCTACCACTCAAAACCATTTTTCCGATTTGCATTTACCTCTGCATATGGGGGTGCATCTCATCACATGCTTGGCTTGACATTGAGGTGGTGTGCCAGCTTCTGTCCCAGAGATTTGTCACACTGCGTCATCAAAACAGACATGGATCAGGACCCTTTTTTTTTTTTTTAATCAATACATCATATGCAGTTATCTAAACAAGTTCTCAATGGGGCATGTCACAGAAGTACTATAAAAATCAAAAGCACTCAGATAGTGGATCCTACAAAATATGGGAAATGGCTGAAAATAGCCCAGTTTAGATTTTAGGCGGAGGGGGGAAAAAAGGACCACCACAGGCTTTTGGGCCATAGCTTACCATCGAGTGGTTAAGATTAGTCCAACTGGCTGATATTTTTGGTACAGATCGCCAGATGCGCTACCTCAAACTAACACATGCTTTCAAATATACGACCTACTTAGTATCTAGACCATTCATTCCCAAAATGGCCCACTTATTTGACCCACCTATTACGGTGCAATCCAGTCCCTATCTTACAAAGAGATACTTCGATAAACTGACAGTCTGGATGATGATACGCAGGCAATTAGCTATTACTGAGAAGAGCCTCGAGCCCAACCAATTCGACCACAAGTTATGGTCCACCCAGTTGATAATTCCCAACCTATAAAGTGCATGCAGCATCCAACCCATCATTGGCCCACCATCTATTCGTCAGGTGGGCCTCACAATATAAAACAATATCTAGGAATTGATAAACAGAAAAACACAAGTGTTCTCCATTCAATGAGTGGATTTGGCTTTTTTGCACTGTGAGATTCTCATGATGGGATCAACTATAGGATGGATCGAATGTTGCACCCACATGACAGGGTGGAGGTTATTCACTGAGTGGACCATAACTTGTGGTCCAAACGGTTGGACAAGCCTTCTCAACTAAAAAATAGCACACATGGCATACAATTAATTCAAACTGTCCAAATTATGGAAATCAGTTCAGGCATACACAAAATGTTACTGTTATCTGGTTATCTAACTATTAGATTGCTAGACATGTATTGGATGGTTAAAAATGAATAGTACGTTTTATTTCAAACAAACGAGTGTCCAGGAGTTAGAGGCTAGTTTGGTTCAACAAATCTAATTTTCAAACCATAACTTAACGACCATAGGTTCCACAATTTAGTCAGCTTAATTTGAGTTAGTATGTGCCACTGTACCATTTCTACGTGACTGAATATCAAGCGTTATACACAGCCAGAGTATCAAATAACTCTGTTTTTTTTACAAATCAATTCCCAAAAGCATTCCCACTGGCTACATGGACCTCATCTTGCAATTCATTCCTGAACTTATACCTGCTGACTGCATTGCATATGTGCTGCTGATAATAAAGATAAAAAGTCTCAATAAAGCACTTGGAAAGCAACAACATAAACGAAAGGATGGGAACTTCACCTGAGACCAGTAGCTGATCCAGATGCTACGAATTTCATGGGTGACCCTTGGGTCTGACAGTGCCTCAACCCATCGGCAGAAGAAACGCTCTTGCCTACAAATGACAAAAGAATTAGTATTGAAAATCCAATTGAGTTTTTATAATCAAGAAAGAGAAATTTTATAAGAAGCGCAATCCCAGTACCTGTCTGGCGCAAAGGACCGGTATCTTTCTCCAGGCTGCTTGAAATTGTTCTCCTTCTCAATTATGCACTGTGTTTGGCCAGCAGATATAAGTACTGCTGAATGGCTATAACTAACCAGAAACAAATTTTGCTAGCGGGCCCCACATTAGGGTTGTGTTGTGTGGTTATGGCCCATTCTCACCTCCATGTTCCTCCTTTACAAGGGGCATTTTCGTGCATTTTGAAGGGGAAGCAAGAAGACCCTTTTATGAGGAAGGTAAGGGAAGTAATGGTTTTTTTTTTTTTTTTTTTTTTTCCTTTTTTTCCCACTTGGCATGTCGGACTGACTAGTTCAGTCCTGAGTTGAGTTGCAACTCAGCCAAGAGGGGAATGACTCAGATGAGTTGGACCAAGTCATCCTCTACTCTCAATACCAGCCCATAGTGCTGAAACCAGCTGATTCCACGGATTCCAAGTCTACTTGGACAAGTCGTCGATCCATGTTTGCAACACCATTTTATGGCCTTGATAGCAAACATCGAAAGATTAATGGATGGATGGATGGATAGACACAGCCTCTTGTTTCTACTTCTGCAGATACAATAACCCTCCTATTGTATCACTAAAAGTACAAAGAAAAGGGTTCCTCTGTAGTAAGGATGGGTATAATAGTAGCTGGATTACAATAAATTGCAATTATTCAGGCACTGATCATAACTCAAGCATGAGAGATGCTACAATCAGGAAAATCCAAATAGTAATCTCAGTCCAACGTTTGGGTCCAACCGAGATTGAAAACACCATCTTGGACAACCATGAGAAAATTTCAAAAGAAATTAGGTGATTCAAAACAGGAAATCCCGACAATGTACTGAAGTACCAAATAATAGAAACTGTACCTTCTCACGCTTCCCAGTACAAATATGGGATGGAATGGGGAATCGCTCGGCATGTCGAACAGGATCATACCTTGAAGGGAAGTAATTCACCTGAAAACCACCCCATCAACGTCATTGAACAGAATATCAAGAACATGACATCACCCATAAGAAGAACAACGACATGTATTAAAACTCAGGGTCCATTTGGGCAGTGGGAGTAGGCCCCATGCTCTCAGCATCAAATTCAGCCCATTAACAAGGTGTTTTCCTTGATGTGTATGTAATTATGGAAGTTTTATATGAAACTAGAAACTAATTGCAATTATGCGGAGGAAAGCACAGCTTTAGCTCTGGGAATCCGACATGGAGGGCTGCGGCCCACCAAAATCAGGACTAGACTTGCTGTTATGATCCCAATGGTTTAAAGAGTCTAGCTTGACGCGTTCCATCAGTCCTGGGGTTTTTGGCATATTGGTTAGGTTCTTAACACTTGCTCCCAAGTACGTGGGATCCCTTGCCCAAACAGACCCTCAGTTAAACAGTAGAAACAAGAGTACCTCCTCATCCCTATGCATGAAATTCATGAAACCATCATGGTGATTATTATGATGGGCACATTTGGGTGCATTCACGGGAAGCATCAAATAGTTCGGCCCAAGCCGATGCCTCTGAGTATCAGCATAGGAGAAAATCCGAGTCTGGAGCAGCTTATCATCAGAATAGTAGATTCCAGGCACCACGATCGCAGGGCAAAAGGCGAGCTGCTCGTTTTCCGCAAAGAAGTTATCGATGTTCTTGTTCAAGACCAAGCGCCCAACTGGCAGAAGAGGCAAGATGTCTTCTGGCCAGGTCTTGGTAACATCCAAGGGATCAAAATCAAACTTGTCCTCGTGTTCAGGATCCATGACCTGGATGAAAAGCTTCCACTCAGGGAAGTTTCCAGCAGCGATCGAATCATAAAGATCCTTAGTAGCATGGCTGTGATTAGTCCCTCCGACAGTCACAGCCTCCTCCTGCAACAAACACTTAACTCCGCAGGTGGGTCTCCAATGGAACTTCACATAATGGGCTTTTCCATCCTTTTTTATAAGAGTATAGGTATTGACACCAGACCCATCCATGTGTCTATAATTGAGTGGGACACCAACATCATCAAAGAGAAAAGTGAACATGTGCAAGCTCTCAGGATGGTGTGAGAAGAAGTCGAGGATCCGCCAGTTCTCCTGGATGTGAGACTTGGGGTTTGGTTTGAGAGCATGGACCATGTCAGGGAACTTCATGCCATCGCGGACAAAGAACACTGGGAAGTTATTACCAACAAGATCAAAGTTGCCCTGAGCCAATAACCAAAGGAAATGAATCAGTGATATGCACAGCCATTAACATGGTTTGGAATATCTGTATCGTATCAGCCAATATGTCCATAATGTATCCCTATTGGCATATGGAGTTGTATTGTAGCTCCAAGAAAAAAAGAAAGAAAAAAGGGCCATATTGTCCCATATCAGCCGAAATGGGGTGTATCAGTGTCAATACCGACCAATATGGCCATAGAAGCCCATATTCGAAACTTTTTCCAAAATCTCTCACCTTTCCTGTTCTTTTTTCATTTCAACTATGGATGAAGCTTAGAAAGGCATTTTACACTAGATCTAGGTCTATTTTGGAAATCAAACAAAAGATTTGAGTGGGACTCAAAGAATTGAAGTGGAATGGACTATGGTAAAAAAAAATAATAATAAAAGAGGGTAAATCATCTCTCTCTCTCTCTCTCTCTCTCTCTCTCTCTCTCTCTCTCTCTCTCTCTCTCTCTCTCTCTCTCTCTCTCTCTCTCTCTCCTGTGTGTGTGTGTTGTGTGTGTGTGTGTGTGTGTGTGTGTGTGTTGTGTGTGTGTGTGTGTGTGTGTGTTTTCATCTTCTTCTTGTTGCATTTTAATGTAATGGGACCTAATTTACCAAATCATGCTTGATTTGTATTCAAGGCCCATTCGGTTGGCTTCCAATGGGTCAACCGAGTGGACAACATTCATACCAAAAAAATGGTCCAATATATCATTGAATACATTTTGAAAAAAAAAAAAAATAGATTCTTGAATATCTTTGCTTTTTCTTTTTCTTTTCTTTGATATTTTTCACTAAAATTTTGGCTAAAAAATTGACTGATATGGTTCAAAATGCACTGATACCGGTACGTGACACCCATATCACATCATTTTTGGATAGGATGATATGCCCACCGATACCAATATTCAGAACCATGGCTATTAAATTACAGAATCATTTATAACTGTAATTATGCAAAATTTGAACACTCTAATAGGGCAAGGGGAAGGCCCAAAAGGGTATTGGTGGAGGTAGTAAAAACTTTGAAGACCTATGGTTTAACTGAGGGTATGGTCTATAATAGAGTGGAATGGTGGGATAGGATTCATGTAGTTGAAGCCAATTAGTTAGGATAAGGCTTAGATAATAATGATGAGGATGACAATGATGGTGCAAAATTCCTTTTGCCAACTATAAAATCAGAATTAGGTGTGGACCACTATATTCCAAGGCACACACGTAAAGATGCATGGGTATGCGAATGCACATCTAAGAATAAACACCATAAAATGGGAATATACTCAATCCCGCTAAAGAATCGACTATAAGAAAAATATCCCTGTTTGGAATCTTGAGTAACTAGATTTTCCAAGGGAGCATTAAAAAAATGATAACTTGTCCCATGGATTTTAACAGAAATACTAGAGGCAGAAATAGCAAGGTAGAATTCGAAGTATCATGCTAGAGCTCCAACAATTCAATTTTTAAGCTGGACGACCATCAACGGTATGTTATCTATTACAGGCAGTCATACATTTTACTGATCAATATAGAAGTGAAATAGAAAAAAAAAAAAAAAAAAAATCCAATTCCACAAATGCGAGCCAAAAGAAACTAAAAAAATCAAGACAAAGAACTACGAATGACAAAAACAAAAATGAGCCTTGTTACCTCTCTGGTATAGAACTTCACGGCGAAACCTCGAGGATCCCTCAAAGTTTCAGGACTGCCACGCTCATGGATAACAGTTGAAAAACGAACTATGACAGGGGTCTGAACTCCCGGTGCCCTAAGGAAATCAGCACAAGTGAGATGAGAAATATCATGGGTGACCTCAAAGAAACCCTTCGCACTAGCTCCCCTGGCATGAACAACACGCTCCGGTATACGCTCCCTGTCGAATTGAGCAAGTTTCTCTACCAAATGGTAGTCCTCAAGGAGAATCGGTCCTATCCAGTGAAAATGGGATTCAAATCTCCAATCATAAATTTGGAGCACAATCACTATTCTGATAAATAAATAAATAAACAGTTCTAACATTGTTTCAGTCAATGGTGAATCCACAATGATGCAACCAGCGATCCTAATTCATATTTAGACATTGATCCCAAAGACGTTGACATTGAAAGATATTGCATCTGTTATATATTCATATCTGCTTAAGAATGTGTTTGGTTGTACCAAATATCATGATATTTTTTACCAAATTAGTCTTAAATACCATGAAATTTTATAATATTTGGTGCAACCAAATGCACCCAAAATTAAAAGACTCAAACATGATAATAGGATCCTTTGCCAGTTGGATGTAGAAGAAAATTGAATTTCCTCTTTCAGGAAGAAAATCTGCAACTTAAATTCCTGCCCGGAATTCTCCAACAAATAAATGGTTCATTGTATAATTAAGAGAACCTATTAAAAAACTTACTAACACTATAACAACAACACGAATTTAAGAGTCAAGGAATAACGTAAGCTGATACAAATGATAATAGCCATTAGTCCATCATCGGAACTTGGTAACTCATTGTAATAAACCTCGTAATGAATCTTAACATTGTGCAATCAAAACGAAGAATCAACACAACACCGAGATGGAATCCCAAAGAAAGCATCCAACATCTCTGAATAAACAACATACAAATGATCTCTTACAACGAAGGTATCAATACAGCATATGTTCATTCATTTGGAAATGGATGGAAAGATTTTGAGGTTACTTCTTTTTATCTCTTTGGGTAGGGTATCCTGCATGGTGGGCCCTATATGCCCTCCACATACGACTAGCCATGCAAAAGCAGTGCTTTCGTCCGCATAATGCAATTAGCGGCATTTTGGTTTTTTGATACTCCCTTAATTACATTTATGCAGGGGAAATTTAGTGCGGAAAATCTTTCGTGTAGGGTATGGAGCCTTCCAAAATCGGGATTAGACGTGATCACAATGTTGCTGGATTCCCTACCCAAACAGACCCTAAACTAAAGAAAACAATTAGCCATTCAAAACACACCCACATCAACAAAAAACGAAATCAACATCAACAATGAAATTCCAGATATATTCAAATAACATGACTAATTCAATGAACCAATTAAAACGAATACCTCTAGATCCTACAGTCAACGAAGAGTTGTTGTTCCAAACTGGTGCGCCGGAATTAGTGGTGAAGAAGAGAGAGTTGTAAGAGTTTGAAGGACGGTACTGCATCAAATCAAAAACAAAAAAAATTAAATTAGTGGAATTCAACAAAAAGAGAGTTTTGAATCAAAAAAATTTCCAAAAGAAGCATAAAAAGGAAAACACATCAAGGAAATCCAATAGAAAGATGTAATGCACCAGAAAATTTATGCAGTTTTATACATAAAGAGAGGAACCATGAATTGAAATTTGATCATATAATATGAGAAAACCAACCAAAACTCTTAAGAAATCAAGCATCCACAGAAACAGAACAAAACTACATATATATACATATATAAAGAAAGAGCCTATGATTGAAATTGGTTTTAAAAAACAGAGAAACAAGGCCAAAGATATAATATTTCAAATAAATCAAGCTCAAAAACGAAATCCCATTAAACAAAACTACAAAAAACAGAAATCTATAAAGAAGCCCATCACACACACACACACACACACACACACACACACACACACACACACACACACACACACAGAGGGAGAGAGAGAGGGAGAGGGGGAGAGAGAGAGAGAGAGAGAGAGAGAGAGAGAGAGAGAGAGAGAGATCAAACCAAGATTACATCTTTAAACAGCAAAAATCTTCAATGAAGAATACCCAATACAGAAATCCAACCACAATGAGATAGATAATTAGAGAGAGACAGAGAGAGAGTGAGTGAACACATCAATGGGAGAAAACCTATGAATGCAATTGACTAAAGATAAAGAAAACCCAGAAACGGAATCAAATCAAACACATAAGAAATCAATCCAAAAGAATCATCATACCTTGTAAGGATCCATAGCCAGATCTCTCTCTCTCTCTCTCTCTCTCCCTCTCTCCCTCTCCCTATGCCAGTGTCAGCGGCCAACTACGAGGATTTATAAATACTCGTACTCCCTCTGGTTGTCAAAATCTATATATCGAAAAAAAAAAAAATGTAGCGAAATTATCTGCAGCTCGATTTCTCCCCGTCTCTGGAACCTGCGGGATATTACAATGTGCGTTTGACATACTAGATTGTTGCAACTCGCCATTCACGTGGCATGCATGCAGGCTAGACCGGAACGTCCTGCGGTATTGCTGCATGAAGCATAAGCCAAAGAGTCCAGCAACTAGACAGTGCTAACCATCCAACTTGGTGGCCATCGAATGAATGGATAGAAAGATACTGCCACCCATGTCCATATTTAAACGGCGAGATCAGATGGTTGAGATCGGCTAGCTCATGAATGTGATCTCAGTTTGTCTCAATGGGAAATGAATCTTAATGGTCGCGATGGACCGGGCAGCTCCTAGGGCATGGGGCCCTGAACTCGGCCTATAGCCCGGTCTGGGGCCTGAAATCTAAGGCCCCATGCCCATGCCTCGCACAGATATCCGGGAAAAAAAAAAAAAAAAATCTTAAATTGAAATTAATTCGAACCTTTGATACTGTTTTCCTCACAAGGCCAGCCTTATATGTCACGGGCTAATGCTTTTTCACCCTAGGGCCTGGCTTAAGGGATTAGGCGTCGTCCCCCTTGTGGTGCACCTGGATCCATACCTCAAGTGGTAGACTGAGTGAAGATAGCCTTATTTCAACACTGAAATCTTGGCATCGATACCCATACTTGGGGTGGCTTAACATTGCATTGTTACTAACAGAGGGGTTGGGTGCAGAGTACCATTGTGGCTTGAGTGCATGTGTTAAAAAAATTAAATTTAAATTCATAGATTGCATACTGACATTGTCAGTAGCGATGCTGGATGGTGATCTATATATGGGCCTCACCATGATGTACTTGTCCATCTTATTGGTCCATTTTTTTCAGCACATTTTAGGTAATGAGATTAAAAAAAATGAGGCAAATTTAAATCTTATGTAGGCTATATTATAAGAAACAGTGGTGATTGAACGCTCACCATTGAATCTCTTTGAATCAATGAATATTTATATTTTCCCTTCATCCTAGACTCGAGTCTCTGTCACCTAATCAACAGGTTAGATGGCAAATAAGCATTACAGTGGGCTTTAAAAAGTTTTTAATGGTGGGCGTTCAGTCACTACCACTGAAGTGTGGTCCACCTGCCTCAATTTTTGTTCATATCCTAACTTAATGATCCAAAACGGATGATGTGGATAAAATACACACATTACGGTAGAGCCAACAGAGCACTGTCGAGCAGCAATTGTAGTGTCAGTATGCAATACGGGTCACCACATGGAAGTGGATTGTGTACTGAGTAACCCAGTACTCTAATCATACTAAGCATACTACTGAGTAAAGGGCCCACTGTGATTTATGTATTTTATCCACTTCATCCATCTATTTTAGATAAGTATAGGACTGTGAACAAAAAAAAGTGAAGCATATTGAAAGCTCGAGTAGACCTCACTACGCCTGCTAGCCCAGCTGAGGCATTTCAACAACAGGTCTTAGGTTTGTGTCTTGCCTGCTAGCCCAACTGGAAGATGCCTAGGCTTTTCAAAAGCAGGTCTATGGATGAGTGCTAAGGAGACACACTAACCCCTCTGGGTTGAGCCTAAAATTGAAGCATGTCTAAATTTTAAACTTTTCTAAGAATTTTTTAACAGTAGACGTTGGGTTCACACTTTTCCTGTGGTGTGGTCCATTTGAGCTTTTGATATACTTCATTTTTGGGCTCCAATCCTAAAATTATTTTTTAAGATGGATGGATGGAGGGGATAAAATAGTAAATTACGGTAGGCCCCACAGAGTTTACTCAGTACTGAGTTACTCACGAAGCAATCCGCTTCCCTGACGGACGGCTTGGATGTTGCTCTCAAGCACACGTGCGCGCAAACCTGATCTTCTCATACGAGGCCCTTCCACTCGAATTTATCGCGATAAATAGAAAACCCGCAGATATTATTTTTGCGGAGTGTGAAGGAAAAGACAGAAGCGCGCGTGAGTTTCCGAAAGGTGAGAACGTCAGCCGTTGATGGTTCCCTATCTCGTTTTTGTGTTTTTCCGTAACTTCCTCACAGCCACTGATGTCAGGCCGTGACGTGGACGCTCTCGATGATGCCACGTTCGCACAGGGCCTTGAAGCGTGTGCATGGATTATCAAAGCGTTTTGGATTGGCCACGAGGCCACTTTTGTACTTTTGTGTGGGGAAGTGTGGTCAGGACGAGTTGGGCCATGTCAAATCTCAGCCGCAGATAGATTCTTCTAGCTTGGCCGGGAAAACTCTCCATAAAAAAATAAAAATTAAAAAAAATATATCAATATCTTTATTTCAATATTTTCTGTTTTTTAAAGATTGCTTGAAATATCTCGATTTTTCTGGTACTTCTTATACGAGGAATGATCATGTCCAGTCTGTTGTATCGTGGGGCCCCAAATCATGCGGATCAGGTGGTGTTGCCCACATCACTCCCAGAGGTGGTGTGGTGATGTGTTGGGCTCTGTGGGGGGCCACTGTGATGTATTTGTTTTGTATCTATGCCGTACGTTTATTTTTCCAACTCATTTTGGAGCATAGACCCAAAAAAATGAAGCTAGGGAAGCTTCAAATGAAGCACACCACAGGAAACAATGGTGAGTGGAATGCCTACCATTAAAATTTTCCAGAGGGCTAAAAAAGTTTTCAATCCGAATGTGGTATGTCTATGTAAATTTATCAAGTTGGATGGTAAATAAACATTATGGTGGGCCTTAGGAAGCTTTTAACGGTAAGTGTCATTATCCCCACTGCTTCCTATGGTGCGGTCCACTTAAACTTTGGATCCACTTGATTTTTTGCCATCATATGAGTTGGCAAAATGTATGGCAGTGTAGGTATAAAACAATTGCATCATGGTGGCTTCCATGGGGCCTAACACCACCTAGCTAGGTAGTATTAAGGTCATCACCCAATCCCCTTCTTCACCCAACTGAGTGAGGCCCTAACATGGTGAGATTTGATTCGCCCACCCAAAACATGTTTGAAATGGGTTGGATGCCCTCACCCAATGTTAGGGCAAGCCACTCATTTTGTAACATTTGATTGGGCTACATGCCATTGTTAGAGATAAGGCTAGGCAAAGCATATTCTGAAGTATATAGTTTAGCTAGTGATGCTGCTAGTAGCCACCTAGCTACTGGACGGTGATCTGTAGGGTCCACCATGATATATGTGCTTTACCTATGATGTCCATCCATTTTTTCAAATCATTTTAGGGCTTGATTCCAAAATTGAGGCAGATCTAAATCTCAAGTGGACCATACCACAGGAAAACAATAGCGATTGCATGTCCACCATTAAAAACCTCCTGAGCCCACTGTAATGTTCATTTGACATCCAACCGGTTGATAAGGTCAATAGACCAAAAAAAAAAAAAAAGTTGATCCAAAATTAACACTGTTTCTTGTGATGTGGTCCACTTGAGATTTGGATCTACCTCATTATTTTTTGAACCAAAAAATGATATGAAAAAAAAATGGAGGGATGACATGGATGAAAACATACATCATTGTGGGCCCACAGCGCACCGATCAGTAGCCCAATCTGCGTCCTGTTTGGAAGTGGCTTGATCGAGTACGTACAGGAGTGACTTTACACAGGCTGATCCATTCAAGCTGCTGCATTGAGTGAGGTCCCTTGCTCAATCCACTCCCTATTTGAAAGTGGTTTGGTCGTGTGAAAGGGCTAGATCAATCAAATCACGGTGAGCACAGGCTCACCATTTCCAAACCACCAAAAACAAAGATTTTGACAAATGGGTTAACCATGAAAATCATATTTTGGTCCATCTGATGACTGGATTGGCTGGAATTTGTGGAGTCCCATTCTCATTCTTATGGTGGACCCCACTTTTTGGATGCCTCTCACTACAATCAGTTGTAAGCTACAATCAACCATGTGCGAACGTTTCTCTTTTGATGGAGGCGAGCTCATTCCTTCTTTGGGTAAACTAACGACGTCTGTTTAAGGACACTTCAAATGGACGGTAAAGACAGAAGTTATGGTCTGACTTATACAAAGTTGGCCCACATAGACATCACTTGGCACAAAAATCATCAGCGCGCTACTGTAGTGATGACATTATCAGGTTGCGTTCCTTATTTGGTGTGGCCCACTTGAGCGTTGGATCTTCCCCTTTTTAGAGTCATACTTAAAATGATCTTATAAAATGGATGTGCGGAGTGGATAAACGGATGCATCACGGTGGGCCCCTCGACATGTCTGCAATTCACGTCCGGACTGGACCTAGATCATATGCTAATGGACCCACGGGCCTGGGGAAAGGTAGACCATCCTAGCACATTTACACCCCACCAAAGCTAGCCCCACATGCACCATCACACACAGTGTGTGGAGTATCTCACACGTTCATAAGGTGGCCCTCACCATGGAGATGAACTGGCACCAAAATGTGGCCGTGCACTCCTCAGATGGTCCAGCACTCTCTGAAACCAATGAATGCTTAAAAATATTCTGTGGCGGCCCACCGAATGCAAAACCTGATCAGTGGAAAAGTTGGTAGTGATGGGTGTACATAAACTTTCAATGTGTGTGTGATCTGCAACACTAAGTGTATATGAGAAGGCCCACTCTAGTGCCTCTGGCAAAAGTCCCAAATCCTTTTGAGTAGGCCCACCAATGTAAAGCTAGAATTTTCCCTGTAGATCGCTCTGGGGCTCACAAAGGAAAAGGGCTTGAGATTAGTGGTTTCCAAAGGTGGGCCATGGACACCTCTAGGTGTGAGCAAGCAAGGAGGCCCATATACTAATTTTTGTACACATTTCCTTCCCATAGATGGGCTTATGAATACAAACCCCAAATCCAAAAAATGGTTCAAATCCACTTAGAAAACTAGCACTTGTATTCTTAATCATCACATTATTATACTAACCTTTAACTTGCCCTAACCAACGTGGGGCCCACATGAAGGGTGCAGATTTATCAAAGACTCCAATCCATGGTCACTAAATCGTTTAAAAAACTCAATGACTCAAAACCCAAAAGCCGGCCAAGTCGACTCGACTTGGCGAGAAATAGAGCCGAATCACTACGAAACTCACTAGCAAGTCGACTAGGTTTATACTCAGGATGACTTGTCGAGTCAGCTCGACTACTCTGTTGAATCGGCATGACTGGAATTGAGTTAGTAGCCAGAGTTGATTCATTTTTCGGTATAAATCAGTGCCTGCCAACAAGATGAGCATAGCTTTTGTGATTTATGATCTAACTTGATTATTTTATAGTCACAGCATTTCTAAGTATAGACTACTATTTCTAGTTTAATTATAAAATATTTAGTTGAGTCGAGTTGAGTCAACCCGACCGGATTGGATATCGATTTGAGTGGAGTTTTTGAGCTTTTAAACTACAGTCTCAAGAGTCAGGTTTGTTGGGATAGAACGCCAACAGCAGAAGCAAAGCCGAATACACAGCAGCAAATTGAATCAAACAAGCAATACAATGCCATCACAATGCAATCAACCAACCACACATAGACAATCTGAATTTAACGTGGAAAAACCCCTTACGGGTAAAAAAAACAACGGCACAAAGTGACACCAATTCACTATAATATCAGAAGTTACGTACAAGAGATGGAACTCAAAACCTAAGATCACAAGCCCACAAGAGAATTAATCCAAGCTTTCCCAAGAAGAAAACCTTCTTCTCAAGCTCTTTCTCTCACCTAGAACCTATCTCAATCTCCTTTCCAATCTATGATACCTCTAATCCCGTAATACACTCCTTAAATAGGAGAAAACCGAGATTAGAAACTCTTTGTGCAAAACCGCGCAAGAAACCCGTTCAAAAAAAAAAAAACCTGCTGACCAGTCAGGGACTCCTGTCTGCCGGTCGATAATGCCCAAAAACGTCCAGCAACTTGCTATTTTAATTTCCACCGTGATCGACCAGTCGATGGCCTCTGTTGCACTAAGATTTGAGGTGTCCGTTTCCAACAAGGTTTCAATATTTGACAGAAAACAGGCGTATCCCATGCAATCCTTATTTTGTGTGAAACATAGGGAAGCGGTTTAAGTAGTTAAGAAGAATATAAGAGATGATTAACCTACAAAATAATAAGAAATGCACAACCTCAATGTGAACTGTGAGCATTGAGAGGAGGTGCAAAATGATATTTGGTTGTACTAAATATCATGAAATTTCATGATATTTAAGGATTAATCAGTCTCATTGGGGCAAAATGTCACAAAATGTCATGGTATTTGGTGCAGCCAAACACACCCTATCCTACATAAACCAACAGAGATTTCTTGGAGACATAAGAACAATTTTGCAGCTGTATTACCGGTCATTCATGTACTTAGATAATTATATTTAATGTTAATGGAGAAATTTGCTAAAGTCCCTCAATATACATTGATACAACATCCTTTAACAGCTTGAGCTTTTAGATCAAGTTGATTTGACGTAGGGAGGACGTGGTAGGTCGATCATCGTCTCCCTAATCGATTGTTTCTCGAATCCACGAGAAGAAATAAAAGGATAAAGAGAGGAAATTAATTCCGAATAATTATTTTGATAGATTGAATGAATAGAAATGGAATTACAATGCATATAAAAAGGAAACTAAACCCTAGGTAAAGTACCAGACTCCAACTCAAACTCAAACTCTTAGAAAACGCAACTTACTATAAATATTAAACTTACTTTTTATAGAAGTCGTTCAATCCTACTAGAACTCTTGGTTTTCGGCCAAAAATAGAAAGTTTTCAAACGGGCCCAACCATGTTGTTCTACTAAATATTCTAAGCCCTCTTCATGTTGGGCACTAACTTTAAAACCCTACAAATCCAAAGTTATGATCGAATTAAAACTTACTATAAATAGTAAAACTGAAAATTAACTAGCCTAATGACCGTCGATATGGTCGAATCTCGCGATTTTGGCATGGGCAACCCGGCGTAGCGGGTTGGGTGGCTAAAGTAGCTCGAGCTACCTCAAAAATGATATATTATATGTCTAGAAACTCATTCCAGATTGCGAGATATGACCGGTTTACGGTCCTGATGGTCCGGATCACTTTCGACCCCGACCGGTCTTCTTTTGGTCCATCTGGGCCATGAATAATCAGCGACCCGTTCTACATCAGTCTCCTTCACTTCAAAAGAACTCGACCTGGAGTTCTCATCCAGCTTTGGTTCATGATATTCGTATTGATCTGCCACGTTGAAAGTCTTTGAAATCTCCATGTCATCCAGAAGATCAACAATGTAGGCATTGTCATTGATCTTGCGAATGATCGGTACCGGTCCAATTTTCTTGTGTTTCAACTTGTTGTATGTCCCGGTAGGAAATTGATCTTTATGTATATGGACCATCACCTGATCACCTATTTCAAATGCTTTGGCACGCCGATGCTTGTCGGCTGCTTCCTTATATTTCTCGTTCGAAGTCTGTAACTTGTTGCGCATGTCTATATGTATGTCCATGATTTGGTCCGTCATATGTTTAGTTGGAATGCTCATGCCTGGAAGCTTAGAAAGGGGAACCAAATCGAGTGTAAAAGTTGGTAGTGATGGGTGTACATAAACTTTCAATGTGTGTGTGTTTGTGATTTGCAACACTTAGTGTATATGAGAAGGCCCACTTTAGTGCCTCTGGCAAAAGTCCCAAATCCTTTTGAGTGGGCCCACCAATGAAAAGCTAGAATTTTCTCTGTCGATCGCTCTGGGGCCCACAAAGGAAAAGGGCTTGAGATTAGTGGTTTCCAAAGGTGGGCCATGGACACCTCTAGGTGTGAACAAGCAAGGAGGCCCATATACTAATTTTTGTACACATTTCCTTCCCATAGATAGGCTTATGAATACAAACCCCAAATCCAAAAAACAGTTCAAATCCACTTAGAAAACTAGCATTTGTATTCCTAATCATCACATTATTATACTAACCTTTAACTTGCCCTAACCAACGTGGGGCCCACATGAAGGGTGCAGATTTATCAAAGACTCTAATCCATGACCACTAAATCGTTTAAAAAACTCAATGACTCAAAACTTGAAAGCCGGTCAAGTCGACTCGACTTGGCCAGACATAGAGCTGAGTCACTACGAAACTCACTAGCAAGTGACTAGGTTTATACTCGGGGTGACTTGTCAAGTCAGCTCGACTACTCGGTTAAATCGGCATGACTCGAACTGAGTCAGTAGCCTGAGTTGATTCATTTTCCGGTATAAATCAGTGCCTACCAGCAAGATGAGCATAACTTTTGTGATTTATGATCTAACTCGATTATTTTATAGTCACAGCATTTCTAAGTATAGACTATTATTTCTAGTTTAATTATAAAATATTTAGTTGAGTCGAATTGAGTCAACTTGACCGGATTGGATATTGATTTGAGTGGTGTTTTTGAGTTTTTAAACTACGGTCTCAAGAGTCAGGTTTGTTTTGATAGAACGCCGGCAATGGAAGCAAAGCCGAACACACAGCAGTAAATTAAATCAAACAAGCAACACAATGCCATCACAATGCAATCAACCAACAACACATAGGCAATCCGAATTTAACGTGGAAAAACCCCTTACGGGTAAAAAAACCACGGCACAAAGCGACACCAATTCACTATAATATTAGAAATTAGAAGAGATGAAACAAAAAACCCAAGATCACAAGCCCACAAGAAGAATCCAAGCTTTCCCAAGAAGAAAATCTTCTTCTCAAGCTCTCTCTCACCTAAAACCTTTTTTAATCTCCTTTCCAATCTATGATATCTCTAATCCCGTAATACACTCCTTAAATAGGAGAAAATCGAGATTAGAAACTCTTTGTGCAAAATCGCGTAAGAAATCTGCTAAAAAAAGAAACCTACCGACCAGTCGGGGACCCCTACCGGTCGGTCGGTAATGCCCAAAAACGTCCAGCAACTTACTGTTTTGATTTCCACCGTGATCGACCGATTGATGGCCTCTGTTGCACTGAGATTTGAGGCGTCCGTTTCCAACAAGGTTTTGACATTTGACAGAAAACATGCATATCCCATGCAATCCTTATTTTATGTGAAACATAGGGAAGCAGTTTAAGTAGTTAAGAAAAATATAAGAGATGATTAACCTACAAAATAATAAGAAATGCGTAACCTCAATGTGAACTGTGAGCATTGAGAGGAGGTGCAAAATGATATTTGGTTGCACTAACTATCATGAAATTTCATGATATTTCAGGATTAATCAATCTCATTGGGGCAAAATGTCACAAAGTGTCGTGGTATTTGGTGCAGCCAAACACACCCCATCCTACATAAACTAACAGAGATTTCTTGGAGACGTAAGAACAATTCCGCAGCTATATTACCGGTCATTCATGTACTTAGATGATTATATTTAATGTTAATGGAGAAATTTGCTAAAGTCCTTCAATATACATTGATACAACATCGTCTAACAGTTTGAGCTTTCAGATCAAGTGGTGATTTGACATGGTATCAGAGTGGGGGCCAGGAAAATCAAGTCCGAACCATGCGCGTGAACCGACCAAATCTCTTCCCATAATTATAAACTAAAAAGTGATAAATAAAACCGGCCTATTTATGGGCGTGGACGGACTCTAAGTGCACATTGCGTGCACCAAATCTCTTCCCATAATTATAAATTAAAAAGTGATAGGTAAGAGGCTTCTCTTCTTTTGAGGATATTTATTTTATTTTTAGCAAATAATTAATTTTGAACCTGTCCCACCATGGGCTTACATGCCTCTCAAGAATAGGAAGAAAAGATTGGGAATCAAGAGAGAATTCCTATCTCATGATCAAGTAAGAAAATGACCTGTGAAGTAGAAAAGAGAATGAAATTGCTTAGGGGTAGAGAAAATTTTGGTTTTAAATTCTTTGAATTTTGATTGAGGACTGAAGGAAGAAACTCTATGGTTGCTCCAAAATTTTCCCTCCATAAGAAGAACCGGGCAGGAATGTTTGGATTTAAATATGGAATCAAACTAGGGCAAACAAGAGTACTTGAACTGTTGATTTTGGTTTTTTTTTTTTTTTCTCTCTTTTAAATACATTATCCCCAACCTTTACATAATCCCAATACTTATAACAAATGCATCTCTCATAAGAAAATCTTAATTTTCATGGCTTATAAAGCTAGTCCATTTCCCATTTAAGAAGAGAAATAATATTGAAGATTATGAATTTACAATATGCAATTTGAGGGGAGTTTCCTCTATAAGTCTTGAGGAATTTTGGAGTCCTGTGCTGTTGCTGATTATTTCTTTTGAGTCATCGGGAGTCTTTCCCTGCAAATATTCTTATGTAAGAAAGTCAAAGAGAGAGTTAATTAGTTACTCTTTCGACAAAATTCAATTTTGAAAAAAAAAAAAAACAAAAAGAGGCTTAGGGACTTTGTCATCTAGCAGAGTACTGCTTAGAAGTTAGATTTTCAATATCTTTTTCAAGAACATTTTTGGTGCTTTTGCAATCGATTATCTGAAAAACTCTGGTTTAAAAGATCAAAATAAAACTTATTGATACAATGGACAAAATTTCATTTTTAATTGCGGAATATTTTTGTTGGGGCTCATTCCACAGACTAAAGGTAAATTTTACTATGTGTTCTTTATTATTTACCTTTTGTTTTCGTGTCCCTCCATATCACATGTTTAAAGCCTGTCTCAGTAATTTTCTTGGCTTCATGGTTCAGAGTACGAAAACATGGCTGGGATTTATCATTTTCTTTAATTTTCTGAACAACTTAAGCTTGGTCTTTCTTCTTCTTCTTCTTCTTCTTTTTGTTTGAATTTTTTTTTGTATCTTCTTATCAAGAGTTTCTATCCCTATGCTTGATAAAAATCCAACATATAGTTAGGACATCCTAAAAATCTTTGCAATTGAGTTTTTTCTATTTTCTTTTTCAATCTTATCTAAAATTTTATGGACAAATTGAATATAGCCCTATTAATTGGCATGATCCTACCTCCGGATATCTTATGTCTTAAGAATTTAATTTATATTTGAAACAATTATTTTTCTCTCTTGATGTTACCAAGCCATTTTTCTTTATTATTTTGAGAGAATGTTTAAATGTTTCCAATGTAGATTCATAGATTTTGAGAAGATTAGAACACCATCCATGTACATATGATAGAAAAAAATGATATAAGGATTGAAAATTTCATTCATTATTCTCAAAAAATTCGTAAAGAGCAGTTTTTAGCCCAATGGCATTAATTTTCACGAGTAGTTAGACTCCCCAGTTATTTTCGAGACTGGAAGATCATGGCCATTCTATGGTTGGTCGTGTAGAGCTCATCAATTGTACGGTTCATTGGCTTTTAATTTCATGCATGTGGGTCCATGGCCTTAGTGATCTAAACCGTTGACCCAATGGACCAACAAACTCCGAGATTGGACATCTTAACCCTTCTATTTTAAGTAGCCCACAGTAAAATAGGCTACATCACCATGCATGTATGGTGCAAGCTCACAACTGATTAGGATGGGCATGTAATGCACACATCAATCTGGACCTTCCAGGTTTTGTCATCCTTGTGGGACCGGCTGGAT
Organism: Liriodendron chinense; assembly: GCA_003013855.2. NCBI lineage: Eukaryota > Viridiplantae > Streptophyta > Magnoliopsida > Magnoliales > Magnoliaceae > Liriodendron > Liriodendron chinense. The sequence continues at coordinate 43,006 of PVNU02002727.1, read as the reverse complement.
GATTTTCAGCCTCTGTTTTCTCTCAACCATCCACTCGATGGGAGCCACTTGGATGGTGAGGAGCCACTGGTCAATGAGATCTGCACATCGAACTTGCGCCGTATTTATGCTGCTCGTGACATTTACAGACTATCTAACAGTTAGATCACGCACACTTTTAAGTAGGGCTCTCAATGGAGTGGGACAGATCCGGGATCCGATTTGCTCTGAATCCCGTATCATGTGGATTTGGATCTTAAAATAGGTTGGATTAGTTAAATGGACTGGATTTGAATCTTTAAATAGGTCCGATTACTTAAATGGACCAGATATGGATTCACAGGAACATATCCGAGTTCGATCTGAATCCGATTAAGATCTGACTCATTGTCAACCCACTGTATATGTTATATTCATGTTGACCATCCGTTTTACAAATTATTTTAGGCCATGTCGACCATTCCATAGTAAATAGTGGGATTTGCATCATTTTTCTACTAAATTAAATATATTATATTATATATTTTATATCATATTTTTTTTAGATTTATAATGGGGTGGATTCGGACCTAGATCCGACCCAAATCCGATGGTTATATGGATTTTGGATCGGAAATGGATCTAACAATTTATAAATGGATCGGATATGGATATCACCATTTGAATCCAAGTTGGATCCGAATCCGATATGAATCTGTCTACATATATACGGACTTGGAGTTGGATCCAACTGGATCCGATCTAGATCTGACCCATTGAGAGCCCTACTTTTAAGCAGGGTGTCAATAGGCCGGGCCTGGGTTAGCTCTCAACCCTGATTTTACACTATTTTGGGCCGGGCCATAGGGTCGGCCCTATTCAAAATTCTGATTTTTCAGGCCCAAGCCCGACCCATTCACACCCCTACTTTTAAGTTTCCCTAAACCCTCTGCTGTCATCTTTGACTCATATTGCATGGTGTAGCACACAACACCAACATTGAAACTGTGTGCTACTAGGAAAGCTCCTCAGGCCACCATAATGTATGTGTTTTATCTATATTGTCCATTCATTTTGCAATATCAGTTTAGGGCATGAGCCCAAAATCATGCAGATCCAAACCTCAAGTGGACCACATTATAGGAAACCATTGTAATTGAACGCCCATCATTGAAAACTTCTTCAAGGGCTTCAAAAGTCTTGGATCAAGTTGGTATTTGTGTTTTCACTTCTTTCAGGCCTATGTGATCAAATCAATAAGTTGGATGGCAAATAAACATTACAGGTAGCCTTACAAAGTTTTTAATGGTGGGAGTTCAATCAGTTGTTTCTATGGTGTGGTTCACCGCAGACTTGGATCTATAAAATGAGCTGGGAAAATGGACCAACGCCATGGATAAAACACATATATCATGGTGGGGCCATAGAGCTATTCTAGTAGTACATAGTACCAACTAGTTACTATATATGCTACACGCTACAATCCAAGAGTCCTCTCACCTTGCCTTTTTTAGCCATCATCATATCGTCCAAATTGTCTTTCTTACAAAATATTCCTCTTTTATTTCTTTTACAATTGTATTTCCACATTTACTCTCAATTAAGGATTTTCTAAAGGGATTTGATTACGTTCCCTTTATTATATTCCTGGACAAAAGCATAAAAGAAAAATTATGTCTTTCTCTAAAATTAATAGATTGCTTCTTCCGTGCAACTAATGCAGAAAAGAGAGGAAGTTAAATAGATCTATTGTTGAATTCGGAGGTTCATTTAAGACCTGTAGATAGTGAAAACCCTACCCTAGTGGTGAGTTGTACAAGTTATAACAAACGACTTTAGTTTGAAATTAACAATTCTATTTTGGGAGATTATCAAATCAGATATTTTTTAATTGGGTATTTCATTTTAGGATTGCGTGGAAATATTCAAATAGGTTTTAAGTTAGTTTTTTTTTTTTTTTTAGTCATGCAACGCACCTAACCAGTTAATCGCGGTACACACCCAGCCGGTCAGTCATACGTCGCACCCACTAGTAGGGCTGTCAATGGCATGGATCAAGATCCGTATCCGATCCGATTTAATCGGATTCGGATCAATAATTGGATAATCGGGTCGGATACGGATATCCAAATATGATCCGTTTAATATTCGGGTCGGATTCGGATCAACCTTGATCCGGCCCGTTAACGATCCGACCCGATAAAAAAATAAAAAAATAAAATAAAATAAAATAAAATAAAATAAAAAAATATGAGAATCTCTCTTTCTCTCTCTCCTCTCTCGGATATCCGGTCGGATATCGGGTCGGATCATAATCGGATCGGAAACGGATTTCGAAAAATTTAATCGGGTCGGGTTCGGATCATATACTTGTGATCCGAATCGGATTCGGGTCGAATTCGGGTCGGATATATTCTTAATCAAATCGGATTCGGATCATCACTAATCCGGCCCGTATCCGACCCGTTGACAGCCCTACCCACTAGTGCGGTTAGCGGTGGGAGTTTCACCTATGGGTTTCGATACCTAGACCTCCTGTTGAAACTCCTCAAGAGTCTTCCAACGAGGTAAAGGCTCGAACCCAGGTTATAAAACTCCTTGGGCCACAAAACTTTTGGATCAAGTGATATTTATTTTTCCCTTCATCCAGGTCTGTATGACTCGATCAATGGGTTGGATGTCAAAGAAACATTACAGTAGGCCCCATAAGGTTTTTAATGGTGGGCATTCAATCACTACTGTTTTCCCGTGGTGTGGTCCACCTGAGACTTATATCTGCCTCATTTTTGTGTTGAGAGCCTAAAATGATCCGGAAAAAAGGTTGGACGGCGTGGATGAAATACATACATCGTGGTGGGGCCCACAGAGCACCGACGACTAGCCACCTGAATAGTAGCAGCGTCACGTACGAAACCCGCATTCGCCGCTGCGGTTTCAAGTCCGAGAGAGAGAGCGCCGTCGTCTCTTCCTCAGACGGTACTGCTTTTTTAGAGAGAGAGAGAGAGAGAGAGAGAGAGAGTCGGAATGAGGTTCTCAGCTTCTTCAACGTTCTCACCACGGCTGCTCCGTTTATGCATAAATCCAAACACTCTCCGCTCAACCTCAACCCTCCCCCCTTATACTGCGCCCCCTTGCGAGAAAACCCCTCAACATTCAAACTTACAACTGAAACCCTCCTCAGAAACAGGATTTCCAGAGATACCCATCTCAGAAACAGGATTTCCAGAGATACCCATCTCAGAAACAGGATTTCCAGAAACCCCTATTACAGATACAAAATCTGTAGAGAATCCCACCTCAGAAACTGAAATTCCAGAAAAACCCACTTCGGAAACTGTATTTCCAGGTGAAATTCATCGCCCCTCAAACTCTGTCCTCTCTCAAGATCATGTAATAGAGGTTCTTCTCAACAACCGCCATGATCCTGAATCTGCACTGAAATACTTCCACTGGGCCGAGCAGCAGCGAGGATTCATCCGAGGCGTCGATTCCCTGTGCACCATGCTCCAGATCCTGATACAGTCAGGGAAAATCGGCAAAGCTCGCTGGCTTTTGAAACGGTCGATTTCAGGCAGCTCCGGTCCCAGTCCAACCATCCTAATCGACCGCCTGATAGAGGTCTCCAGAAGGTGCAATTCCAAAAATCATTCTCTATTCAACTTAACAATTAATAGTTATGTTCAGAATGAGCGGATCAAAGAGGCTATCGAGTGTTTTACTGCGATGGTGAAAAACGACGTTGTCCCCAGCATTAAGTCTAGAAATATCCTCTTGTCTGCTTTGGTGCGATCATATATGATTCCAGAAGCTCGGGAGTTGTTTATGGAGATGCAAGATAGAGGAATGGATTGCAATTGTTTTACTCTCAATGTGATTATGCATGCTTGTTTGAAAGAAGGGAAACCTGAGGAAGCCGAGGAGTATTTCAGAGAAGCGAAGTCTCGGGGATCTGAACTCGATGCTGATACATATAGTACGGTGATTCAGGCAGTTTGCAAGAAACCCAATTCAAAGAGAGCTTGTGAATTGCTGAAAGAGATGAGAGATTCAGGTTGGTTTCCGTCCGAGACTGTATACACTAGCGTAATTGGAGTTTGTATGAAGCAGGGGAATATGGTAGAGGCGTCGAGGTTGAAGGATGAGATGATCAGAAGTGGACATCCGCTGAATTTGGTGGTTGCGACGATTCTGATGAAGGGCTATTGCATTCAAGGCGACTTGGATAGTGCTTTGGACATGTTCCCCAAGATGGTTGAGAGTGGGATTTCTCCCAGTGGTGTTACGTATGCGGTCTTGATTGAAGGTTGCTTTAGAAATGGAAATATGGAAAAGGCATTGGAGCTTTATGGGCAGATGAAAATGATGGGGGTTTCGCCCAATGTTTTTACTTTCAATTCGTTGATTCGGGGATTCTTGGGAAAGAAGATGTGGGAAGAGGCGTTGAAATTGTTCAATGATGCAGTTGAATGTGGGGTAGCCAATGTTTTTACTTATAACAATCTTATATATTGGTTGTGTAATGAGGGTAGAATGAGGGAAGCTTGCGATTTATGGGATGAGATGGTTCTGAAAGGAGTGGCACCAAGCATTGTTTCATATAATAACTTGATACTTGGTCACTGCAAAGAAGGGAATATGGATGCGGCATCTACCATGTTCTCCCAAATGTACGAGGGAGGTATCAAGCCCAATGTTGTTACCTACACTACTTTGATGGATGGATATTTCAAAAAGGGGCAGATCGATCGAGCGTTCAATCTACGTAACCAAATGTTGGACATGAGGATTGCTCCCAATGATTTCACGTTCAACACTATCATCAACGGGCTCTGTAAAGCGGGCCGGACATCCGAGGCGATTGATATGCTCAAGAAGTTCGTGGAGGAGGGGTTTGTTCCCATCTGCATGACTTACAACAGCATCATCGATGGCTTCATAAAAGAGGGCACCATGAACTCGGCCTTGTTGATGTATCACCAAATGCGAGAAAGTGGGTTATCCCCAAATGTCTTTACATACACAAGTTTCATCGATGGTTTCTGCAGAAATGGGAGTATGGATCTCGCTCTGAAGATGTGGAATGAGATGAAAAACAAGGGTCTCCAATTAGATGTTGCTGTGTATAATGCTCTAATCGATGGGTTTTGCAAGAAAGGAAATATGGACAGCGCATGCGAGCTTTTTGATGAATTGGTTGGAGTTGGTTTGGCTCCAAGCACCGTCATTTACAACAGTCTGATTGGTGGGTATAGGAATCAAAACAATATGGAGGCAGCATTTGATCTGCACAAGAGAATGCTTGAAGAGGGGATTCCTTGTGATTTAGCTACTTACACAACCTTAATAGATGGATCGCTGAAAGTGGGTAATATCCTCTTTGCTTCAGAACTCTATGCCGAGATGCTGGCCAAAGGAGTTGAGCCTGATATCATCATGTTTACGGTTCTTATAAATGGACTATGCAATAGTGGACAGCTAGAGAATGCACGGAAAATCATGGATGAAATGGATAGAGAGAAGAAGTGTCCTAATGTTCTTATTTATAACGCATTGATTGCGGGATACTTCAGGGAAGGCAATATGCAGGAGGCTTTTAGATTGCATGATGAGATGCTTGATCGAGGCCTTGTGCCTGATGATGCAACTTATGATATTTTGGTGAATGCAAAGGTTGAAGGCAGTGTCTCCCTTGCCGGTAGATGAAGCTTCGGATTTTCTTGAGATATTTTCATGTCACACCCAAGCAAAAAAAGATTGTGGAAGCTCAAGATATGTATCACCGATGCTCAATCTTCCACTGTTTTTATGGGAAGGTAAGGAATGTGAGCACCTTTGTTGTTTCTCCTATTTGATTTATAGAGGGATGCTAATTCCAGATGCTCCACCTTCAAGCACCAGGCACAAACACACCACATGTGCAATACAACAGATGTGTGTCAGGTCCAGGATTTTTATCAATCAGGACCCTCAATGCATGCATCCCATACCATAAACCAGGTCAGCTGACACTTCAGATGAGCAACACATGCACCATTAATGCAGACCTTTGGTTATCATTTTGCTAACCATAATCCACCTGATGAATGGACTGGCTTTATTTTTTATTCATAATAGGAGCCACCCTATGAATTCCCTGTCCTGAAAGGAGTCCCATGTTTGTGTGTGGTAATGTTTGTTTTTGGCTCTTGAAATTTGACCTTCTGGTATCAACATTAAATGTATTCCATGAGTAACATTATCTTTGTTCATGAAGTGTCAATATCTGCGTTGTACTCTTTCAAAGGAAGGTTGGGGCTAGTTCGGGCATACCTAAGATTGTGAGTGGAACCATAATTCTAGTGTTCAGAATGAGAATGTAATAGTAACTGGTCCCTAATCCTATGACCATGTTGCTTGAGAGTTTTTACTTTCTTGCTTGAAAAATGTGGTTCGGTTCAAAACAGATGAGGTGGGTTAAAGAATGCATTTCTTTTGCTTCATTTTCTATCCTTTTAATGGATCTCCACTTGGCTTCTTCTCTAGTTTCAAAGCTCTCAGGCGAGGGGACCCCCTATCTCCATTCTCTTTTCAAGTGTGGCAGACAGTCTTAGTATGTTGATGGATAGGTAAATATGTAATTACCAATCTGAAGTGTATACATGTAACTAGAACGGAGGCGAACGTTAATGTATGAATCAAATGCATCCATTACCAATATTTAAATAGTGGGTGCTTGTCTCAGTTCTCCCTTCCTGAGGTCAAGGGTCTCTGTCAATTGAGGGACCCTGGGTCTTTTGCATCAGCCCTCTTTTCTCTTGATGCCCATCCCTTCAACCTCTTCCATGAACATGGAAGTTGGGCCGGGCTTGTTGATCCCCCATCTGCATGGGAATGCTTTAGATGTCTCTCCCCTTTAGGTTGCTTTCTAGTTGGATGAATCTCATTCCCCCTCTGGTAACTGTCTCTCCTCAATCCTTCCCTCAGGTTCTATGGAAGGATTGGTGGCTGTGGTTATGGTTAAGAGATGGTTAAGGGATGCAATTTTTCACAGGGGCAGACTCCTTGGGGCAGTTTTTGGAGATCAGGACGAGGATTCTGTTGCTATGTTCTATCTTATGAAGCAAAGAGGTATTTAGATCTTGGCCTGGGTGGTGCAGAACAAATATCTTAGTTCTGCTAAGGGAAGCAGGCAACTTGTTAATTTGTAAGATGATCCAGATGGGCACTTTGTTGGGTTTCCTCGAGGTGGAAGGAGAGGGAGAGGGTTTAGGAAGGTTATCTAGTGAAGATCTTCTTGAAATGTTCATGGGTTGGGTTTAAGGTATTCCATAATGGTAATGGTGGCTGTAAGGGCCACCACTGTTGCCTTTATGATATGCGTCATAACGACTGTCACGATCTCTTTTTTTATTGAAAAAAAAACTGAAAAACCTGTTTCTGCCCTTAATAGGCTGTTGCTGCCTTATTGGGGCTGTAATGGCAATTACGGGTCATTTTTTTTTCCATAACAGCCGTTACGACACACCACGGTTGGGATGCCCCCAAAATGCATCCAAGTTAGTTGATAAGAAATCTGAAGTAAGCATTATTGTCGTTCAAGAATCTAAGCTCCAATCTGTTGAAAGGAGTGTTGTTCAAGAATCTAAGTCAGTCCATTGGGGCTTCTTTGTGTTCTGTTGGGGCATCGGGGGGCATCATTGTTATGTGGAATCCCTCGCTTTGGAACAAGGCTGATAGTTGGGCGAGGGATTTTTTCGTCAGTGTTGTCTTTTTGGAGATTTCGTCTGGCTTTAAGTGGGTTTTTTTCTGGGTCTATGGCCCTAATCATCCTGCCCTTTGCCCTCACTTATGGGAGGAGCAGCTTTGACCTTGAAAGGTGGCAGCTCCCATGGTGTGTGGGAGGCGACTTTAATGTAGTCAAGTTTGCTCATAAAAAGTTGCATGGTGGTAGGGTGATTGGTTCCTCAAGCATAATATGGTGGACCTCCCACGAGGGGTGTGATGTTTACCTGGTTTAATGGCTAGGCTTCCCCGTCCATGTCCTAAAGGCCGTTACATGAAGGTAACGGTGGCAACTATTACATGTTACGGGGTCGTAATGGACGTAATGGGCGTTATGGAAAAAATAACTTGTAACCACCGTTAACAGCCCGTTACGCCCCTTGTAAAAGCCGTAACAGCTCGTAATGGTTTGTTACCAGGCAAATACAGGTTTTTCAGATTTTTTTTTCAATGTTACAGGGCAAATTTAGTTCTTTCGGATCTTTTTTCAATAAAAAAAGAGATCGTAATGGCCGTTATGGGGGCCGTAACAGCCGTTACGAACCGTATTGTAAAGGTAATGGTGGTGGCTGTTATAGCCACCTTTACGGCCCGTATCGTAAAGGTAATGGTGGTGGCTGTTATAGCCACCTTTACCGTTATCGAATACCTTGCTTAACAGGGTTCAACATTTCCACCTTTCTCGACAGTTTGGTCTAACTAGGCCTGTGTCAGATCATTGTCTGGACCTGCTGGAGGTTGAGGAAATGAACTGGGGTTTCAAAGCCTTAAGGTTTGAGCTGACTTGGCTCGAAGTAGGGGGTTTTCAATCCTTAGTGAATGGTGCTCTTCTTTTGAGATTGAAGGCCCAACGAGCTTTAACATCTTCAAAAAGCTTAAATTGTTAAAAGCTAAGGTCGTCTTTTGGAGGTGTGAAGTTTTTAGTCTCAGGAAACTAAAGGTGGATTTGCTACTGTTCAATATCCAGTTGTTGGACATCAAGGAAGAAAGCGATCTGCTGTTTGGTCCAGAGCGAGTGGAAAGATATAAATTTTCTTTGGAATACCAATCTAGGGTTTATGAGGAAGAGATCAAATGGTGCTAGAGCTCACATGCGGTTTGCCTAAAAGGTGATAAAAACACTAAGTACTTTCATGGTATAGCCAGTGCCAGAGCCAAGGCCAATTACAACTCTTCCTTCGTAGTTGATGGGGTGAGATTGGTTGACAAAGGCCCCATCTATGAGGCCACTGTGGATTATTTCCTCTTTGACCTCGAATGAGGGCCTCCAAAGACCTCTCCCTAACAATTTAACGTTCAATTCCCTCTCTTTGGAGAAGGTAGAATCCCTAGAGGTCCCCATTTGTTTAGAGGAAGTCGAGGGAATTGTTTGGGCCCTTGGTAAGGATAAAGCCCTGAGCCCAGATGGTTTTCCTCTGGCCTTTTTTCAATCCTTCTAGGATGTTGTTCACCTTGATCTAATGGCTTTGGCTAACGAGTTCTATGATTTTGGTCGTATTGCGATCGAGTTGGGATGTTCTTTTCCGACTCTGGTTCCTAAGGTGGAAGGTGCTGATAGTTTGAAGAATTTAAGGCCTATTAGCCTCATTGGAGGTCCTTATAAGATTATTGTTAAGATTCTTAGTCAAATGATCATGATGGTTCTCCTTAAGGTAATCTCCCCTTTCCAGAGTGCGTTTATTACTGGTAGACAAATCCTTAACAGTGCCTTAATTGCCTGTGAATGTTTGGAGTCTTGCCTCAAGGTAGGCAGTTAGGGTGCTATTTGTAAATTAGACCTGGAGAAAGCATACGATCATGTGGATTAGTCTTTTTAGATTACATGTTGTCTTGCCTGGGTTTTGGTGTGAAGTGGAGAATTTGGATCCAAAATTGTATATCTAAAGCTAAATTTTCGATGTTGGTTAATGAATCCTCGTTTAGCTTTTGCAAAGCCACTTGAGGCCTCCACTAAGGGGATCCTCTTCCCCCCTTCCTGTTTGTTGTGGTTGTCGAGGATCTAAGTGAGATGTTAAGCAGAGGCTAGTTTGAGGGTTTGTTTGGGTTTTACATGTTCCTAATTCTCCTGAGGCTATTAACAACCTTCAGTTTGTAGATGAAACTCTTATATTTTGTGAGGCTTCTGAGTTTAAGGTGGCTTACCTTCGAATCGCTATTGGTTAGTTTAAGATAGTCTCTGGCCTTAATATTAATGTTTCTAAAAGTGAGCTTTTGGATGTCAATGTTTTCGAGGAAGTGGTCGTCTAGCTAGCTGAGCTTTTCGGCTGCCTGGCTAGCTTCTTCCCCTCATCCTATTTGGGCCTTCTGTTGTGCTCAGGTAAGCTAGAGCTCTATCTTTGGGATAAGGTGGTGGAGAGAATGGAGAGGAAGCTGTTCTCCTGGAAAAACAAATTCCTTTCCCTTGGTGGCTGAATTACTCTCATTAAAACTTCCCTCTCTAATCTCTCCCTTTATGTCCCTTTTTAAATGTCCCAAGTTTGTGTTGACTTAGATCGGTCAAGAAGGGACTTCCTGTGGCAAGGTGGTGTAACTAATAGGAAATTTCACCTCTTAAATTGGAAAGAGGTGTGTCGCCCCGTAAAGGAAGGTGGGGCAGGGTTTAAAGACCTTGAGCTCGTCAATAAAGCTTTGATGGGTAAGTGGGTCTAGAGATTCAGTGTAGAGGAGTCTAGTTTGTAGAGAAGAGTTGTAGTGGTTAAGTATGACTCCTCCCATTCTGGCTGGTGGATTAGTGAATCTTCCATATACGGGGCCTCACTTTTGTGGAAATCAATGGCTAGGCTTCCTCCTTTTATTGGTTGAGGGCTTGAGTTTTGTCACTGGGGAAGGTTCCAGGGTGAACTTTTGGAGTCTTCTTCTTCTTCTTCTTCTTCTTCTTCTTCTTCTTTTCTTTTCAATGGATGGAATTATGGATGTTTCAAGTTGAACTTGAATGGACTAGCACCCCGCTTTGGTCATTTGCTCTCTAATGAAATTGTAATTCAATTCAATTCTCATCTGAATAGGCCCTTGCATAATTCAATTCAATTCAATTCTCAACTGTGTATTTGACTGCAACCAGTTGCACTAAATGCCTTGGGTTCCTTTACCTTGAACTTTTTTTTGTTCTCTCTTTTCTTCATCAGAAGCTAGAAACTAAATCGGGCCCGATTAAGGGCCGAATCTCAACCGACTCGAATCTCAGCATTGGATTGAGTTTTTCGAGTTTAAATAGCTTGCATTTTTAGTCTAATTTATAAAGTAGTTGATTAAGTTCTTCAGTTGCTCAAATGAGATTTTAGGGTGCATTTGGCCACACTATTTAATTCAACCACCTTAATTGCTCTATTAAAGTATGGAATGGGTGTCTTTCGAATTATTTGGAATATCTTCGGTCATGCAAGGAACCATTGAAAGTAGTTTTTTTTGGGGGGGGGGGGGGGGGGGGGTGTGGTTGGGGGGGTTATCTTATCTCCTTGTATTTTCAGTCCTCATTATATGCTTATTTGTGAAGGACTTTTAATATTACTGATGATTGCTGTATAACTCTAGCTGGGCTTATTTTTGCCAGTCACGATGACCTGATGTTTACTTTAAGACTTGTGTGCCTTTCCACTGCTTGTTTATTGGGAAGATTCTTGTATGCAGACCCTCTTTCTAGTGCTTCTATCATTTCCACGAGTTTTTGGTATGGTGGGGCAAGGTCCAATGTGGCTCAGACTCAGGCACCCAGGCCTAGGTTTTGTGGAATTTTCTAGTAAGGCTTTACCTATGCCTGCAAACAGGCCTGTTTCTGATATTAGTGGGTGGGTTTTGGCCTGAAGTTGGTGTGATCACCAAAAGGCCAGAGCTTGCATCTGATTAGTAATTAAGGTGCAGACTGTCTCTTCAAGTCTTTACCTAGGCCCTCGCCACCTTTAGTTGGATAAGTACCACATGGCACAATCTAGGCCATTGATGTAATGCATGAAGACTAAAAAATATGAGACAACCCATCGTAAGTACTCAGAAGATGTAAGCACCTCCACCTCAATATATGCTTATTTCCCAGCATCTTCTCTAGTATATGCTTCTCATTGTGCTAGTACCCCTTCAACTAGTTGGTGTTGGTGCTGGGTTGTAGGTGTGCTGTCACCAAGTTAGTGTCACTTGCAGCGCAGGGGCCTGAATAAAACATAGCATTGAAGTGCTCCACTAGTGCCGAATGGGGCTGAGATGAGGGCTTTTTTAACACGCGAAAATAGGCTTGTAAACTGGTGTTGGGGCTGCCATACTGTGATAATTGTTCTGTTTGAGAAAACATCACCTTCTCTCTCCAAATCTATGTGATGTAGCAAGGATAGACCATCTTCAAACGTCCTCTTTGACTATATATATATATATATATATATATATATATATATATATATATATATATATATATATATATATATATATATATGGATCTTTGAGTTGTCTAACCATTCCTAGTTTAGGAATCCATATCTTATTTTTGTGATGGTCTGTTCTATTGATTTCTTTCGATCGTTGGTATTCTGTTCCTTTTTCTGCAGCCAAACACATATAGGGCACTGTGGTTTGAGCCTAACTGACTCTTTAGAGTCTTGAGTCCATTCCTAATTCAACCTGGTTCTAGACCCAGCCAAACCTTTTTCGTTTTTTTGTTCTACAGAACTAGTAACATCCCAGATCAGACTTGAGTAACTGAGTTCGAGATTACCTTAGATGAGTCCTCGAGGGGAGGAGGAGATACAATTTTATTTGCTAATTGATATGATCAAGTGGCATGTAGGGAACAACCAAGCAGATTGCTTGGATTTATTGAAATAAATTACCCTAAAAATCCCATTGAAATATGTTGAATTTTACTTTAACATCTTAATGCAAATTAAGAGAAATTCGTTTTTTTTCCTAAATTAACCGATACATGATTGAAAGAAAAGGGCAACCCTGCCTGTTTATTGCAAAACTAAAAAAGAAAGAAAGAAAGAACAATTGATGCTGATTTTCCAGAAAATACTGAAGTCCCCACCTTCACATGGACATTAGTGAAGTCCCTGGAAAATTTTCACTGTTGCATGCCTATTTCTTGTGGGTAAACAAACCTGTCTTTTTGTTTTCTGTGATTTTGTTCATGAAAGTGATAAGCATCTTTTCTGGAAATGACAGATAAAGGGAAGTTATCCATGTGGGGAAATGCAAGAGATTGCCGACTTGGTGTTCCTAGGCTGCCAGAAGCCCAGCCTTCACCCATTGAAGTTAAATTCCTGATGGATGATGAGGAATTGGGCCATGTGCTTGGTCTCAAGGACGCCCGGATCTCAGATCTGAAATTTCATTTACCAAGTGCCGGCAAGCTGCATGCAGTTGCAATGAAGAAGCTAAAAGGCTCTCTGGAGGATTTGCATCTCCTACGCAGAAGACCATGTCAAAGTGCAGATGGAGACGTGAGATTTTGAGATGCTGGGCGATAGCACTGTTCAGTAGTTTTACCAGAGGACAGCTAGAAGTTAAAAGGTTGGCTGCCAATGCATGCACTTGGATGCACCCATAATTACAGGCCTGCCTTTATTTTCCCCGTCTCCCAGTCTAAAGCAGGGGAAACAAAACCGAGCAGCTTAGCAGAAAGTCTGCGTCTGGAGCAGCAGTTGCAGCGGCTCTGGGTGGAAAGCAGCCGCAACAGCCAGGTGACCCAGGTTTCCAGATGAGCGTGAAAGGTGTACAGGTAGCAATGCTGCAAGCCTTGCTGGATGTTGGGCATAATCATTATCAGCTTGGCAATCTGTCAAAAGCTCTAGCAAAGGCTCCTGTGCAGCAGCAGCAGCAGCAGCAGGTTAGTTCTTGCATTTTTCAAGATGAGTGCTCTTAGTCGTGAAAAGATGAGAGCTGCTGATAAGCGTCAGCTCTTGCATCTTTCAAGAGATGATTTGTGTTGGGCTTGTTTGTTTTGAATGGTGGGCTTGTAGATGTGGATGTTGCTGTTTGTTTTAAAAATGGTGGGCTTCGTAGTCTGTTTTGAAAACTTTAAATAGACTGTTAACTATTTTGTTGGTATTGTGTTGATTGTTTTATGTTAAATGAGTGAAACATGCGCAAGTTTATTTAAATAAATATTTGAAAAAATTGAACAATTTTAGCCACAGTTTGTAACTGAGGCTAAAATATATTGTTAGCTTCGGTTGATAGAAACCGAGGCTAGAGATGGATTTAGTCTCTGTTGGCATCAACCGAGGCGACAAATTGGATTTAGCTTCGGTTGTTAAGAAGCAAGGGTAAAATTGAATTTAGCCTTGGTTAGTTCCTATATAGGCTAATCCATCTTTAACTTCGGTTTTGCCTCAGTTATCCAAACCGGGGCTGCAACGCCCATGGGTAAAGGCTTTAGCCTCAGTTGTTGAGAACTGAGGTTAAAAATAGATTTAACTTCAGTTAGAGGCAACTGAGGCTAAAATTTGGATTTAGTCTCAGTTGGAAATAATGGAGACTAAAAAGTTGATTTAGCCTCAGTTTGAGGCAACATGCAACTGATTCTTTTAGCCACAGCTGAAAAAACCGAGGCTATAAACGGATTTTTAGCCTCAGTTGCTAAAAGTGAGGCTAAAGCCTTTAGCCACGGGGTTGTAGCCTCGGTTCAGGTAACTGAGGCAAAACCAAGGCTAAAGACTTTAGCCTCAGTTTTTAACCTTTTTAGCCATGGTTTTAAACTGAGGCGAAAGGCCCTTTTTTCTTGTAGTGGCCACTTGTTGTCCACCAGGAACATCAAGTATATTCATGTTTTTAGTTTGTATAAATGGTCACATGGTCAAGCAATCCAAGCCAATGGTCTGTTACGCCTATTGTTTGAAGACTCGAACTGGTTTTGAGTTGAGTTGTCAATGGCTGAGTCAGTCCGAGTTGCCCCCTATTTCCAATTTTTTTAGATGGGATTCTTGGTTCGACAATATTCCAGGCCATTGGTCCGTTGAATCATATCTTGAATGGAATTTGGAGCTTGACCCGAGTCCACGTAGGTTTTTAAGATGTGCCAATGATTTGTACCGTGTCTGGCCAAGTTTGAGTCCACTCACACGAGCTTAAAACAATGGCCGGCCCTGGCACGAATAAAGTGCCAAAAGTAGGGGACCAGGTTTTGGGTCAGGCCATCCTAGTCCTGGCTTGATCCAACCCTTAAGATCCAGGCCCAAGGTTGATATAAATAAGCCCAGCTGAACTTTGCGCACACACATCCTCGCATTCACACCGTAGTGGGATTTCACCACCTATGGACTCGAACCCAGACCTCGTGTTGAAACTCCTGGGAGTCTACCACCGAGGCAAGGATAAGAACCCCAGCTGAACCTAGCACAAAAGGTCTTAGCCTAAGCTTGAAAATTTGGTTGGGCCCAGGCCCAATGTAACTGCCCCACAACTTGATGACGTTATTTCCCAGTTGAATGTTCTTAATCTATCCGTTGAACGGCTGGATATGCTCAAAAACAATAGCCAATTTCGAGGAATGAAACCAACGATCTACATTTAAGATGTGTTGCTGTTCGAGGATTGAAATGGCATATTTGCGCCATAAGACACATGTATGTATGAAGTCAAGCAGGCCTCCTTGAGTAGGTGAGCTGGCACTAAAATGCAGTGGGCCCAGGCTTGGCTAAAATGATTGCTCTTCCTATGTAGTTGAGGGCCGCCAGGTCTAAGCTAAAACCCACATGCCATCCTAGTAGGCCCAAGCCCGGTTCAACTCTCATCAGGCAAGCTGACCGTCGGATCCATTGCTATCCTTATTGAAAGTTCTCCTTCCTTGAGCAATCTTAACCTTCTAATTAGTTGCCTAAAGGTACACACAATTAGGGAATTTTATCACAATTTGCATAAAATTCATAAACACAATTCTAAATCCAAATGGGTCCAAACCTGAGGCCCCATGGATGTCATTGGGTTAAGTTTACGTTGGAATGCATTCCCTTTTAGTCCAATAAATTATATATTTTCTTCATTAATGCTTTATTTTGGCTCATTATTTTTTGCTCTAAATTGGTGCCAAGTTTTGACCTCTTAGCTGTGTGATTTAATAGTATTAGATCGAGTGAAAAAATATTATTATTATATATACGTGGAATGAATGATTGGGATGAGTTTGTTGGGAGAATTTATCCAAGTATTGCATTCCTATGAAATGAAGTATGCCAAATTTAATATAAAATACTTTATGATGCTCAACTTGTATGGTTTTTTATAAACTAAGAATATTGTCATTGCTTGGCGAATAAGTTAGGATAGCTAATCCCTAGGCTACTGGTGTAATTGTTGTACATATGATGAATTACCATTGGACATTGTCTCCACACGTGTAGGGGTGTGTGTGTGTGTGTTTACACATTAACTAATTAAGGAAGTCCAGTTAGATTTAACTATCTAATATTAGCTTTTATTTCCTATGCTTGTTATACTTATTATTTGATTTAAAAAAACGTAAGTGTCAAATTATTACTTGATCTAAAAGCTCGAGCTGTTAGAGGATGGCGATCAATGTATTTTGAGGGACCTTCCTCTTTAATACCATGTCAAATCACCACTTGATCTAAAAGATTGAAGTGTTAGAGGAGGGCGATCAATTTATATTGAGGGACTCTAACACTAAGGTCTTAGTGGGAATTGATCGATTGCTTTAGTTCACAAACATGTAAACCTCTTAGGTAAATCATACTAAGTTGAATAGTGGATCATATTCTCATAGAGATTGGGATTCTTAATAATAAATTTACTACTCTTATGAGTTTATTTGTATATCAAGAATTAATATAATTAATCAATGTAGTTGACCAAACTAATTTTATAAATCATTTGGATTAAATAATTGATTTTGAAATAATTATAAACATTATGTTGTAAAATCAACAATTTAGATTGGTTTTCGGATGATCGGTTATCGCTACGTGGTATGATAGGTTTAGAACAATGAGCGGTAAGATGATAGTATAAAAGAATATGTATATGAGAGCATGAAATAGGGTAATCACATATATAGATGTGTATACGTACCATAGAAAGGGGCTCATTTGAGGAAAGCGGAGAAAGAGTGACTACCTACCATCTTTTATTCTTTATCAAATGTACATGCCAAAGGTAGATTCGACTTGTTTGTTTCACCTGTGTCCACCTGCTAGCCAGCATATCTGGAAGACGATTTGGTGTTTCTACAACAAGTTTTAGGTTTAAATGCTAAGGAGACGGGTGTATCGTGTGGCTAATAGTGTGGGTGCATTGCGCAGCTAACAGGGTAGGTGCCTTACATGCTAACAAATCCAAGTTGTCCAAAAGGTGGACCCCACCTTCAAGGTCCATTGTTGATGCATCATGTGCAAGCATCAACAGTATCTTTTTCTTTTTAAGCTAATTACTCGACAACCATAAAAACTTATTTTGCGTGTGGTATTACCACACATCATTTAACAGGCTAAAAGTTTCACTTTGTCCTCTTTTCTTTCTCAGTTGTAGATTCCCCGTCTTAAAACTCTGGACAATTTGATCATTCATCAGCCAAACTTGTGAATATAATCTGGACCGTTGGCTGATTTCTGTTGACCATTCCTACATATGGCTCAAGTTTGGCTTATCTGATGATCTCAACGGCATGATTTTTACAAAGAAACGGCATCTATACAGAGGGGTCCACCTATCGTTAGGACATGATCTTTCTCACGTGTGACTTGTGTGGAGTGAGTGAAGAATAAAAAAAGGTGATTGCACTCAGCATTCGTGGTCACGTATACATTGATGTAGTTTTTTTCACGCGCGCGACTAACTACAGTCCCGTAGCAGCCATAGCCGCATCTTCCTAGTACTTTCGATAATCCTTCCACTGTGTGGTTCATCCAAGTCAAGGGGCTTAGTTCATCGCGTCTCGAACTGTACACGTGGTTGTCTGTCAATAAATCAGGACCGTCCATCTCGTCGAAAATCCTATGCTTGTCCCTGTAAATAAATCACATCTATCAAAAGTTCTACTTATCTGATTTTTCTTCATTAAGTGGACAGCAGAAATAAAAGATGGTCGATGCCCCATGTTCAAACAGATTAAAAGAATTGACCAAACGGACAAGACCATCCAACCAATATCACATTTACAAATGATAGAATATCAGCTATGGGTAGCTAATAGACGGTCTGGATCACCACGGGGCCACCATGCATCGGTAGGTTGGCGCATAAAGGGATAATGGTTGAAAATATCGAAATGATGACACCATTTTGGTTATTGCCCATCGGTGCATGATATATTTTTTTATGTAGCACATGCTTGGGCATTGTAGCGTTTTTTGCTTGACGAAAATTCCCCTATGCTACACGCAGCTACACTTCTTGTTGTATAGGAACAACTTTTTGCTGAAGTTGAGAGAGTTTTTTGAGAATTTAGTGTGGGCCCCATAAAATTGATTGTTGGGGCCACCCCTTGGCTGATTTGATCCATTTACTAATCAGACATATGTGAATTCATAAAATGGTCATTTCAAAAAAAAATAATAATAATAATAATAGTGCTTTCTGTGGCCCACACCTACGTTAATGTTGTGAGTTTAATTTTGAATTGTTTCCTTCGGCGTGGACCATCCGTGATAAGTTTTACCCTCAAACTTGGACAGATTGTATGAAATCAAAACTCCTTTCATGTGGACGACTTGGATCTGCTCTAAGACTATTCAGTGGATCCCATATAAGACGTGGGATGAGTTTAATGGATAGGCCCCTTGTGGGGGAAAGGTCATTTAGCCTTTTCCTTATTTTCCTTTTTTTTTTTTTTTTTTTTTCTCTGGAGGGGACCATTTGGCCGTTGGGACCCTTGCCACCTCCTCGGGACCCACTCCGACAAGCTTCCGACGTATATCCGACATCATTAGCTCTATTCTAACGAGCCTTTGAGTGTTTTTTTTTTTTTGGGAGTTAAACTGTCATAACTCTATGTAGGTTGCAGATCCCATGAAAACGTGGCCCACTTTTAGGCAATCAAATAATGTCTAAATGAGGTGATTCCAAATCCAAGTGAAAGTTCATCAAATTATCTTTCCAACAAGTATAAGATCACCCAAATCGGACATGTAATGAGAGAGTTTGACTGTTTTTGTCAGATCTACGAACGATAGAGTATCAACAAAGGCCATAGTGACTTTGGGTACACTTTTGGGCACACTTTTGGGTAATCAAGTAAGGTCCAAAGGATGTGATTTTAAAGCCATATAAAATTTCATCAAATTACCTTTCCAACAAGTATAAGATTACCCAAATCGAACATGTAACGAGGGAGTTATGACTGTTTTCGTTGGATTTGTGAACGACGGAGTATCGACGAATGATAATGACTTTGGGCCCACTTATGGGCAATCAAGTGGTGTCTAAATGAGGTGATTCCAAAGCCTTCTGAAATTTCATCAAATTATTTTTCCAATGAGTACAAGATTACAAAAATCGAACATGTAATGTAGGAATTATGATCGTTTTCGTTGATAGATACTACCATCACCGATAGACACTGGTCGTCAGCGATTGGTCAATGAGTATCAACGATTGGTCAGTGAGTATCGACGATTGACAGTGCAGTATTGGCGATTGACAGCGAGTATCGGTGATTTTCAGTGTAGTATTGACAATTTTCAGTGCAGTATCAGCAATTAACAATGAGTATCGGCGATTGGCAATGTAGTATCGGCGATTGATAGTGAGTATTGGCGATTGATAGTGCATTATCGGCGATGGACAGTGCATTATCATTCGCAGATCCGATGAAAACGATAATAACTCCCTCGTTACATGTCCAATTTGAGTGATATTATACTTGTTGGAAAGGTAATTTGATGAACTTTCACATGGCTTTGGAATCACCTCATTTGGACACCATTTTATTGCCTAAAAGTGGGCCCTATTTTTGTGGGATTTACAACCTGCATGGAGTTATGATAGTTAACTCCAAAAAGAAATA
Organism: Liriodendron chinense; assembly: GCA_003013855.2. Lineage (NCBI taxonomy): Eukaryota > Viridiplantae > Streptophyta > Magnoliopsida > Magnoliales > Magnoliaceae > Liriodendron > Liriodendron chinense. The sequence continues at coordinate 23,343 of PVNU02002727.1, read as the reverse complement.
CACAAAAGCTCGCTGGAATGGAGGGAATGACGTCGGATATACGCTGGAAGCTCATCGGAGTGGGTCCCACAGAGGTGGCAACAACCTTAACGATGAAACAGTCCCCTAAAAAAAGACGAAGAAAAGAAGAAAAAGGCCAAATGACATGCATTTCCCGTGTAAGGGACTCATCTATTGAACCCATCTCACATCTTATGTGGGGTCCACCGGATAGTCTTGGAGCAAATCCAAGCCGTTCACATGAAATGAGTTTTAATTTCATGCGATTTGTCCAAGTTTGAGGACAAAACTCATCATGAATGGACGACACCAAAGGAAATAGTTTAAAATTAACTCACATCATTAATGTGTGTGGGCCACAGAAAGCTCCAAATTATTTTTTGAAATGACCCTCCTGTATGTTTATGGTGTGCGATTAAAGTGAACGGATTAGATCTACCAAGGGGTGGCCCCAACAATCAATTTTATGGGCCCACACTCAATTCTCAAAAGGCCCTCTTGACTCCTGCAAAAAACTGTTGCCATAAGAGAGAGGAAGGGTGGCAGGGTGTGGTAGAGGGGCATTTTGGTCTAGGAAAAACACTATAGTGTTCAGCGAGCTACATAAATAATAGGTCCTGTACAGACGGGCCAATAACCAAAATGACATTACAATTCGGAGTTTTTCAACTATTATCCCGCGCATAAACTGTGTATAATAGTCAAGATTCGTTTATAAAATAAGACAAGTGGTAGTATCTTCATCTTTTTTGGTGAAAGAAGAAATGGTATTTGCACTTGTAATTCTACACGCGCAAATAAATCCCCCCACTTGCCAACGTGCACATGTGTAAGTATCTATCGCGGGATATCTATACACGGTAAAATGCCCAAAGATGCTTCAATTCTTTTGACATGTGGGCCATGACTGTATGGAAAATCAACTGTTATTAAATGGAAAATCCGACTGCCAAAATGTGCAATCTACCTGAGGTTTGTACCAACTAAATTTTGATATAGGTATCTGATTAGCTTAATTATTCGACATCATTCCCTTCGTGGGGCCCATTATGACGAGCTTCCGACGTATATTCGACATCATTCCCTCCATTCTAGTGAGTTTCTGAGTGTTTTTTTTTTTTTTTAGTTAAACTGTCGTAACTCCATGTAGCTTGCAGATCCCACCAAAATAGGTCCCATTTTAGGCAACCAAATGCTGTCCGAATGAGGTGATTCCAAAGCCATGTGAAAGTTCATTAAATTACCTTTCCAACAAGTACAAGATCACCAATCGGACATGTAACGAGAGAGTTTGACCATTTTCGTTAGATCTGCGAACGATAGAGTATTAATGAATGATAATGACTTTGGGCCTACTTTTGGGCAATCAAGTAGGGTCCAAATGATGTGATTTCAAAGCCAGATGAAAGTTCATCAAATTATCTTTCCAACAAGTATAAGATCACCCAAATCGAACGTGTAATGAGGGAGTTATGACCGTTTTCGTTGGATCTGTAAACAACGGAGTATCGACGAATGATAATGGCTTTGGGCCCACTTGTAGGCAATCAAGTGGTGTCCAAATGAGGTGATTCCAAAGCCTTCTGAAAGTTCATCAAATTATTTTTCTAACGAGTATAAGATCACCAAAATCGTACATGTAATGAGGAAATTATTATCGTTTTCGTTGATAGACGCTAGCGGTTGGCGATTGGTCAATGAGTCTCGGTGATTGACAGTGCAGTATCGCCGATTGACAGTGAGTATCAGCAATTGTCAGTGTAGTTTCGGTGATGGACAGTGAGTATCAGCGATTAGCAGTGCAGTATCAATGATTAGCAATGAATATTGGCGACTGACAGTGCAGTATCGACAATTGATAGTGAGTATTGGCGATTAATAATGCATTATCGGTGATGGATAGTGAGTATCGGCAATGGCAATGTCTGTCGGTAAAACAGTCATAACTCCCTCATTACATGTCTGATTTGAGTCATCTTATACTTGTTGGAAAGGTAATTTGATGAAATTTCAGATGACTTTGGAATCACCTCATTTGGACCCCACTTGATTGCCCAAAAGTGGGCCCAAAGCCATTATCATTTGTTGATACTCTATCGTTTCCAGATCTGACGAAAACGATCATAACTCCCGCGTTACATGTCTAATTTGGATGATCTTGTACTTGTTGGAAAGGTAATTTGATGAATTTTGCATATATCTTTGGAATCACCTCATTTGGACCCCACTTGATTGCCCAAAGTTACTGTCGTTCATCGATACTTTGTTGATCGCATATCCGACGATAACGGTCATAACTCCCTCGTTACATGTCTGATCTAGGTGATCATGTACTTGTTAGAAAGGTAATTTGATGAAATTTCTTATGACCTTGGAATCACCTCATTTGGACCCCATGTGATTGCCCAAAAGTGGGCTTAAAGTCACTGTCGTTCGTCAATACTTTGTCGTTCGTAGATCCGATGAAAACGATAATAACTCCCTTGTTACATGTTCAATTTGGGTGATCTTGTACTTGTTGGAAATGTAATTTGATGAACTTTCACATTAATTTTGAATCACTTCCTTTGGACACCATTTGATTGCCTAAAAGTGGGTCCTGGTTTTGTAGGATTTATAACCTGCATGGAGTTATGACAGTTAACTCTAAAAGAGAAATACCCAAAAGCTAGCTAGAATGGAGGGAATGACATCGAATATACACTGGAAGCTCATCGTAATGGGTCCTACGGAGGTGGCAATGACCCTAACGATGAAATAGTCCCCTCCCAAAAAAAAAAAGAAGAAGAAAAGAAGGAAAAAAGCCAAATGACCTTTCTCGTGCAAGCGACTCATCTATTAAACCATCCTACGTCTTATGTGGGGTTCACTGGATAGTCTTGGACCAGATCCATGCCATTCATATGAAAGATGTTTTAATTTCATGTGATCTGTTTAATTATCATGGCAAAACTCATCACGAATGGACTACACCGGAGGAAACAGTTCGAAATTAACTCACATCGTTAATGTAGGTGTGGGCCACAGAAAGCTCTAAATAATTTTTTGAAATGACCCTTCTATGAGTTCACGGATGTCCGATTAAAGTGAATAGATCAGATCTGCTGAGAGGTGGCCCCAACAATCAATTTTGTAGGGCCCACACTTAATTCTCAAAAGGCCCTCTAAACTTCTGCAAAAATCTGTTGCCGTGAGAGAGAGGAAGTGTGGCAGGGTGTGACAGAGGGGCATTTTAGTTTAGAAAAAAATACTATAATTCTCAGCGAGCTACATAATTAATAGGTCCTATGCGGACGGGTCAATAACCAAAATGATGTCACAATTTAGAGTATTTTCAACTATTATAAACCTTGTACAATCGAGATTCGTTTATAAAATAAGACAGGTCAAGATTCGTTTATAAAATAAGACAAGTGGCAGTATCTTTGTATGTTTTGGTGAAAGAAGAAATGGTATTTGCACTCTTAATTCTACGCGCACAAATAAATCCCCTCACTTGCCAACGTGCACATGTGTGAGTATCTATCGTGGGAAATCTATACGCGCCAAAATACCCAAAGATGCTTCAATTCTTTTGGCATGTGGGCTACGACTGTATGGAAAATCAACGGTTATTAAATGGAAAATCCAACTGCCAAAATGTGCAGTCTACCTGAGGTCTGTACCAACTAAATTTTGATATACCACATATAAATCAATGTGCCCTCCTGATGAACGTATGAGATCTATCGGATACAATCCAAGCCAGAGAATGTGGGGTGCGTGAGATTAATGCATCTACGAAGCTTGGTTCAAGATAGAATCCTTGGAGGAGACGGGCTTCGTTGGCATTTGCTTCCTTCACCGAATTAGATCAGATTGACCCGAAAAGGGTGGAAGACTTCGGACTTAGTCTTTCTGACAAACCTGTTTTAGGTAGATTCTGATCCATACACGTGGCAAGATGATGCATTTGGATGACACCTTACCACATTGAATATTGACCGTAAACTACTTTTATTTACTGTTGTTTCCTTTGATGCTATCGCTTAGATGGCTATGATCATCTGTCCGATGGATGTGCATGTTGAACCATTTTTCATCACAGTACGGAAGATGATATGGACGGTCTGGATTGATATCATCTTTCCACGTGTCTAGGATATTTCTGTCTTTCTACGCGTCTAGGTTTGCCATGTCCACGACGGGTATGCAATACAGCTCATGTACACGCCATGCATGCATGCACCAGCATGTCGCGTAGGACGTCTGAGATCTAACTCCATGAAATGGCCAGCACTATATTCATGCCCCAGCCCTGATTCGTGATGATGGCCCGGGTGGGCCCTACCATGATGTTTATAGGAAATCCATCCCGACCCTACCCTGTCACCCCATGTTAGCTAGGCCCATGGCTAAAAAAATTATCCTATTGCTTGATTCATGTGGGCTATATTAAGGGAAACAATCAGCATAGGGATGCCCACCATTGATTTTTTTTTTTTTTTTTTATATATATATATTTTTTTCAGGGCTCATTGTATGATTATATGAATCCCATTTCAACTATTAGATGCTAAGCTAATTCAGGTAAGCCAAATTACATGGAAATTGTTTGGAGGGTGAGCATTTCCTAGTATATTGTTTCTAATTGTCTGGTCCACCTGAATTATATATGGGGTTAAATTTTAGATCTTGAGTCTAATATGGTGTGACGCAACTAATGATTAGGGTAGAATTTCACATAATTATCATCATGGTGGGTCACATAAAAAAATCTCTTTTAGCTATGAATGTGGTTGACGATGAGTTAGCTTTTGTATGAAAATCACTTGAAATCCACTTTAAGAATTAGCGGGCTCTATCATGATATTTAAGAAAAATCTACTCCGATCACCAAGTTCATCATCCTATTTTAGCTTTAGGGTCCAAAAATCAACCCAATTCATAATTCAGGTGGGCCATATGAAGGTAAACAGTTGATAGAGGGATACCCAACCTTGTTTTTTTCCATGTCCTACTGAGATGTTTAGGAGAAATCTACTCCAACCATTAGATGTATCATCCTAAATTAGGTCTAGGGCAAAAAATCAGGCATAAATATGATTCGGGTGGGCCATACCAAAGGAAACAATTGGACGAGAGATGCTCACCCTTGATTTTTTCAGGGCCCACCATGATGATTATATGAAATTCACTCCAACCATTAAATGTCAGGCTAAAACTTATGCATGGAGACAAAAGATCAGGCTCAAAAGCCCATAAGAAGGGAACACTTTTGAGGGTGAGCATTGCCCTGTGTATTATTTTCAATTGTGGTTCACTGGAATCACGGATGTAGCTGAACTTTGGGCCCTAGGCCTAACATGAGTGATGCATCTATAGGTTTCACATAAACATTATGGTGGGTCATTGTGAGAATTTGTAGAATCCATCTAAAAGTTTGCTTTGAAAATAACATGGTTTCACTCAATCTATCAAGCACAACTTTTTTTTGTTCTACCGCATTTCATTTACATGGTGTCAAATGCAACTAAGGACTCCAATACACTTGAATTCCATTATAATTGTGATTGGATTCCAATTCATACCAAAGTCAAGCTGCCAAATGCCCCCTTTTTTCACTGCTTGGATAGAGACTTGCAATAAAATAAAGAGATTTCTTTTCCATAAAATTCCTTTGGATTTTTCATTTTCCGAATGTTGATTCTGCTAATTGAAATTAGGCAGTGGTGATTCGTGAACCATCTAATTAGTATGATCGAAGTCCATCAAAGCTCATCTAAGTGGGTCCAACACTCCTCTACCCATGACTAAACTTAAGCTAAGTGGATCTAAGTAGTTTAAGCCAGTCTAAATATGTCTATGTGCATTTAAGTTTATCAAAGTGCGTTTAAGTGTTTCCATTTAGACTGATATTAAAAATAAACTATTCGATCAGGTGAAAATTTAAGATGAACAATCAAATTAGGAGGATATTGAAGATCAATGGTTTGATTCAACAGATATTGGGGGTTAAATTTGAAGTTGTCCTGTTAAAGAAAAATGATCTCATTGGACTGATGTTGAAATGAACGGTGCAAACATGAAGAGCCAAAATGCCATTATATATTTCGAAGGGTTATAATTTAAGAACAATATGATTCCACCTACATCGAAGTTGAAGATCGACGGTCCAAAGAAGAATGGTCAAATTGGGTTGATCTTGAAGATTAATGGTCCAATTAGGCAAAACATGAAGATCAGCGCCTTTATTTAAAGAAGGGAAAACTTTGATACTCCCGTAGATTGAGAGTGTGATGGATGGTAAACATGTACTTGTATAATAAAAGTAATTCAAACTACAACGTCCAAACTATGGGTCTCATTAGATATAGCATGGATTTTTTTTTATTTTTTTTTTTTATTTTTAACGCTTAATTGATTATCTAACCATAGGACTGGTGGACATTTATTGGGAAGTTGAAAAAACAAAAAGACCTATGGTCCTATTTCAAGAAAAGAGTGTCAAACAATTTGATCATTTTAGGATTGTCACCTAGCCACGCTGGATTCCCTAATCCAGTTGGTCTAGTTTGGTTCTCTAATTCAGCTGGTCTAGTTTGAGTTAATGTGTGATGCATGTACAATTAATGAATGCTTGCACATGAAGTGGCAAATGCTGCTAAAGTATCAAATGACTCCCTGGGAATCGGTTGTGTGTTTCTCCCCCGTGGAGAAGTTTCCTTTAGGGCACCTTGAAATTTTACATGTATGCATTAATTTAAACCCACTAAATTGTGGAACATATTATTGCCAAGTACCAAAGTGAAATTGGTGGAACAATTATTGCCTTTAATTGGTGCACATTTGTTCATCTTTAACCATCAAATAAATGTACACCAATCTGATAGTCAAAGACTTGAATAAGCCTCTCGTTTCATAATGTTGAGTTTTGTTTGAAAATACCCTCTCAAAGGGTGCTATTATTATTATTTTTTTTTAAAAAATGAGTCCATTATTTTTTTCGCAAGGAAATGAACTCTTATTTCTTCCAGAAAGGCACAAAACTATAAAAAAAAATATTAGGAGGAGAAAAAACAATGGAAGAAAAGCTAGCCCTCTATATTAGTACAGTTGGAAATGCATGACCGAAGAAATCAATGAGACTAACTCAGAAGAGACAATAATACAAGGGTGATTGCTGGAGGGGGAAGTCACAAGACTAGAAATGAGAGCTCTCTTATGCCCACCGATAACCTTCGCCATTCCTCTAGAGGAGGGAAGCCATAAGTGCAATGTGAGAGAGCATAAAGCCGCATACTCCAAGAAGAGTCTAAAGGATCTTTGATGGCCGCACGACTATACATGTTGTGCACTTGAATTAGGATACTTGAAATGCTAGTAGAAAATAGTCTAAGAAACCATATCATAAAATGAGAAGGCTATTTCTCCCAAGCCCTTGACTATCAATCTCAGAGATGACTGCCCATATGATTCTAAGGGTGAAACATAGAAGCACAACTTTGGCGGTACTAATCTCACACAAGTGATGGACTAAGGAATGCTCATGTCACCCTTTTCTTTTTTCTTTTTTTTTTTTTTTTTTTTTTTTTTTTGCGCATGCACCTACACCCCATGTCACACCCTGCAATTTGAACACCGGGTGTACACCTCAGGTCCAAGTTATAGAGTGTAATATGTGCAATTAGTGCACTCAATTCAATTTTTATACAGTCATATAACACATATAAACTAAGTTCAAACACCATCCATCACGATGTTCACTTTACTCACTAGCTAAAGTCCACCCATTCGGGACTTTATTAAAAAAATAATTAAAATCCAGCTCAAGTTTCGTCACCACTAATAACAGGAAACAAATTCTAACTTATGCAGTAAAGTAAATATAACAAGCTAAGCATATGGGTTCAAAGCTATGATCTCTTCCTCTATCAGGTATGGCCAATCTCCTTGAAGTCCCTCCACCTATTCGACCTCATTTTCAGGAACTAATTCTGGTAGGTGAACTTCAACTCCATCTATCTACATTTTTAATCCACACTCGTCAGCTGGAAAGCCCAGTGAGTGACCCATCATGGTTCACACACATGACAATTAAAATAACAATGCAAATGAAGTAATATTGGTGTGTAATGCATGCATGATCCAAGTAGGAAACACATCCACTTGCTTGAGTTGGAGTCCATCAACTCACATCCACCCTCCTATGGAAGGCATCTACCCCTTGGGTAGGCTTTTACTCAACGTAGGCATCCAAGATGGTCCCTGGGTCATTCGGTACTTAAGTACCTATAAGTCATTCAGAGGGGTCCTCTAGGTATACATTAGGATGCATGTGAATGGATGCATGTCATGTATATGCCAATCAATGTCAATTAAATATAGAATAGATGCATATGATGTAACTTTACTTTTCCTCATTTCCATATTAAGTTGCAAGATAAACAATTTATGCAAATCCATGCCCATGTATTTCACAATTGATACATTACAGATTTTAAGTAAGTGACACAGATTCAATCATCCACTAATCATTAAACATCAACAAGGACAACATAAAAACTATTTTAACCGAAATGGGAGGAAACATGATGGGAATCACTCACCTCTGATTGATGATGTGAATTCCACAATTTTTTTTCAAATTCAGAGTAAATGACAAGTTCCTAAATACACATCATTATGCAAATAAATTTCATTCATTAATCTATTGATTACATTCTCTGATTCATTAGACATGTCCACCCTCTTAGTTATTCGAGGTGGAAAATCATAATTTAGAGTTTCAAAATATGCAATTTATAGAACTTAATCGATCAGTCGATTGATCTGTCGATCGATCGATCGAAAACACTTGATTTTAGATCAAAAGTCACTAGACATATTTGTCCCCATTTCGATTGGTCGATTGACCTTGAATCTTTCCTTTAAGTTGCTAGACTGTTTTGGTCCTCTACGATCACATCGATCGATCAACGACGGAACGTCCAGTTCTCCAATTTTGACTGGTTTGCAATCATTTACCATCTCTTAGATCTCTTTGATTCAAATGGGTTTGTGGTCATTATGGTTTAGATTTGGACCGTCCATCATACATCAAATCTTAAGATGGGTCAATGGTCATAAATTTAGGCCATGATGATCATCCTACACTCCAATTTACATGATCAACTTTATATAGCGATGATCTTGATGGCCCACTAGAGTATTTGATCCATACAAAATACTTTTCACCATTCACATTGATAGAACAAATTAGATAATCCGATTGTCCATATGAGGATCAACTTACAATCTTAGATCGGATTGATGTGGCCCCCTATAAATTAGATCGATCTAAGATTTCTGGCCCTGACATGGTTTGGCCTTATAAGATCCATTAGATCCATGTAGATCAAATCTGGTCCACTCGGATGGCACCCATCAATCTCATCATTCATTACAAGGATTTAAATCTGATATCAGTCGACAAATCTGTATAATTGACGGATGATTGATCGATCTCGTCCATTGGTTAGATTTGAGAAAACACAACAAAATTATAAAAAATAGTAAAAATGGTTCAAAGGCTAGCTTACCGGATCTAGCCACAACATTCAACACTCCATCTCCCTCTTCTTTTTTTTTCTCTCTTTTTTACTTGAGTTTTTCTCAAGTGTATGCTACGAATGCACTAGCAAAAAATAAAACTATAATTTTTCTTGTGCAAGGTTTTGATCCTGGTCAACACTCTTAACCAAAGGAGCCTTAAAAAACTACCATAATGTCTCATTTTATTTATTAATTCTTTTAACCCTCTTTATTAAAAAAATTTAGGTGCCAAAAATTTCAGGTCGTTACACCCTACACACGCATGCACTCACACTATAGTCCAATTTCACCACCATGGGTACTCGAACCTATGACCTGCATTGAAACTCTTGTGAGTCTACCACCTAGGCATGAATACATGGAGCAAGGCAAGGAGCTATGGGGATGATGAATAGCACTTGACAAGTTCAAAGCCGTAGAGCCATATAGCTCAAAATACATTTCCAACAAGCGAATGCCAAAATTGTATACTCTGCTAGGTTTTATGGCCATTATTCCTTTTGGTTTACTTTGTTGTAAACCTTTGTACTACTGTCATAAGCTAGTTATCACTAAGCTTCAGAAGATGCAGTTAATTAGATCGGTTTGGATCAGATGCAAAATCAAAGACCAATTCCAAGTATTGTGTTCCATGAGAAGTACACTTCCATACCTATTTTTTGGAAGCCGATTGCGTGGTTTGCCAACATCAGTGGTGTGTTGATATCTCCAAGTTTTGCGGACCCCATCATAATGTATGTGTTATATCCATACTGTCCATCCATTTGGTGAGATCATTTTAGGATGGGAGCCCAGAAATGAGGCAGATCCAAAGCTCAAGTGGATCACACCATAGAAAGTAGTGAGAACAATGACTCCCACCGTTGAAACCTTTCTAGTTCCATCATGATATTTATTTGCCATCCAACTTGTTCACAGGGTCACACAAACCTGGATGAAGGGAAAAATTTAATATCAGATTGATCCAAAACTTCTGTGACCCCCAAAAAGTTTTCAATGGCGGGTGTATGGGGGATGTTCAATCTCCACTGCTTGCCGTGGTGTGGTACACTTGAGCTCTGGATCGGTCCATTTTTTGCTCAGTCCGTAAAATGACTTGCCAAATGGACGGACAGTTTGGATATATAAGATATAATCATGGTGGGCCCCATAGAATGTGGTGACGTCAACACACCATCGAGACCACAATGTCGATGGTGTGTGGCACACTAGGCAATATTCCGCTTCCCTGTTTTGTGGGAGGCGGCTTACCTACTGAACCCGACAGTAGCAAGTCTCTCGATCTACTAAAGTGACGTCACCACATTCTATGGCCCCATCATGATATATGTGTTGTATCAGCACTGTCCATACATTTGGAGAAATCATTTTAGGGCATGATATCCACAGAATGAGGCAGATCAAAAGCTCAAGTGGACCCACCACAGAAAACAGTGGGGACAATGAGGCCCCATTGTTGGAACCTTCCTAGGGCCTACCATGTTGTTTATTTGAGATCCAACCTGTTTATAAGTTACACAGACATGGAATAAGGGAAAACAAAAATATCATCTTGATAAAAAAAATTGTGGCCCTAAGGAAGCTTTTAATGGTAGGCATTCAATCCCTAATGTTTTCTATGGTGGAGTCTACTTGAGCTTTGGATCTGCCTCATTTTTTGGCTCATGCCCTACAATGATCTCTCCAAATGTATGGACAGTGTGGATGCAACACATATGTGTCAAGGATTGCTATAGCACATCTAGAAGTTATGCTGATGACAGGGAAAGACTGCGCTTTTGTCGACAGGAGACCCTTAAGGGTGGAATGAGAAGTGACAACCTCCGACAAAATGACCAGAGGTGACATTTTAGAAGGAGAAAATAATTAGTGGCCTTTTCTCAATGAAATGGGCATACTACTCTCACATTTAAATATTTCATCCTTTGATTATTCAACTGTTAAGGGGACGCGGCATTCTGAATGATCCCGGCCAGGCCCCAATATGCCGGGGACCCAAGTCGGATCTTGACTCACCAAATCATATAGCTTCCATAAAAGACCGAACTTCATTTTATGATATTGTTTATGTTCAGTAGATCGGCCTTTCCAGGATGTTTCTACGACCGGAGGGTCAAGAAGATCATCAAGGCAAGGATCTGGATCCAGAGCAACTAAGGCATACCATCCTACTCATTTTAAGCACAGTCTCGTCCATTCATAAGAAATAACCCCTCTAGGATAATTTGGATCGTAAATGAAGTGATGTGAGGCATTTATTATTATTATTATTATTAATCAGCCACCTATGTTGAGTCACTGTTGGAAGAGCCTTCAAACAGTCAGTGACAAGAGCTTTTGGATTGTGCACCGACCGGTCATAATTGATCGGCCACTGTTAGACAGGTCATGACCGATCGGATGTGTTAAGGCAGACGTGAATTCAGTGTGATTTCTCCTCGGGACTGATTTTGGGTTGGTCCGACCGGTCGGCCATGGGGTCCGACCGGTCACGACCAGTCAGCCGTGTTTTGCAGTATCTTACGTAGAGAGGCATTTTCTTATGTTGTTACGCGGATTTTTGTAAGATTTTTTTATGTTCGGGTTAGTTGCTATATATATGACATGAATCCGGACTTAGATGGTATCCTAAGGTATCCAAGGTTTCCTAAGTATGTTATCAAGAGGGGAGAGTGTTTTGAGAGGGAGAGAGCTTGGGTTTTCTTTGGGTTTTCCTTGCTTGTGGGTTGTCAATCTCTGTAATCTTTTGGAATCATAGTGGATCGCTTTGTGTCGTGGTTTTTTACCCATTAAAGGGTTTTTTCACGTAAAATCGGATTGTCTCTTATGGTTGAATACTTATGTGGTGTGATTATATTGTGTTTCTCATTTGATTGCAATATTCTGTTGTATGTGTTAGGCTTTCGATTCTGCTACCGGCGTTATTATTCCCAACAAGTAGTATCAGAGCTAAAGTTGGGGTGAAGTAGAATTCAGATCTGAGACGAGAAGATGAGATTAAGCACAAGGTTCGACATAGAGAAGTTCTCTGGTAAAAATAATTTTGAACTATGGAAGGTGAAGGTTGAATACTTCCTAGTTAGCAAGGGCTTGATAAAGCTCTTGGAAAGCGACCTGAGGCTATGAAAGAGAATGAGTGGACGAAGCTCGACAAATAGGCTAGAACCTCAATCCTGTTATGCCTTACAAATGATATTTTCTATCACGTCACGAATGAGAAGACTGCAGCTAATATGATGATGAAGTTAGAGAAGATTAATGCCAAGAAGTCTCTAGAGAATCGTATGTATCTGTTGATGCAGTTGTTCACCTTGAGGATGGCTGAGGGGACGAATGTGGATGACCACTTAAGCACGTTCAATCGGCTAGTTTGCAAGTTGGTGGAGATAGATAAGCCGATGAAGGATGAATATCAAGCATGCATCCTGCTGAATTCTTTTCCAGATTCATATGAGTCATTCAGGGACTCTATCTACGCAAGGAAGGAGACCATTAACGTTGAGACCGTTATCTCAGTCCTCCAGTCGAAGGCGATGAGAAAGAAAAGTGGTGACATAGGTTCTCGTTCTTCCTCAGAGGCACTGATTACGAGGGGAAGAAATTCTGAGCATGGTGGGGGATATTCTAAATTAGGATCTAAGGTTAAGGTAAAGGGAAAGCCAAGGTGCGGTGCTGAAGTTATGGTCAGGAAGGCCACATGAGATGAGATTGTCAGAATTCCAAGTTGAAGCAAAAGAGGTATGAAAATTCTTCTGGAGAGGGAGCTAATACCGTAAAGGACAGTGGCGATCTTTATGAAGTGCTGACTGTATCCGATAAGGGATCTCATGGTAGAGAGTGGATCTTGAATTCAGGGGCTTCATATCACGTTTGTCCTAACCGAAATTCATTCATGATATACAGGGAGTATGATGGTGAATCAGTGTTTGTGAGTGATGGCTATGCTCATAAGGTGGTGGGTATTGGTACGGTGCGCATCAGGATGTTCGATGGGATCGAACAAGTCCTAGAAAATATGAAGTATATCCCCAAGATGAAGATGAATGTGATATCTCTTGGTGCACTCAAGGCGAAAGGGTGTGTGTTCATTGGCCGCGATCGTTATTGTAAAGTGATGAAGGGGACACTCGTGTGGATGAAGGCACGAAGGTGTGGCCATCTTTACAAATTGATTTGGAGCATGTTTCATGGTGAAGCTGCAGGATCGGCAGTGGGATCCACGGTTGCTCGTATGTGGCAAGTGCCCAAGGGCCACATGAGAAGAGTGGAAAAGGGCGTGGAAGTGCAAGGTTAGGGTTGATGGAGGCACAAGAAGCGGTGAAGCTATGATGGAGATGAGATGACAAAGAAAGCGATGATGTTTTAATTCGACGTTTGAAGCCTCTGTATGGAGTTTGTTGGAAGAGCCTTCAAACAATCACTGACAAGAGCCCTTGGACTGTGCACCGACGGGTCATAACTGGTCGGCCACTATCCGACCGATTAGATGTGTTGAGGCAGACGTGAATTCAATGTGATTTCTCCTTTGGACTAATTTTGGGTCCGAATGATCATGACCGGTCGGCCGTGTTACACGGTATCTTACACAGAGACGCATTTTCTTACGTTGTTATGCGGATTTACGTAAGATGTTTCTATTTTCGGGTTAGTTGCCATATATATGGCATAAATCTGGACTTAGATGGTATCCTAAGGTATCCAAGTTTTTTTAAGTGTGTTAAGAAGAGGGGAGAGTGTTTTGAGAGGGAGAGAGCTTGGGTTTTCTCTGGGTTTTCCTTGCTTATGGGCTGTCAATCTCTGTAATCTTTTGGAATCATAGTAGGTCGCTTTGTGCCGTGGTTTTTTACCCGTTGAGGGGTTTTTCCATGTAAAATTGGATTGTTTATTATGGTTGAATACTTGTGTGGTGTGATTACATTTTATTTCTAGTTTGATCACAATATTCTGCTGTGTGTTAGGCTTTCGCTTCTGCTGTCGGTGTTATTATTCCAAACTGTCACATCATATAAAGGGTTTGGATTATTGAAATGTGGCCCAAGCTGGAAAGGATAAGTCGAGGCAAATTAATACTGTTTTAATAAGTCAGGATGGATTCTAACAAGCCTCACTTTCTCTCACACTCTCTCTCTACTCTGCATCTAAGCTCCTACAATCTTTTAGGATTGAATCTTTTGCAACACCTGCCACCTTTTATAAGGAAGCACGTACATAACTTTAGATCTTTAGAGCCCACCATGATCTGTTTAAGGCCTCCACTTCATCCATTAGTTGTGCCTTAGGCTACCAATCTGATTAAGGTTGGACGAAATTTAAACCCTAAACTTGATCCTAACTCAAAGCCAAAAACCCACTCATCAATTAGACACAACTGAATCCTAATCCAAGATCTAACTCTAAAACCTAACCTCATGAAAAACCTAGTTAAATCTAGTCAACTCACTAAGTTGACCCATTGAGTCAACTCACCCGGTCAACCTATTCAATCAATCCAAGCAGTCAACTCACCTAGTTAGGCCCAACCCTAAAATAGGCCTAGTTCAAGCCTAAGCCCAAACCCAAAGCCCAATCGAAGTGCAGAGTACAAACAACATCACAACACCCCTGGCAGAGCCACCACATGTGTAGGGGACTCCGCCTGCCAAAGTAGGAGATCTTGTGTGGGACTGGTAGCTCCTCATGGTAGATCTCCTGCCTTGGTATGTAGGAGCTTTGCATGTTCCATCCGTGTGCCACTGGGAACTAACACCAATGCCCTTTTTCCCTTAGCCATTTACAACCCATGCCATTTAATCCATCCATGAGATCTTGCCATGTGGCAATCTTAAATCCAAACTGCCATGTGGCAATCTTAAATCCAAACCATCCACCCCTTTTGTAACTCTGGACTTTGCAAGAATTACCGATAAATTAGGTTTGGGGGCTATTTATAGCCCCCTCTCGCTCTCATTTCAATCATCCAGTAATCTAAGAAACATTCAGTGGATCCTAAATCATCCCTTCACCAATGAGAGGGGGTGAATAGCCAAAGAGAGTCTAGCTTAGTCTAGACAGACCCCTAGCCTTCTAAGTAGTCCAGGTCTTGATCCAAGCCATTCAATCCCGTTGGGACACTATCGTCCATCTAGTTGCTCAATCTTCAATCACTTTCATCAAACCTTACCTTAACATTGTACAACATTTATTTTCTTCTCAACCCCCTTGCTTATCTCATTTATCAGCATTACATTGCATAACACTCAACACCCGATTAATTCAAACGTATGCTTTGTGGCTCATTAACATAATCAGATCCTATTGGTCAGAAACTTGGATGGATTGGTTTACGCACGACAAGTGGGCAGTCAAGGCAGTTTATCAAGCCAAAAGTATAGCCTATCGGCGGCGTTGCATTTAAGGCAACATCACGTGCACATTGCTATATCATTAGCGTGAAAGAATTAATCCCAACCCTCAAGAATTTATCAGATCTTGTGAAGTGGAGGCTGTAAATTTCTATGGGCAGAGTGGGTGCCTAACACATTCCCCTCTCTATAATCGTAGTCCCTTACCTCGAATCTTCGGTCATAGATCAAGAAGTATCTTAGGGTTGAGAATCTTCGGACCAACTTTCCTAGTATTTTTATAGGGTCTAGCTTACTATAGAGAAGGAGTAATTGGTTAGTGGTGACTTCAGTCAAATATAACATTATTTAATACAATGCAAAAGCCCTTGGAAGAGGCAACCCGTAGAAAGAGCGCAATCCGCCCACAATCACAGTGTCCACATACCCATAGTTTGGAAAGTTCACTTAGAATTATTTAAATGCCAAGTATGTGATTTCTAAGTTGCTCTCACCACCATGTGAGATAGTATCCATCATACTATGACATAGCATCAAAGTCTTTTCCTTCTCAAAAATTTCCTTCCACGACATGGCTCTCCATGCGCAAAAGTCACGCCGCCCGTAAGCTTATGTCAAGGTTTACTATAATACTTCCATAAGTATCCATTTCAATGGTATAATTAGTCTTGCAATGAATGAGAGAGGAGCTGCTGCAGGGAGATAGGGATTACTTGTTGCTGAAGAGATAGAGGTTGAGCTTTTGTCAATAGAAGAACCCTATGCGTGGAATGAGACGCAGAAACCTCCCACAAAATAATTCCAGAGGTAACGATCTCCAGAAGGAGAAAATAATCGGTGGGTCTTTTCTCAATGAAAGGGCTATACTAAAAAAAACACTGTCACATTTAAATATTTCATCCCTTTAATTTGATTATTCAAGGGTTAAGTGGACCGTCCATCTGCAAAGGAAGAACTAAATGAAGCGATGTGTTGTAATCTTCTAAGGTGAAAGGTTTGTATTTATTTATTTATTTAATCACCCATCCATGTTGAGTCGCATTATATAAAGGCCTTGGATCATTGAAAGATGGCCTAAGTTGGAAAGGATAAAGTCAAGGCAAACACTGTTGCAATAGCTAGGGATGTATTCTAGCAAACCTTACTTGCGTCCAAGCTTGTGCAGTCTTTTAGGACCAGAATCTTCTTCCACATCTGCCACCTATCGAAAGGAAGCACGTGCATATATAGATTGAGATCTTTGGGGCCCACCTTGATGTATGTGAAGCCTTCACTTCATCCATCAGTTGTGCCGCCCCTCACAGAGAATAACAAAAGAAAGATTGATAAAGAACTTCAAGTGAGTCACACCATGGGTACAAAGCAGAATAACTCTTAAAACCTCTAAATTCATGTGTGGCCCAGTAAGTTTTGGGTCGGTCTGAGATTTGGGATGTCTTTCCATCCTCACAAGACTAATCTGGTGAAGGGGTTGGATGTCATCAAAACAACTGTTACGAAGCAAAGGGTTTAAGAGCCTAAACTTTACACCTTCCAGCAGTCCCGAGGCTTTTGGCCCATTAATTAGGTTCTTAATAATTGGTATCAAAGCCAACACCACGTCTCGTGTTCGAGTCATGGAAGGAGAGACTTGTGGAAAGGGCAACTTGAACCAGAGTGAAAGCCACCACAGCATGGAAAGGGCAACCTGAATAACCAGAGTGCAATCACTATGCCCTGAAAAGGGCTAATTGGAATAGAGGCTAGAGTGAGTGCCACCATAGAGTGGGCCGCCGTGGACATTGGCTGCGGAGCATGGTGAAATGTTACGATCCCAAGGGTTTAAGAGCCTAAACTTTGCATGTTCCATCAGTCCTGGGGCTTTTGGCACATTGGTTAGGTTCTTAACAACTACATTGCCGGCCCAGTTTCTACAGTAGCATCTCTTCTCATGGTTACATGTGGTGTGGCCCACCTGCTTCTTTGGATCTGCTCGGTTATTTAGAACACTTTCAAATATAAAGCATTAGGGCTGATGGACAACGTGGATTTCACATGAGCCAGTCAGAACCTAGGTGGGACCCACCGTGATGTTTGTAAGAAATCACTGTCCATCTGTTTTGCCAGCTCATGGTGAGGCAGATCCAAAACATATGATAGTTGGGATTGAATGCTGACCGTTAAAACCTTCTCAGAGACATCATGACATTTATATGCCATTCAAACTGTTCATAAGGTCGTTCCGACTGTGAAAACACAAAAAATGTTTGCCTTATCCAAAAATTTTGTGGCTACACAAATGTTTCAACGGTTGCCATTCAATCCTCACTGTTGATCTTCCTCATTTTTAGGCTCATGTCCTAACATAGGATGGCACGTGGCATGTACCCGAATTTTGTTGCACAAGCATGTCCTACTAGATTAAGAAGATATTGAAAATCAACGGTTTGATTATTCATTCTATATTGAAGATGTCAATTCCTGAAGATGAACTATCTGATTAGGTTAAAATTGAAGATGCCCTGTCCAGTTAGACCTAGTTAAAGATAAATATCTGCTTTGACTGATATTGAAATGAATGGTCCAAAGTTGAATATGAAATTAAGATCCAAATATGTGATGTGAATGCTAAAGAGCCGAAATTGGGCTATATATTTCAAAGG
Organism: Liriodendron chinense; assembly: GCA_003013855.2. Taxonomy (NCBI): domain Eukaryota; kingdom Viridiplantae; phylum Streptophyta; class Magnoliopsida; order Magnoliales; family Magnoliaceae; genus Liriodendron; species Liriodendron chinense. The sequence continues at coordinate 4,787 of PVNU02002727.1, read as the reverse complement.
GTTACAATCTAATAACAGTACGATTCCACCTATATTGAAGATGAACTATCTAGATTGGTCAATTGAAGATCAACGGTCCAATTATGCCAATGCTAAAGATGAACCGCCTGAATGGGCAAGTCTTGAAAATTAATAGCCTGATTAGTCAAATTTTGAAGATCAACACCTTTAATTTAATAGCATAGAGTGATGGATGGTACACATGCACTTAGCAAGTACTTAAAAATGGACATGTGAAGTACAAGTAACTCAAACTAAAATATCCAAACTATGGGTCTCAGTTTAGATATAGTATGAGGCAAATTATTCCACTTAGTTGATTATCTAACCACCAGATTAGTGGGTGGATATTTATTAGAGCGTTAAAATTGAAAAAGTACCAATGGTCCTATTTCAACAAAGGATTGTCAAACAATTTGATTTTTGGAATTTTTAACCCACATATATGAATAACTTGTGGTACGTATTTATTCAAATTTGAACCATCTAAATTGTGAAACTCATTATTGCCAGGTGACAGTCCAGAGTAAAATTGGTCGATCGTAACAGTAAATTCAGGCATACTTGTTCAGTGAAATAGGATCATAGGATTTTATTTTTATTTTTATTTTTAACTGTCCAGTAAATGTCCACCGATCTAATAATATTCAAATGTTTAAATAAGCCTCTCTTTTTTTTTCCTAATGTTGATTTTTGTTTCAAAATACCCTCTCAATTGGTGCTATTATTTTCTCAGAGTGGTGGGTTCTAGCATTTGAAAGAGGAGTGTTTTGATTTGTCCCACATAAAAGATACAGAGGACTCTAGGCATTATATATAGTGATTGTTGAAAAGAGTTGTAAGTCTCAGTCTCGAGACTATAGATTTGTGTGCGTGCGGAATGTGGGTGCTATGGTACCTATCTCAGGCATGCACACTAGCTATGCCTAGCCGGGGTGGTGCACTTGTGTGTGTACATGCATTTATCTAGGTCTTCATTTCCAAAAGTTAGTTTTTTTTCTTTCTTAAATTATTATTTCTCATTAAATGCTCGAGCAACTTATTCTTGTCAATTACAAATATTGATTATGGAACAACACTTCTGATGACTGGAGGACATTCCCTCAGCAATTAAAAGTGGCTGAATGATGTTCCCAAACACTTTCAGTGATGGGATGACAATCTGGGGTAGTTCTTTGGGATGACACTCTGGTAGTTCTTTTGGTGGCTGGATGACATTCTGACAACGCTGCCCTGGTGATTGAATGATGATCTAACATCACTACCCCTTGGGACAAATCTAGAGAGGCCATTATATGTATTAGTGAGGGAGAGCCTTTTAAAACTTCATGATGCTATTGTAAGGTAAGAAGGGGGAAAAAAAAGGGACAGGAAAGAGAAGAGTGTTGGGAACTCGCAGAAACATATAGTAGAAACAAACGACATCAATCACACAAGCAAATCAATAAAAAAGAACAATTTGAATTTATGTGGAAAACCCCTTGTAGGAAAAAACCATGGCACAAAGCGATGAATGCGCTATGAATCAGAAGTTACAAGAGATGATAAAACCTTACCCGGATCAAAGCTCCAAAGAGAAAACCCTAGCCTTTCTCCCTCTAAAACTCTTTCAAACCCTTAAACACATCTTAGATTCACTAATCCTGTAATTATAAGTGCTTATATAGCACTAAGCCCAAATTAGAAACAAAACCACAAAAACGCGCAAAATTGCGCAAATTGTCTATCGATCAATCAATCGATTGAGTGGCATCGATCGATCAACTAGACAGGTTCAATTGCTTAAACTGTCCAAAAACTGCCAAGAGAGTTTACTGTATAAATTTGATTTATTGCGATCGATAAACCAAGGTGGTCAATCGATCGATGACCATGTTTCAGCATAGATTTGAGGCATCCGATTTTCAACAATCTCCACTATGACTCTAATATTCATGTTGCACCTTGCCACACTTGATCATCCATGTCCACTTCATCTCCATCATAGTTTTATCATTATCACTTCTCATGCATACTCTGTCTTCATTCCATCTTCACCAGACCTAGGGAAGTTGCGCAGAACTTGAACATCTTTGTAGAGATCACCTTTGTAAGCATGTTTGTCAAAGTCATGCTCATATGCATCTTTTCCAGAGTCATATTGCCTTCCTCAAGCACCTGTCAGATAAAATAGTGACGAACATCAATATGTTTAGTTCTAGATTGGTAAACTAAGTTCTTTGCCAAATTAATAATATTATTATTATTATTAATATGTTTAGTTCTAGATTGGTAAACTAAGTTCTTTGCCAAAATTGCGCATTAATGCTGCGTTGTCACAATTAACCTTCATGACCTCCTACTGAAGCTCCAACTGATTTATCATTTCCCATAACCAAACCGCTTTCTTGAACGCTTCCATCAGTACTGCTATATAATCAACTTTTATCGTGGAAATAGCCACTACAAACTGAAGCTTCGACATCCAAGTGATCACTCCACCCACTACAATAATCTCCTCAACCTGCAAACCTTATTCTCTACCCCTTTCACTTCGAAACCTACTGATTGCTTCATGTAAATCTGCTCTTCCAATTTTTATGCAGAAAAACAGTATTCACATCCATTTTTTCAGCTCGAGGTCATATTGGGAAACCAGCGCTAACAAGAACCTGTTAGATACTTGCTCCACCATTGGCGTGAAGATATCACTGAAGTCGATATCTTCTCTCTGAGGATATCCCTTCGCTACCAACTTCGTCATTTATCCATTTTGTTTCTTCCCGAAGATCCACTTACACCCGATTGCTTTACGGCCAACGAGAAGCTCCACCAGCTCCCACGTCTCATTTCTATATAAGGAGTTCATCTCATCTGCATCATTACCTTTCACTCCTCGGCATTTATGTCATCAAGAGCTTCTTGAAAGTAGATGGATCCCCCTCATTACGAATGAGGGCGAATGCAATATTTGAGTCATCCCCGTATCTAGACGGTAACCTATGATTCCTTCGTGTATTTCTTCTCACAGGTGGCTGCTCCACCTGATCCTGTACCTCTGTTTGCATTTCAATCTCGGCCGGTGTTTCATTTCTATCTATTTAAATATTAATCATTATTGATTTTTTCGGTTCCTTAAGTTCATCCTTACGAAACAAAGACCCTTTATCAAACCTGACATCCCTGCTCATTATGAATTTCTGTGTGACAAGGTCATACAACATATATCCCTTCACACCATTACCATAGCCCACAAAGATACACTTTCTCGCTATTTGGTGTAACTTATCTCTCTTAATTAACGGTACATAAGAGTAAGCCTCACAACCAAATAATCACAGCCTTGAGTAGTCTACATGCTGACCACTCTATACTTCCTATGGGATCTTGCAATCTATAGCTGTAGAAGGAGACTAATTTATCAAGTAACAAGTCGTGTTAATGACCTTAGTCCACATTTTCTTGTCCAACCTAGTATTACTTATCATGCATCGGGCCCATTCTAAGAGAGTCTAATTCATCTGCTCAACCACACCATTTTGCTTTAATGTGTGGCATACTGTGTTGTGTCTCACAATCCCTTAATCTTTACAAAACTAATTGAATTCTCTAGAAGTGAATTCTCCACCGTTATCAGTCTTTAACAGTTTCACATTTTACCCTGATTGTTTTTCCACCATCGTCTTTCATTGCTTGAAGGTGGTAAAAACCTTGGATTTATTTTTAAAAAAATAGACCTATACCTTTCTGGAATAGTCATCAATGAATGTAACAAACCATGACGACCCTCCACCAGAAACTACGGGTGACAACCGCTATATATCAGAATACATATGCTTTAAAACACCACTGCAGACGTTGCAACTCCACCCAATGAAGTGCTCTCGATTATCCTGTAAAGGTTACCGTTCCTCTATACTTTTATCACTATAAGTACTCATTTGGAAACTTTAAGGATATGATCGAAACCAGTGAATTTGCACCCTTGAGCCTCGGTGCAGCAGAGATATCAAGTTCTTCTTCAGCCTAGGAACGTACTTTACATATGTTAAAATGCGTTCAATCCCATCAAACATTCTGATGTGCACTATACTGATACCAACAACCTTGTAGGCGTAGTCATTGCCTAAGAACATGAACTACCATCATACTCTCAGTATGCGATGAATGAGCTTCAATTAGGATATATGTGATACAATGTCCCTGAATCCAAAAGTCACTCATCTCTGAGATACCCGAATTTGGATACAGTTAATACATTGCAGCATTCATTCACATCTTCTATAGATTCTATGATATTAACTTCTCTAGAAGATTCTTCTGATTTCTCTTCTTAGACTTGAGATTTTGACAATCACTCTTCATGTGCCCTATCCGTCAACAACTCCAACACTTCAATTTGTATTTTTCCTTGCCTTTGGATTTGGATCTCGATTGTAAAGATCCTCTATCCCACTTAGAATTTCTCCCTCGTAACTAATGCATTTGTAAAAGAACTCACATAACTATTTTTCTTTCTCATTGCCTTCAACTGGTTGGGCTGATATAATGGTCGATCTTAATACTAATGGTCGTCCTACCAGTGTACAAAGAGTCTTTGAACGACTCATACGATCCTGAAAGAGAGTTCAACAGGATACATGCTTGATCTTCTTCCTTTATCGCTCCATCCATATCCAATAATTTGTAAATAAGCCTATTGAAATTACTAATGTGGCACTCAACATCAAGCTCATCTGCCATCTTTAGATTAAACAATTGAACTTTTAAATATAAATAATTTTCAAGAGATTTCTTCATATAGATAT